>ML120368.1:862038-1056821 GCA_003788595.2 Choiromyces venosus 120613-1
CAAAACAAGCAACTGTGTACAGCGTCAAAAACTGTATAGCGAATTATAGAACCGCGTAAGGACCGGTTATCATACAGGCAACACAGTTAAGTTTACAAAACCGACAAGGTGGCACAGGTAAAACACCACACAGCACTAAGGAAGAATAGCGAAGCCAAGAATAACCAAGCAGAAAGCCATCGGTCTAAAAAGGAAGTATGGTGTACATAGGAAGGAAGGTCAGCGTACTGGGATCACGGTGAAAGCCCATAAGAAATAGGAAGGAAAGATACCGAAAAGCTTATAGAACATCGTTGTGTAGAACACTACAAAAAAGAAACTACAAGTCGTCATGCGCCCTATGGACTATTGCAACCATTACAAATACCAGAAAAACCATGGAAATCTATCAGTATGGATTTCATCACAGACTTGCCACTATCGAACAACTATGATGCAATATGGGTTGTTGTGGATCGATTAACCAAGATGGCGAATTTCATACCCTGTCGAAAAGATATGAAAACCAAACAATTTACGCAATTGTTCATGAAACATGTTTTCAAACTACATGGATTACTGAAGGACATTATCAGTGATAGAGGATCAATATTCACATCGGACCTATGGAAAGAAATGACCAAAGGATTAGACATCACACGAAAGATAAGCATGGCATTTCACCCCCAAACGGATGGTCAAACAGAACGAACAAATGCTTCACTGGAACAATTTCTAAGAGCATATGTGGAATACTCCCAACAAGACTGGGAAGGATGGCTATCATTTGCAGAATTTGCATACAACAATACAAAACAAGACGTCATCAAGACAACACCCTTCTATGCAAATTATGGACATCACCCCATCAACGAACCCATAGGACACATAGGCTTACCAGAAATATTGGAAAAGGACGATATCAGCCGACTACATGAACTCATCAAAACAGAAATAAGAATGGCACAAGACAAAATGAAGGAAAACAACGATCATCACAGAAAACCCGATCCAAGATTGGAATCAGGAGATAAAGTCTGGTTAATCACAAAAGATATCCAGACCACAAGGCCATCAAAGAAACTGGATTATTGCAAAATAGGACCATACAGGATCATCGAAAAAATTGGAGAAAAAGCTTATAAGCTAGACCTCCCAGCCTCAATGAAAACGAAACATCCAGTCTTTCACATTAGCAAACTCGAACTTTATTTGGACAATCCTCTACCCTCACAAAGGAAACTTCCTCCTCCTCCTATTGAAATAGAAAGAGAAGACAAATACGAACTCGATCAGATAGTGGATTCAAGACTACATTACGGAAAACTTCAATACCGAGCCAAGTGGACCGGTTACACTGCACAATACGACCAAGAGTGGTACCCAGCAGAAAACTTCAGCAACGCCGAACATGCAATCGAACACTTTCACCGAAAAAACCCAGGAAAGCCTGGTCAAAAAGGAAGAACAAATGAGCGACAAAGACTGGATCAATCTAGTCGATCTCCCCGCATCCAAGCCAATTACACCCGAACAAGCAAAACACAATCAGGGAAACTGGACGGGCTGCTTCGATGATGGATGCCAAGTATACTTTATGGAAAAAGAAGGGGCCAATTACTGGCCGAAAAGATACAGAACCCCCCTACAACCACTCGAACCACCCATGACGACATGGGAAGAAACATCACCGTCCCCGAGAACACCACCCCAGTCGCCATGCAACAACAACATCCTTTTAACGACAAAGCAAGTAAGGTTTTCAGGGACGAAAACAAAGAGAAGGGGGGGCAAAAAATCTTGGCCCAAGAAAGATGGAGACCAGTTGGAAGATTGTCCAACGATAACCCATACCGATTCCTTCGAGACGAAGGAAACCTTGAAGAGAAAGGTCAAGGAAAAGGAGGAGCAAATTGCGGGACTAGAGGAGCATAGAAAATGGTCAAAAGGAGAGATAGCAGGCAAGGATATCAGGATCTGAGCCCTGGAAAGAGAGCTAGCAAGAGAACGCTATGCGAGGAAGGAGGAAGAAAAAAGGTTCAGCAGGATTGCAGGGGACATGGCACACATTCGCAGAAACATAAAAAAAGATGTGTACTATGAAGGATACCATCATGAATCCTCAAGGGACTGAGGATTTAGGGAGAGGGGAGCTAGTATTACAAACCTGACATGGTTTGTAATGATTTCACATGACATACAATTATATGTCATAGTATTTCATTTGTTAAAGGTTTTGCACATGACTCAATTGAGTCATATGATATTATGTTTCGCACTATGACTCACATATGAGTCATAGGGTTTTATATGATTCACAGTTGTGAGTCATAGTTGTTTATGTTTGAATTTGATTGGTATGTTGAGCGTTGACTCATAGGTGTGCCTATGAGTCATAAGGATTAAGAGGCATGACTTCGTTTATACGAGTCATGAGGTTTCGCACATGACCCCTTTAAGGTCATGGGACTTTCGCGCATGACCAAGTATGGTCATGAGGTTATATGTTACGCGAGTGTATGAGTCACAGTTGTGACTCATTTGATTTGTAAGCAGGTTGCTGGAAGAACTATATAAGGAGGTCAATAGGACCTGATAGTTAGTTCTTCACGCAACCACCTAAGTTATTTCCTATCTTATAAGTTATCAATAAAACACCCTTACGCTCTTTACTACAAAGACCAACCATCACGAAGAGGAACAGAATCAATACTAGTTAACACTATAAGGACTTAGTATTGACAACGGTCAATATCTAAGACGTAGTGTAAGGTAACCAGTATTGATAATTCTCGAAGGAAAGAGAATACAATAGGAGATAAGTAAGTATTATCTCTAAGAAAAAGCTAACAGTAGGTTCGTTGCCTGTTGCAAGATATAAGAAAGAAGAGATCATATAGCGGATCGTAACAGGTTACCCCAGACCTCTATCCTGTAGGTGAGTTGGGGGAGGATTAGTCCTTGGATAAGTCTGAGGGAGGTCCACGCATTGAGTCCCCCCATGTCATACCTGCTGGTTAGGGCTTTGAGGAAGTTGCTGGTTCTCTTGGCTTTTGTTATCCATTGGTCAATGTGGTTCCTCCATCTGAAGTCTGGGGATATGAAGTAGCCTAGCCATCGCATCACTTCCTTTTCCTGTGCTTTGAAGTCGCCTATTTCCGGGGATAGGTGGTTGTTCTTCGGGGTGTTCAGGTGTATCCTTTCTGTTTTGAGGGGGGACAGGTTGTATCTGTGTGCGCTGCACTTGGTGTTGACATCATCTATGGTTCCTTGGTGGGCTACCTGCCCCTTCTCCTGGTCCGCATAGGTGGTCACCACCAGTATGTTGTCTACGTATGTCAGGAGTTTTGTCGATGTTCCGCTTACTCTTTTTGGTTTGAGGCCTGCTACCTCCCTTATACTTATCAGGAACAGTATGGGCAATAGCGGTGATCCCTGGGGGGTTCCTTTGTCTGTGGCGAAGGTCTTGGAGTTTTTCCCGTTGAATCGGTAGTATGTGTTCCTATTTGCTGCCCAGTGTTGTACCCACTGGCCCAGGTGGTTATCCACATTCCCGATGGTTGTGCAGACTTCTTCCATCCGGAGGTGGTCGAATCCCCCTTCTATGTCTAGGGCTGTTAGGCAGGTGTACGGTTGTTTGGACTTCGTGACTATGTTGTTCAGGGCTTGTATTGCGTTGGTTGTCCCGTTGCTTTTCCTTCCTCCATACATGTTGGGTGTTACAGTCCCAGTTCTGCTATCCTTATTACTGCCGCTCGTTCCAGGACTTTCGCTAGTATGGATTGTAGTTGGATTGGCCTCCAGCTTTTTGCTAATATGTAGGACTTCTTCTTCTCTTTCCTTATTAGTATTGTGCTGCTTTTCTTCCAGCCATCTGGGATGCCTTCTCTCCATGCCCTGTTCATCATTGCCGTGAATAGGGGTTCTCTGAGTCTCCTGAATTCCTTCACTGCCTTACTGGGGATGCAGTCAAGGCCTGCTGCTGCTCTGTTAGGTATCGCTTTCAACGCTGTATCCAGTATTCCTATGTTCAGTTCTTTCGCCTCCACGGACACTGGTCTCAGTGGTCTCCTGTGTTCTCCTCCGTAGAGTGCCTCATGTAGTTCTTGTGCTATGTGGGGGTGTTCGGCCACTAGGCTGCTGTCTTTTCTGACAAGCGCTGGGATGGGTTGTTTGGTGGTCCTTGGTTTGACGCAGGCGAAGCACTCTGGGTCCGTTTCCTCCTGCTGTGCTTTCCGGTTTGCTTTCAGTTTCGCATCAGCTATTTCTTTCCTGTAAGCCTTTCTTTTAGCGGTGAGTGCGGGGCTGAGTGGGTTGGTCCTGATTTCTTGCTGTAGTTCCTTCCGTCTCTCGGATAGCTCCTTGCTCCAGAAGGCCTTTCCTCCTTCCTTTGCCCGTGGCATGTGTGCTAGGATGATTCTTGAGATTTCTCTTTGGATGCGGCTCGGGTTATCGTCATCTTCTATTAGGAGTAGTGCCGTCCTTATACTGTCCCAATTTGCTTTATCGTATCTCGGGGGTCCATGTGTTGATCTTCTCCACTTTATCCCTGTTCTGATGCATATCGCTCTGTGGTCTCCGGACGGTATTTCGATGTTCTTGACTCTCAGGTTGTGGTGCCTGTCTCCTACCACCAGGTCTATCGTGGTACCCGTCGGCCAGTTTTGTGAGGGAGGGTGTGTTACCATATAAGGGTTGGTGACTGTTAGGTTTCTCTCGCCCATCTACTTCCTGAGTCTGGTCCCTGTGGTATTCGGCGTTCCTGCAGACCAGGCCGGGTTTATTGCGTTTAGGTCCCCTATTACGATGTTGCTGTCTCCTCTGTTCCACTCGTTATCCAGATCCAACTTGGGGCTCTTGCCGGTAGCATTTTTTCCGTATACTGGGGGTCTTTGGTATCCTAGCATTATCTCTGTTCCTGCTGTCCACAGGGTGAGAAACTGCGTGTTAACCCTTTCTACCAAGAACATATGAACATATTCGTTTTTAATATAGGTGGTACAGCCAAATCTACATGCCTCTGTGTTGGCATAATATATGTAACCTTCTATGTGTATCCAGTTATTGTTTTCTAGTGGGCATTCCGCTAACATTATAATTTTTGGTTTAAGTTTTAGTGAGGTCTTAAGCAACTCTGTGACAACGTTCATGGACCTGCCGACATTGTGATAAATTATATCGGCTGTCGCCATAATTAGTCATGGGGGGTTTGTAGGGGGGCAGGTACTGCCGGGTTGGGGACGACTAGGCTATCTTGAGGGGCTGTTTCCGGTCCTCTCACTCTGGTTCTCATTGGGCAGTGATTGTCTCCTGCGTAGTGGGTCATCTCTTCACAGTTATTGCACCTTCTGATTGTGTGGGAGCAGGGTCTCCCCTTCCCCGCCATGCAGTAGGTCTCTTGGCAGCTGTGCTCCTTGGTGTGGTGGTTTCCTCTGCAGTACTTGCACATCGGGGGGAGGCGGCAGTGGATCCCGTGGTGGCCTAGCTGCAGGCATCTCTCGCAGCAGGTGGAGCTGTCCCTTCTGTTATACCTCACGAAGGTGCATCGTTGTCCGAAAATAGCCATGCTTCCCTCCTGTTTCTTGAGTTGTGAGCTGACTCAGTCATTCATTTCCACCGTTGCGATGATCGAGGATTTGATCTTGTTGTTTGCTTTAAGGGCGGTGGGGGATCTGATCCATTTCGGTCTGTTGATGATTCTTATTGCTGGGTTGAACTCCGAGATTTCCCTCTCCAGGTCATTCCAGTTGGTCGAATGCGCACTCCAGTCTGTGGGTAGCCATTCCTCATCGTTTCCCACTAGCACACTGTGGATGAGGATGTTGGTTGTGGGGACGTC
The DNA here is from genome assembly GCA_003788595.2 of Choiromyces venosus 120613-1. NCBI lineage: Eukaryota > Fungi > Ascomycota > Pezizomycetes > Pezizales > Tuberaceae > Choiromyces > Choiromyces venosus. The sequence continues at coordinate 867,857 of ML120368.1, forward strand.
TATGGTAATGCCAAATCCAAAGATGTCGATGTCATTGAGTGCTTTGGTTATCGCATTGGAGTCTTGTAGTGCTGGTTCAGCAAGTAGGTCTTGGACCGTCATCAGAACCAGGTCGTCGTTGCGGTTAAACTCCGCGAAGGCGAACTTGACCCTGGAGGCCCCATTTACTGCATCCCTTATCTGGACTGTTGACCTTCCTGCTGCTCCTATCCTCCGGCCTTTTTCTACCGATCAGATCAGGAGTCTCCTTTGTTTGGCGTGTGGGGTGGAGGGGGCCGACGGTCCTTGTTCCTTGTTGGTTGGGGTTGCTGCACCTCTTCCCCCTTTTCTTTTGACCAGGACAAAGTTATCCATGTCTATTCTCACTGCCATCATTGCCGCGTATGTCTGTTTCTTGGACACCGTCGCTGTCGCCTCTTGGCGGGAGGGGTGGGTGCTTCTGGGGATTGCTGGGGCTGATTGTGGTTGTCGTTGTTGTTGGGGCCGTTGTTGTTGTTGTTGTTGTTGTTGTTGTTGTTGTTGTTGTTGTTGTCACGGGGGTTGTTCCGCTGGTTGTTTTTCTTGGGTTCCTTGTGCTCTGGCGGCCGCGGGGCATACTTGTTGTTGGGTTGGGGTGTTCTGGTTTGGTGCTTTGTTTCTGTTGATTGCCTCCAGGATCCTGGCTTCCATCTGTTCCAGTTTTCTGTCAAAAGATTCTTCCAAAGCTTCCAGCAGGATTGCTATTCCTCCATTAGTGGGTCTTGCGTCTCTTTCTCCTATCAATCTCCTCACGTCTTCCACGGACCCGATTTCGAAGTCTTCCTTGTAGAACGGGGCTAATATAGTTGTCGGGCTTTCCTGGGTCGCCGCTTTCTTGGGGCTGGTCCCCTGGGGGGCCTTTCCCTTGCCCTTGTTGCTTGCGGTGTTTCTCTCCGTTAGGGCTCTAACTGAGGAGGACAAGGATGAGGAGGGGGGGCCTTCCACCGTGATGTTGCTGGAGGGTGTGCCTGGAATCTCTAGGGGGGAGGAGAATCTTACTGCTCTTGGGAGCTCTTGGGAGGTGGGGGCATGTTGGCTATCTCCTATGCCTGTGCCATCCGAGTTCTGGCCGTTTCCCAGCATCATCGCGGTGTCCTGAGTGGTTTGCGAGTCTGGGACCTCGACGGTGGCTGTTTCCCCCATTTGCACATCTGGCGGGGACGACTGGGGGATTTGGGAGACCGTGATTGGGCTCTCTTGGGAGGGGTGGAAGGAGGAGGCCATAGCTGCCAGGCCCACAAGGGCTTCTTGGTCCGCGGTGTCAGTTGTTTCATTTCCAAACACCTTCTCAAGGGTGGTGCGGAAGCCTGGAAGGGGGGCAGCGATGGTTGGCGCTTCGACCATCTGGGCCAGTTGTACAAAGCATGTGTCTAGGCAGCCTAGTTCCCTTCGTACCGTCGGGAAGTTGCTTCCTGGTGCGACTATTCTGTTTCCTACATTGACAGCCCTGTTCGCGCAGTTCCAGTTGTGCGAGATGACTGAGAACATCAGGAGAAGGGACTGGAGGGGTACCCCATGCGGGGAGCCTGGGGGTAGGAGGGACGGAGAGTATGGCCTTGGGCTCTTGGTGGGGCTTCTGGGGCCCAGGGGAGACGGTGGGAGGGGGGTGTTGAGGACAATCTTGTCCATGGTGGCCCTGCTGTAGGGGTGGAAGCCTTGGTCGGCCATAGGGGGGGAAATCTAGTTGGTCTTTGGTCGGAACTTGTTTCCTGGGGTGTTTGGAAGCCTTAGGATGGGGCCTTGTGATTGGCTCCACACCCAAAAGGAAGATATTCGGAGTGAGGGGGTGGTGTTTTAGAATCAGAGAAAACTCTGATTATACCGGAGGGAGTTGCTGATGTGGCAGTGGAAAATGTGAGATGTGACCTGTTCTTGGTGTGGGAAGTAGAAAAGCGACGAAATTTTTCTCCAAAGAAGTGGGGATTCGTTCATTGTAACGGATTTCAAGAAAGAAAAGGCCCACAGTATAGTGAGAATGCCCATACAAATAATCCCTGTCCTATACAATTAGTATGGGCGTTCTCGCCTCACTGAAGTTCTCGCTTTGCCGTGGATTACTGTAATCCAACCGTGAACGATCTGAGCGAAGGAACACAACGAAACCATAAAAAGTTAAGTTAAGCTACTGTAAGCTGACTGGGCCACGCTATCAAACCCTACGTGACGTTAGGATTGGCAATTGGGGGGATGAAAAAAAAGCCCCCGCTTTAAGCGAGGTTTCATTCCACGGTTCTGGGATGGGAGGGCCAAGTGTTCTTTTACCGTATTGTGTACTTTTTCCGAACTGTACAAAAATTGTTACTCGAGTGCTTTGTATGTATGTATGCAGGTATGTATGTATGTAACTCGAGTGAGTGCATAATATCATAAATTTGCACTTTGTGGAAAGGAAGGAAGGATTGTCATGCAGCAGTCGTACCGTGGTTGTATTTGCCTGGAGTGCTGCACTGTACTCTATGCACGGGGAGTATGTAGACGTAGATGTATATGTAAATGTCTATGATAGTCTAGACTACTACTGTATCATACCGTATCATACTCGTAGCGTAAGATGGAAGGTTTCTTCACCGCCGATTAGATGAGACCAGGGACGTGATGGAAGGGAAAGGGAGGAGACCCATTTTCTTTGCACCCTGACAGAATACGCTGGAGGTTTTAGCCTTCTCGGTGCTTGGTTTCTTTCCTCACTTAACACTAACTTAAGCCCTCCCGGAGGACGACCAGGACCCTGTCACGTAGTTTTCCGTCGTACCCAAGTGTCGGCGGGTAGCCTGGTACTTGTGTTGTGCTTTGTACATTATATGTGTACTTGATAGTGTAGTATAACCAACAAACCCCATCAAGGAGATATTTCTCACAAGCCTTGCGTGGACTTTTGTTTTATCGGCGCGGGAAAATCTGTGAATCCTGATCTTCATACTCAGATCATACCATCTGCCACGCCCCACTCCCCTTCTTCTTCGCCATCATCTTTTTTTTTCCTGCTTGTTTGCCTGCCCACCTACCTACCTACCGTACCTACTTGCCTGCCTGAACATTCTACAAAGTAGCAAGGTGGAAAAAGTAAAGGGTAACTCTCACCCCTTCGTAAAAAGAAGAAAAAAGCAAAGAAAATCAGGATTGTATGGGTTAGAAAAAAGAAGAAAAGAAAAGAGACAACTCGTTACCGCTGCGGGATCTTTTTGACCTTACCTGCTTTTACTTGTACAATTTTTTTTAATTTTTAATTTTACTTTTTTATTTTAAACCTTGACTTTTTGTTTTTCGGAGTACCAACCCCTCCTTCCTTCTTGTCCTCTGTCTCTCTGTCTCTCTTTCCCTTTTCTTGGTAAACCGCGTATGATACGTGTTCTTCATAAAGTTGGGATTTTATCTCCTGGTTGTTGTGGTTGTTATTGCTTGAGTGGTACGGTGGTGATGATAAGTCTTTAGCCCAGCCGATATTCCCATTACAGCCCTCCCCCCTCTTCACCTCCGGCCTCGCCCAGTCATCCCCGACCTTGCCCCTCCATCGTCAATCATCTGCGGTACAAAATAGTAGCCTTGACCCACTGCCCCGCAATATCAATACCCACCAACTATCCCTCCCTCCCTCCCTCCACCATCCATCAATCCATCCATCCCCCCGCTACATCTACAACTTTACCTTACCTACTCCACACTTCACTCGATCCCCTACCGGCGATTCCCAATATGTCAAATCCAATCTACGCATATAGAGAATATCTTCACCTCCTCCCGCACCTCTTCTTCGTAAAAGTCGAGAAGCAAGCCCCGGACGAGGCGTGCATAGCCTGCGACGACACACTCCCCCGCCACCTCTTCGAGTGTAACACGTGCACGCTGCGCCTGTGCGAGCCTTGTCGGGACAGGATCGTGGATGGGTACCACATGGGCTCGCTGACAAGGTTGATACAAACGGTGGCGAGCTGGAAGTTGAGGTATCAAAGTCCGATTGGGGCACAGCAACAGCAACAACTTCAACAACAGCAACAACAGCAAATTGGAGGTGTAGGGGGAGGGGGAGTAGATATGAACCGCCAAACAGTAATAATGATGATGCAGGCGGAACATGGTCAACAGCGATTACACCATCATCAACATCAACATCAACAACAACAACAAGACCAGCTTCAAATTCATCACCATCATCATCAACAACAACAACAAGAAGAACTTCAACGAATACAACAGCAGCAGGAGGAAGAAGAGCAGCAAATGATGTTACAAATGGACAGCGGATTAAGAACTCAGCGCAAATTCCTGGAAATGATGCAGAAGATTCAGAGTGAGATTGAGATGGAGGCTGAAATGGAGAATATGAATAATAATATGAGGAGGGGGAGGGGCGGGAGTAGCTAAGATAGCTAGCTACAGTAGTTGATGTGAGTGTGGTGGATGGGGGCAATCTGTGGATATGTGGGACTTGACGTGATTGATTGCTGGAATGCGAGTGAAGTAAGGTTCGATTCTCACGGTTCTGGTTATGGTAGCGGTGGTACCAGTCGACAAGATATTACATTACAGGATGTCTGTTTCCCCCCCCTTTTTTTCTTTCTTTTTTCTTTCTTTTTTCTCTTAGGGTTGATCGTCGGTACGGAGTTCGGTCGTACGGTATAGGGGGGTTTCACTTTTTCCTTTTCCTTTTCCTTTTTTTTTTTTTTTCATTTTCACTTTAAAAGGGGTTTGTCTGTTACTCAAGCGTTAAGTTTAAGTTAATGTGGAGTTTATGTTTTTTCTTATCTTGAAAATTAAGTACTGTATGTTTGTGCGTGGAGAGAAAAAGTTCATCTTGAGATTCGGAGCTAATGAAGACTTTTCATGATCGTCTTGTCTCTCTAGCAAACCCGTCAGACACAGAGTTAATACCCGTCTATCAATCATCTTGTTTCTTGCTAGTTTCTTCACGTCTGAGAATGCATCGACCGAAGGATAGACACACAGAAGAAAAACCCCGACAATATCATGACATGCCATCCCATACTCGTACCATACCTAACAAGCACACCGGAAATCGTACTAGTGCTTCTCCGCCAAGATTTGGTTTCCCTATTTGTAGTAGCGCGTGCGAGTCGGTTTTTCTCTGCTGAAGAAGTATAGTATAAGTACCGTAGTGCACGACTAGAAGCGGGGTCTAAGGATATATCATTAATTTTCTGATTGCAAGATTTTTTTCCATTACTTTGTGCGAGCATCAGCTCTCTTGAAGGTTTGTCTGGCTGTTTCTATATTAACCTGCAGGCAGACCGACAGCTGGTCAAAGGTCATCCTGGAGCATACATGAAGGGCAATAATAACAGCTTTAGTTGACTTAGAAAGGCTTCTCCCATGAGGCATCATGGATTGAATCTGATGATATTGAATCTTCTTGCCACACATTTACGCAATATTGAAGTTATAGTTGTCCAGTACCAGTCACACTACTGACACACTATACTTCTTCAGCAGAAAAGAAGTCACTCGCACTCGCTACTACAAATGGGGAAGCCAAATCTTGGCGGGGGAGCACGAGTACGATTTCCGGTGTGCTTGTATGATATGGTACTGTGGGAGTCGTCAACGGCCACGGCATAGATTACGACCGGAGTGCGTGGACCACTTATGGGATGCACACAGTGAGCATAGAGCGTGTGTTTCTCTTGTATCTTACCAACAACAACGCCTCTCTCGGCACCATACCGTCAGTGTCTTTCACGGTACGGTAGTAATATGATACACACAAACCCTTAGTCTACCAGGATTCCCTCATAATTTTCGGACGCCGGCTGGTTCTGTCTGTTTGTCTAGCTAAGGTAGCTAGCTTGCGCTACGGTAGTTTTACCTCCCTGTATACTCTACTGCAAGGACTTCTAATCTATGCATCCAGCACATACTAGAATTCATTCCAATCTGATTTAGCTTCGATATACTGCATTAGACTATCATATCCCGATGAAGAAGAGGTTGGACATGTACAGTCGCACCCCGCTATAACGAACGCCAAGTAACAGGCCTTTTCTGTTCGTTATAGTAGACATGAATATTCCCCAAATTGGTATTGGGACCTTTTTTTTCAAAGTTGGTACTGAGTATTTAATCATGATTCTTAACCTGGAACACGAGTTAATTCATGCTCAGAGGATTTATGTGAAAGAAATTTATCCTAAACTCGTTATCTGCAACTTTTTTTGAGCCCTTGAACACTGTATTGGGGGCAAAAGCATGATATCAGAGACTTCAGGAAGAGCCAATTTGTGAAGAGCGCTTTACATACATCATTTTCTACCGGTATGAAGGCCTCTCAGACTTGTGTTCTTGAAAATTTACCAAAACTTTACTATGCTATGCCTGAAATCCCCTTGTAGATGGGCTTTGTTCATTATGGCAGATTAAATTTGTATGGAGACAGGGGGTAAAAATATAAGAGTTCAATTCGGTTTTGTAATCCTGAATAATTCGGTATAGCAGGGCAATTTGTATGAGCGGATCGAGCTCCCGAGGGATTCGTTCGTAATAGCAGTTTTTCCACTATAAAGGGGTCCATTATAGCGGAGTGCGACTGTAGTTTGGTAGCTTGGCCATGAGCTAAGGGCATGAGTGAGTAAGTGCCCGTACCGGGGATGCACATCTCTTGGAACATAGATAGGGAAGTATAGATTAGGATACACATTAACTTGACTGGCACGCCCGATATACTATCATACTACAACCCTTCAAATCTCAATTTTCTCACTCCAGCCGTAAACCTCAAATTTCCCAAACACCGAGATAGCAATTCCCGTACAAGATATGATACCAATCTTCAACCCCCCCCCCCTCTAGTACCTATCCTCAAGAGAGCATATCCCAAAGTAATTAGCTACGGTACCGGGAACCCCGAGACCACCACCCTGCACCGAACCACCCACAATATGCAACCCCTGTCCAATTCAAAATACACCCCCCTCCCCCGTCAATCTACCCACCCATCTATCGCCGACAAAATACAGAGGTACAGTGCCAAAGTTTTGTATATTCTATAAGGGCCTGACGGTCTGATGACGAGAACAGCCTGATGACGATCTGATAAAAGTTTGGGGAAAATTCCATCTTATCTCCACCGATCACTTTTCTTACAGGAAAATTCGTTATCAGACTGCCTCCTTCATCAGACCATCAGCCCTTGTACTAGCAAGGGTTGTTCCACTAGCAGGGTGTACTGTAATGGAAGCAAATTGGGTATGGTGGCTTGGCGGTTGTTGGGTGAGGGTGAAAGTTTCTCACAAACTTTTAGACTAACTTAGACTACCTCACTTCTCGATCAACCAAAGACCAGCCAAGCCACTATGCCCAATTCACCCTCTGACCCTGCCAGCCGAACACCCCTTGCTAGTAAAATATACAAGTACGGAGCTGATTAAAGGAAGAGGCTCATTCACAGAAGTTTGACTTAGCCAATCAATGAATTTGAGCTCTGCCAAGTTAAGGATAAATCACCGTTCCTGCTTTTTGGAGCTAGGAGGTCGAAAAGAAAAAAAAAAACCAGTGCCTGAAAACAGGTTAAGGGATGCAGGGTGTTGTGGGGGTTGCAAAAATAGGCTGGGTTTCCCTTGAGCACTATGGACAGAAAAACCCATCACTATATGACCCAACACTGACACAGAGGCTCAGATACGGTAGTATATTGTGACTGCCCCACAACACCACCCACTATCCATCTAGCCAGTTTCCCAACAATTATTGCAGCTTTTTCAAAAAAAGAAAAAAAAAAAAAAAAAAAAAAAAAGGAAAAAAAAGGAAAAAAAAAACCACGACGTCACGATTCTACACATTCGAAAGGTACCGTAAAAACTCGAATAGAAGAAAATTGTGCTGGGACGTTGGAATTCCCCTTCCCGGCTACGCGAGGGGGAAAAACACCGCAACACCAGCCCAGGCAAAACAAAAGGAATATATACAGCGCTTTACTAGGAGGGGCCAACTACAACGTCCTAATAACACATTTTTCTTCCATTCGAGTTTTTACGGTATTGTGGGAATTAACTTTTTCAAGTTACATTCCGGTGTTGAGAATAGCGCCAGGGCGTCAACAGGATTCACCACTACCGTACCCCCCCTCCAAACCGGCTTCTAGAAACTGTGATCACCACTCACGTGAATAAGTGTCAACTTCAGGCACCCTGCCCGCTTCCCCCACCGGCAAAGGGTCTGCCTGGCGTGCCACAGACTTAGCGATGACACCATAGCCTAGCGGGGATGGGTGCCTAGGCATGTAAAAGTCGAGTGAGAAGGCGTGATCGCGGGTTGCTGTGTAATACTTATGGAATCACATCATCGAGGTGGAGGACTTGTGAGGAATCAGGTTGTGTTTTCGGAGAGCCTGAAGGGGATTTGTAGAATGAGAGATGGGAGATCGGTATTAATTACTATGTGATTACAACAAGAGAAAAGAAGGAAAAGCAAAAGAGGGAACGGAGGTGATAGGACGGAGGTTCCTTGGAGCGAGCGAGGTGATGTCAGTACCTGCTAGTGCGATAGATATAATAGTCACGTGAAAATAATAAGCAAAGTTTTGGTGAGGGTTCTTTTTTGAAACTTGCGGTGATAGGACACGTGACTAGTATAAGCTAAGGAACAGAGGTGAGGACACGGGGGGGCACAAACTTCAACCGATATCTGCACAATACCTTCCCAACTTTTCATTCATTCATTCTTTCCTTCCTGTGGAAGGATCCACCTTATTCGTCTAAAACAGTAATAACTCCCCTCTTCCTTGAGAAGAAAAAAAAAAAAAAAAAAACTAAATATAGTAGTCCCTCATATTAGGTCCTATGTCTTTCACAACATAAGTGGTCAAGGTCGTACTCTCACGTACGCTACTTGCCTCTTCCGTCCATTCTATGATGTTACAAGATATAAAGCTATACCTGCGCAAAACGTGCTCGAATAATGAAAGCATAATTTTGACGAGACCTGCTCATAAATGGCAGATCAGCAAAACAGGGGTGGGCGAAAAAAGGAATAAGAGCACAGTTCTAGCTTGGATGGGTTAAACATTAACAATTATTAATAACAATGACATAGATTATGAAAATGATAATATGTGATGTGAACTATCTGGTTTGGGGGGGGGGGGGATTAAGGCATGGATGTATGATATGTAGAGTGCTTTAGGAACTCATAGAAAAAGGGACAAGCGATGAGATAATTACTATAAATAATGAAAAAAAATACGTTCTTGAAAATTTTTTCTGAGGGGAGAGAAAAGGGAAAAGCATGAACCCTTAGAGCTTAGAGCATCGTAGATAAGCTATGATACTTGCTCCCCCTACCCGCCACCGTCCCTCCACTAAGCCGCACTCGCTTGCCCCCGCAAAACCTTCCCTTCCCCACCCTCCCCTAGAAAATAATAAACCTCATCGTGAAGCCTAAACCACCACCCCCTCCTTCCGGCTCTGTCAAAAACCCACTCAACCAGATCCTGACCTCTCACAAAATCCTCCCAACCCCATTTTATCCATCTCCAAACTCGATCCACCCACTCGGCATACATCTCCTCCATCCTTCTCACAAGCTCCACACACCTTGCTCCTGGTCCATCCGAAATAGCATGTAAGAGGTTCCTCAACCCCACCCATTCCCAAAAGTGCTCGTCCATGTTTAGCGTCATAAGATCCTCGGCATGACGGCGCAGGGCTAGGATTTGGTTGGTTAGGTATATGTGGTAGGACCTGGCGTCATGGAGGGTCGAGATGTGTTGGTGATGCGTGGCGTTGAGGAGAGAGGTTAGACTCGTCAAAGTTCTGTGAAGACTGGAAAGGGAGTGAGTCGTTAGGGTTAGCATCTCGGCAAGGTACTCTGGGGTTATGGGTGTCGGGGGCAAGGGGAGGAGGAGGAAGGTGGTGGAGTTAAGAGTGATGGCTGGTCTGGAAATTTGGGAGGGCATGCTATATTTCGATTTAGCTTCTTCCTTGATTCTATTTTTGTAGATACCCTGGTCAACGGGATAATGAAAGAAAATTTAATTAATTCGATGTTGATTTTTTTGCGTGTTGGAAGCGTTCCTTCTCTTTCGCGGTGGAGTGAGGAGTACTTGTCAAGTGTAGATGTTAGAGAAAGAACTCATTTGCGCGCAGATTTTATTGCGCGCGCTCCATCCGTTCAAGATGGAAATGATGACTCTGACAATTTCCAGGATTCAAGAAGCAAATACAAAATCTCACTCGGTATCAGATTCTGGCGAAACCTAACGAGCGAATAGCATCGAAGCAGGAGGATAAAAAAGAGACCCATCAAATTTTTGGGGGTGATAGCCGGCAATAGCTGCGTCTGACATGTATGAGAGAATATGTGAGAGAATACGTTCCTGTTAAGAATACCTTCGATGCAGCTCAGTTGTGTGCGTGTTCAAAATGCGTCGAAATGTGGTCTCGATACTTCTCGTTCAGTACAAGAAATTATGAAGAACAGTGAATTGACGATAATCTCGGGGCAAAATAGAGGATTTTGGAACTGGAGATTTCAAACTGGCGTTTGTGTCCGGATCCGCCCGCGTAGGTCAGATCCAGGCTTATATCTACTATAACATCAACAGTTAACTGTATCAATGTCTGGACGATCTGGTAAGGGTCTGAAATCCCGAGCGTGCTAGGAAACAAGCCCGTATTTTTGCGAGCTGTCACACCACCGAATTAATAAAAAAAAACTTTTGAGAATCATTTAACTTACCTCCAGCTAACCCAGTCCGAATAGCTTCCCCCGACGCATAAGTGTGACGAGTGTGGTGACTTTGCAGAAGTAGTTCTAGTCCACTAGCGAGTAATTTGACGTCAATATTGTTTTTCTGTTTCCTTGAAAAACTCCATCTGCCCCTTCAGCAGCTCCTTCTTTCCACCCATCCTCGTGTTTTCCGCCCTCATATCTCACCTCGCGCTCTCTTCCAACCACTCCCACTCTCACCCCCGCATATAAGAACCTAAATTTAAGCGCCCAAATTTGCCCCTTCGTTGACTCGAAAATCATCCCTATCAATGTCTTCACGTCAGCCAGACCACTGGGAGGAAAACCTCATCGAAAACTCTGAGAGTTTGTACTCCCGCCTACGGACTTATTATCTTAGCAACAGTAATCTTCACTGTCAATATTCCTCTCCCTGGCTACTATTGCCACCATCACTATTCGCGCCTGCGATAGTTGCTTCTGAGCGACAGGGGCAGGAGGCCTCAGGGAACCTCGCTGATCCCGCTCAGCCGGGGGCAAGGGCTGTATGTCCAGCAAGCAGGCTCGGCCCCGCCAGGGTGCCATTGGATCATATCCCTCTGCTTTCACTGACCGGGGGTGAGGGAGAGAATGCAGATGAGTGTGATTCGGAGGCCCTTAGCTCCAGTAGCGAATACGATAGTTCTGATTCCGTGCCAATACCTTCAATCCCCTTTGATCATTCAATAGAGTCCGACAGTGGCCCTGAAGACGAGGGTGATGATAGCGAATACGATAGTTCTGATTCCGTGCCAATACCTTCAATTCCCTTTGATCATTCAATAGAGTCCGACAGTGACCCTGAAGACGAGGGCGATGATAGCGGCAACGATAATGGCCCTTATCCTCCACCTCCACCACCCACTCCTGACATCCTCTGCCAACCAGAACTCAATGATGACAGGGGGCCCAATAGCAGCGACCTTAGCAGCGAGCTTGATACCGAGCAGACACCACTGCTCGCGGCGTACTGGACTACCCTGTGCAACAATCCAGACTCGGATGCCGAAGAGGTCAACTATAATAGCGCCTCCCCTGCTTCCCCCAGCGTAAACTCGCACGTAAAGGAGCAATCCGCCGCCGACGCTAACTCTGATGAATACGAGGCCGGTGCGGAGGACAACGGCGAGGAAGACGGCAACGACAGCATCACCGGGGAAGCGTCCAGGACCAACAGCATAGACCCCATCATCCGCCCCCGCCAGATGCCCAACGCAGGACATCCCGGCCCCCCTGCAGCAATAGCTAGAACTCGAACAACGGGTGCTACTACCGCTACCGCCCACCCTTCCCCATACATGTTCAGAAAGCGCGGATTTGGGACAGTAAGGAGTACTTGCAGACTTCTCACCCGGGTACTTTATTTTCCTTTTTTTTTTCTAGTCTACAAAGTTGCATAAGTATTATGTACTAACAAAGCAATTCAGGAGGATTTCAACTCCACAGGTCAATCACAACATGTAGGCGGCTCTGCACAAACTCCTATGAGCTCTGGAGCGGAGATCATGGATCCCTACCTTGAGTGTTGGCCTCAGGACATTCCGCATCGAGCTTATAGGGTATTTATTTCTCTTCCCTTTTCTCCCTGGTTGCTCCTCTTTCCCCGCATATCACTTGAGTGTCTGTGAAAAATCGGGAAAAAAACTCCTCATTTGTTGAATTCCCGTTTACGGTGTTAAGTTCTGATTTTCATGACACACTCGAGTACTGAGAAACATGTTAACAAATCTGAAACAGAGATGGTCCGCTCGGGGAGTCTTGGGACTTGCTGAAAGCCCCAGAGCTCGTTTTTGCAGTACCTTGCATGAAATTAGTGAGATAAACGAGGAAGCTGAAGACAAACACAAAAATGAAGAAGATGAAAGCTGGACAGTGGTTGATCATGTCAGGAAGAAGAAGAGCATTTAGACTGCACGAATAAGAGGGCCAGCACAACCAGCATTACCACCAGTTCCTTCATCTTTCTTTCTTGCTGAGGGATTTCTTTTTTCCCTTTTCGTCTCTCACACTTGACCTACCGTAGAATCTCAAATAATTGAACCGTGTGCTAGGTAGTCCAAAATTTCCTTCTCTGGAAAAGGGGCGAAAAACACAGCAAAAGATGAGTTTCTCAGCCCCTCTGAACAGCACAAAAAAAAAAAAAAAAAGAAACGCCAGACCTTACCAGAGGAGACAACTCGAACGACATAGCACACGGTTCAATTATTTGAGATTCTACGGTATCAGGAACGCTGGTCCATTCAACTCTGGCTATCTTGTTCGTGCTCCATGCACTACTCTGGGCCTTCCTGGTTTGGGGACTTTACTTTATACATTCTGGGAGGGATCTTTGCTATTTCTGACTTTTTGTCTTTTTCACTTGACTTCATTTCCGTTTCATTTCGTACTCATCTCCTACCCCCAAAAGTTACGTTTTTTTTTTCTTCTTCTTTTTTCCCTTTTCCCCCCAAAGAAAAACTAAAAACAGTCACAAAAAAAAGAAGTTTGCCACAGTGTTTTTCTTTTCGGTTATTTGGTTTTGGTTGTTGGTATCATAGCTTTTATTTTCCACCTTGCCACCTTTTTTCCTTCTTCCTTTTCCTTTACTGTGTTTCACTCTTCAAAAAAAAAAAAAAACCCCCCCCCATCTTTCCTTCATTCATCCAGTCTTTACAACGCTTCAAGGTTTCTACTACCTCGTTGCTTGTCACTGCGCCATATGCGCTTTTCAAACCTATAGTACGCGTCTGCACTCCTTAAGTCATTTGTTATTTATGCATTATATGTATGTATGTTATGTTTAATGGAAAATTCATCCCTCCCCACCTACCTCCCTCCACCCATATTCGTACCCCCATCCTGTTATCTCCCTCCATCATACTTGTGAAGTTCAAGCCCAATAGTAACTTCCGTACGTCATGCCAAGAATTAGTACTGCAGCAGGGATCACGGGGGGGGGGGGCGTTGATCCTTTACTATTTGTAGTAGGGGCCGGCTCCCGGATAAGCTACAACTAACTGGCGGAACGGGGTTTATAACTGTATTAGGTTTGTAACTTTTACAGTAAGGGCAAGTCGTAGTGAAGGGAAGGGAAGGGAAAAAAGTGCAGGTGGTGGGGTAATATTCTGCTGTTACTTGTACTGTGCTCGCGCGACAGAAGTTGAAGCTGGGCATTTTCTTATCTTAGGTGCTTGTTGGGTTTGATTCGGCCGCGGGAATAAATATGGGCAGGTGAGATTCTGGTTGCTAGGGGGGGGGGGGGGTTGAATTATTGAGGGTTGGAGTGATTGGTGTTGATATTTATTTCTATTACGCGCGCGCGGTGAATGGGGGCATAGGTAAGTTGTGTTGCCTGGGTGTGAGAAATTGCTGGAGGTATGCTAAGGTACAGTACCATGAAGTAAAAAAAGCTACGGTAGCCGGCTAACGGCGAGAAGTACAGTATCATACAAAATTTGCAAAAAAAGCCTGCACAGGGAGGAATTAATGAATAGGTGTATAATCAATATTCTAAAAAAAAATACCATGTGCTTATCTATCCATTAATAACCCTTCACAAGTTAGAATCCCCAACCGTGCATCTAACGTATCTATCTACCCAGAACACTTCCAAAGTACAGTACTTAAAACCCAATGCCCCGTTTTTTTTGTGAAAAAAAAAAAAAAAAAGAAAGAACAATCTCCATCTTCCTTCCTCTCCCTCTCAACATGTCCTCCTCCTCCTACCAATCCACTCCTCCCCACCCCCAACCCATCGATACCCCAGCTCATGAAAACCCACAATCTGCACGAACGTCGAAGCCTCGCCCGCCACTCGCCCGCTCTTGATACCGACCATGCGGCGAACCCACTTCAGCATGAACCACAGCCATGCTCCGCGGCGCTTGCTCAGGCCAAAGACGTCGCACTCCCTCGGGGTATGTATGAGGTGGCAGTCGTTGCAGTATGAAAGTATCTCGTCGGGGTGCTTTTGTGTTTAGTTAGTTTGATGGGTTGGCAAAGAAGGGGAAAGGGGTGTACCAGCCCCGGGTTCGCGGACCCAGATCCCAAGACGCTGGTGGAGGCGGAGGAGGAAGGAGGGGTTAAAAGTACGGTTGGGGGGATGATTCTCGGGGGAGAAGAGGCCGGAGGGGAGAGACTCCTGGTACTGGTCCTTGCAGGTTGGAGATATGAAAATGTTGTTTCCTCACTTGGAATCGGTGCTGGTTCGGGCGGAGCGCGGGGGTAGAACATCATTGTTGCTTTGAAGCGCCTGGAACGGGGGGGGGGGGGGGGGGGGGGGTTGGCGTTTGAGTAACTTCTGGATCCCTTTCGGCACCGGTAGGTGTTATATGGTGAAAGAAAAAGGACTTTTTGTGTCTTCTGGATTAGGCGTAAGCGTGAACGTGGTGGCTAGTTTTCTTGCCTGCGTGGTTTGGTAAGTGTGATAGAAGACCAGACTGTCTAGGATTGAGGATTTCATGGTATTAAATATGTAGTTTTTTTTTTTTTTGGAGAATTGTATCTCGGTTTCTGCTTCTGTTTGATGAGCGAATGGATGGTCAAACGGATTGATTGATGCTCATGGAATTGTATGATAGGTTTTTTTCTTTCTTTCTAAGTTTTCAAGGTTAGCGGAGTGCTATAGTTTGCTATAAGTTACCATACGTCACATCACACGGATAAGACCTTTATAAGTTCGGGAAATCCATAGAAAATTAACCCCCCGGCCTCAAAGAAAAAAAAATACAAGCAAAAGTCTAAATGGGTTGTATCTTAACTAGGGAGAAAAAAGGGAGTACATACCAAACCCCCAAGTTTCAAACGATATCACCCCCCCTCTTGCGCCATCAATATAATAATCCCTCAAGAAGATCCCACCCACCCGCCATCTCTCGCACAAATACCGTACCCGCGTATGACATAACACAAACAAAACGTCCCCCTGCTTCAAGTTTTTTTTCAACAAGTTTCAGAAAAGAAGTTAAAAGAAAGACGGGATTGAATCAGGATCTCTCACTCGAAGATGGAGGTTAATGCCTTAGTTTTGGTCCAGGGAGTTTTCTTCATCAGCGCCATGTCGCCAGGAATCACCTTCACGCACAGCTGCCTCCCCCACTCGTAACTCCGGTCGATCAAATGTGGATACCCGGCCGTTTATAACGCTCGACAGGTGCTCATACAAGTTTGGAAAGCTGTCTTTGACCGTGTACTCGAGTATGTATGTGTGTATGTGTGTATGTGTGTATGTGCTATGCTATGCCGCTGAGATATACAGCGTAGTATATTGTAACCTTGTTTTTCCTCCTCCTCCTCCTCCTCCTCCTCCTCCTCCTCCTGCTACTGCTGGTGGTTGTAGTGGCCAAGAGTGTACAGCAAGTATACCGTAGGTAACCACACATACACCGGCCGTGTGTGTACAGTATGCCTTCTCCGTGCAGGTAGCCGTGCGCTTGCTATCGTCCGATTATCAGGTATGAATGTAAACAAGTACCTGGCCGGTCTGAAGGAAATCTTGATTATCATCCCAAAGCTCGGCGGGCGGCTATTGTTGCATGGCGGGGCAGAGTTTTGGATTCCGATATTTTGTGCTTGCAGTGCTCTTATCATTATGCTTGCAACGTTACTTTCTTGATTGATTGATCGTTGGATGGAAGCTTGGAAAACGGCCGTTCGTTGGTTGTAATAATAATATGGCTCTTAGCATACGCCAAGTACAAATATTGAATTAACACGCGCCCCATTCCTGGCACCCTGAATAAAGATGATATTTCTTTGTTCCATTTGCATTGATTTGTACATGGAAAAAAAAAAAAAAAAAAAAGAAGGAAAATAAAAATTAAACACCTACTAAATATTCATGCTATCCCCGTTCTAGAAAACTCCCACATATTGACAAAATAAAAAATGAGATAAATAAAACAAAAAGCCTTTGCGTTTGCGTGCCTCGCCATCGGTCATGCGGCGGTGGTGAAGCCGATAGTTATTGCACCTGTTCTGGAGCGTCCGAAACGCCTCATATCTTCAGACTTTTCGGACAGCGTTTTAACCGGTGGCACATGAGGAGTCGTGGGCTTTTGGTGATACCTTTCCTCGAGTGTGACCGGTGTGGTAGAAGCTAAGAAGGATGCGGCGGCGTTTGAGGGAACATGGTAGTATGGTTTTTCTGTCGATGGTCCCGCTGATGAAGTAAGGGTGGATTTCGACCTATTACGAGTGAAGAATCGAGTCAAGCTTGGGATATGTGAAGACTATACATGGCTATTAGTGGAAGCAATCATAGTTGGCAGAGTATAGATGACATACCATGACTGGGCTATAGAGTGTTCGTTGGATGGAAGAGATAGAATATTTTAACGAGACGAATGTAGCGAGGTTTCCTATTTATATTGATATCGCATTTATGACTAGGGGAAAGCAGCTCTTTATATGGCAAGCTCCTCAAAAGTGGGAAATACCGTACTACACCGAGTACTTGAAACCAAGGCTACCGAGCTTTTGAGATCCTGCAACCAGGTTTTATTTTTTTTTGCTTTTCCCGATTGTGGTGTTACAGAGTCTCCATACCTTCCGACCAGATCCAGCTTGTCAAAGCGCGAAGCGAGAAACGCCGCGAGTCACGCTCAGCTTTTTCTGAGAGCATCAAAGCCACATCCGTCATAGGTCCTGCAGACTTCCTCTCTGGCCGGGGGATGGACTCAGCTTTATTTTTCTTGTGTGTTACAAGGTGGTGTTGAAGCATGGCCGGCATTTTTGTGCAAATAAGGATTTGTGGCTTCTCTAAGCATGCCAACCACACGCTCCCAAACCATGTTTTCGAGAAAAGTTCGACCGCTGGTTTAGGGAAAGAAAAGCAGCTGTTCTTCTCGGAACACGCACTTCATTGTCCAGCTCTGGCTGGGTCTTGTTAAGCCCAAGGAAAAAAGCTTCGCTCGGGATGGGCGTGGTAGAACCCTGATTGGCTCACACCGGTAGTGATGTTTCAGATCGAGACTTCGGCCAACCGAACCTTGGAGATTGTCATATTACAGTGCTCAACTTATGATACGAGTACTTCTATTCCTAGTGTAGGTACCTCAGGGCTCAGGATTGAGCGGGAAGTACTCAATTCCGCTTATAACGTCCAACGATTGGATATCGTGGGAAATAGCATGTCGGAAACCTACACCACGCCAGAGCTCCTGTGTACTTGTACTCGTACAATACGGTAGGTGAAAGAACTGTGCTCCATTTGCTGTATAGCAGTGGGTCGGATAGCCGGGGACGTAAAGGCGACAACACCAACATCCATTTTTCAAAAGCCATCATGGCGAATGTTTCAGCTGTTTTCAGTACGTCAAGCTGCAAGGTCCACAAGCGGAATTGATAGAATGAAGCTGGGTGCATGTCAAACCTACAATCATAATAACCAGCAACGATGAAATAGAGACAGCAATGCAGTCAAAGCACCTATCCGTCCCAGGAACAGCTCAAATGGGTAGCAAGTTTGAGTTAATATCAACTCCTGCAACCCCGAAGTAACTCAGATTTCATTGCCCTCTAGTTTCGCTACCCCTACTGATGGGAATAATGTACGAGGAAGTATTACACCTCTCCCTGAGGCATCCTTGGTGGGAAGAACGTTGCCAACCCTATTGTTCTGGTCCGGATAGTCTTGTGGCTTACCGAATCCACTTTGAGGGGGGAGTTTTTTTTTGTTAAATCCTTAGATTTATTTTAAATACAGGGAAAATACTGGCACGCACCCTAAGGCATGGCCTAAAAAAACCCCCAAAAACAAAAGAAACTTCATAAGCCTCCCCAAAAATAAAACAAATAAACGATTAAAAAAATCAAAATCATCAAACCATAAACCCAAAGAGCTGTACATCATCAAGAACCCAAATCGGAACCTCTTGTAAAAGGAAATCTCCCAAGCTTCACAGGAAAATCAACCAAGTAATCAGAAATAAACAAAGAAAATATTTTAACCAAAGCCTTCCCCGCCTCATTGTCTTTCCATAGGGCCGACTCAGGGCCTATGTTGAAGGTCTCATCCACTTTGAGGGTGTTGCTGAGAAAATATAAGTTAGCTCGTTGATATGTGACTTGCAGATTGCATCCTGCCGGCATGCAGGATCGGGCTTTCAGTGAACAGTAACTTTCGATTTCCATCGCATGCAGTTCAGAAAAAGGTTTATTTTCAAGCCACAGACGCTTGCACCAGAAACCGGTTTATCACGGACTTGAAAAAAAACGGACTTCTTGACACTCACTAGGTCGTCAGCTTATCGTACCCATCGACGTTACCGTGATTCTTTTGGGGGACTCGGTTCATAAAGCATGAGCTCTTTTGTCCACTGCTTATGTGTTCGAGGATACTGTCTAGAAGCGCAAAGAGTATCCTGACAGAATTATCCCTTGTCTCGTTTTAGAACCTTCGTTGCTCCTAACCTAGGGTATTGAGGGATATTACCTGAAGACCAAGGATGTCCACATTACCTCTCCACCTTTACTGTCTTAAACTTTATCCCCTTCTCCGCTAACTCCTAAACAACCACACCAGCTAAATCTCGAATTCTCCGTGGTGATGTCAGTACTGTTAGGAGCTTGTGCGTCTCCAATATGACCTGGGGCGACTCAAAAGAGATAGCCAACTTAATGATTTCGATTGAAGCTGGTGCCAATTTTGAGCAGCTCCGTTGTGCAACCCGATTGGGCTTAGCATAACATGACCAGACTTTCAGCATCTTTAGCTCTTACTTGCTAACACCAGTGGGGATAGCGTTATATGGCCATAGTGTTTAGGCTATCTGATATACACGGTCTTACATGTATAGATTTTCTCCTCCACATCGCACAAATTAATCAATGTTCAAGTAAGACGCTCCAATCACAAAACCACACTTTGGATATGATTGGTATTCAGCTAGGTAGCTGCTTGGTGCATGGTTAAACTCCTTGCAGTCAGGTCGGTAGCCTCAAGAAGAGAGAGGTTTTCCCTCTGATTGAGGGGGAAAGTCTTACATGCTCAAGATAACTATAAAGTAAGGATGGCTGAAGCAAAGATGATAAACTTTCCCCAGCTGGACCAACTGAACCTGCCATATTTTCCTTGATCATCGAAACTAAATTTGTCAACTATCACGGATCCCAGCATCTTTATGCTAGCCAGTCAGAAAGTTACATACGCAAACTTTACCTGGACTAGGGGGGAAGAAAATTGATTCAAGAGAAAGGAAATGTTATCAGGGAGGGAGGAAAGAGTCCATACGTATCAGGGCCCAGCCTGTTTCTTTGCAAAGTGCGAGTTTAGCCTCTGCTTCCTTAGCGACTACTTCGAAGTCTAGTCGTCACGGTCGATCCACCGAAAGACTAAGCAAAAAGCGGGAAAATTCTCCACCTCCGAGAGCTCCACGAAGAAGTTACGTACTCGGGGGTCATTGAAAAATGAAAAACATGTCCCTTGCCACCATAAAGATTTGTATAGGATCAGCAGAAGTAAGCCTCCGATATTTAGTGCACCCCCGAGTATAATTGATCCGTTTTTCGTGGATTTGATAGACAATCAATCCACTGATCTCTGCTATTACCTATATTTCTCGCACAAACAGCAAATAGAGATCCGAGTGACTAAATATGATTGTGGTACCTACAGTAGCTTGAGCAAGTTACTGGCAATTAGTCAAAGAAAATTTCTAACTGATAGTACAATTAAGAGATATAAAAACCCAAGCTACTCGGGAAGCGGTCTTGATGCTAAGATACCGAAAGGTTTAAAACGCTCACTGATATCGTGAGGTAGGGACCTCTCTAGTTTGGAGTCCTCATTCTGTCTGTTCATCATGACTTCCTAATGATATTAAGTTGGTGCGGTGGTAAGTATGCAACCAGCAAGGGTCAAGTACGTGAAAGCAGTTAACAGTATAAATGTATAAATCCCCAAGAGTGTAGTGGAATGGTATCAGCCACTCCAAACAAGCAACTGTTGGTTCTTGAAGTCGATGGAGACTTAGCGAGGAGGGATATTTCCTACCTTTATACTCCCGAAGGGCTCTAGACTATGAGGGTCAATGTGTAGCACCGTGCACGAAAGGTCCACGAGTCATTACGTGTATGATTACGTCCTCAAGAGCGAGCAGCTAGCAAATGGCTACAAGACTTCCTTATTTTGGGCTATGGAACCCAGCGTTTAGAGATTCCTAAAAAGAAATTCATCTAGTGTTCTATCAGCTACTATAACAAAGTTATAAGAGATACTGCAGTTGAATCGGGGGGTGAGAAAAGTTGAGCAAAGTTGAGCAATGTGGAGGTCTGATGCGTTACTAATGCATAGCACAGATTATCACTCGAAAATGTTTGAGATTGAGATTGTTGTCAGTAAGGACGGAAAGTGCAAATAGGTGTGCAAGGGCTCTTTCCGAATCTTACGGGTTCCATGGGTCGCTCTTTACTTGATAACTACTAGCTTACATACAGGATGCTGCAAATGAGTAAGTACTATCGTGATATGGTATTCCTTGCAAAGAAAATGCTCCTTTCCTCTTAAAATTTGAATGTCAAGATCCTCTCTGTTTAGACATAAACAACCTGATTACTCAACAGTTTAACTTAGTGCATGTTTTCTACTTTATTGCATTTGGCTCCGAGACCCCTTTTTTTCTTCCATCTCGGAACTTCTGTTCGATGTTCTCTTCACCTCATCACCTCCTTCGGACCTTTGGTCCTCTAAATCACACCTTTTCTCGGCCCATAACTCATAAACTCTAACAGTTATGGACGGTTTCCCTCCCCAAAAAGGAAAACCAATGAGTCCCCACGACTCTTTCCAAATTTATACCATGCACTCTGATAATATCCCAATTCCAAACTTTCTTCCTCTCTGCATAGCTTATAGCTTAAGTTGCACAAGCTAACAGGTACAGAGAAAAGCACACGTGGTTACTATGGAACTTCTCCTATCTCGAATCGGATATCAATATTTTTTAAGACATTGGTGTCCCTGGGACCCAAGTTTCGACTCCTAAGTTTGCCGCAATGAGGAGGCAAATTGGACTAGAAAACATGGCAAGGGTAAGCTAGCAAGGATCAAACTTTGTGTAATCATGTGGCATAAATTGCCTAAGCTGTTGTACAACTATTAAACGAGATGTACAATAACAAAGTGACTTAATTGATGACAAAATAGAGGGCCAATATAGGGGCTATACAAAATACTAGATATAGTGAAGACTTCCGAACATCGCAACGCCCAAACATGGCCAGAGCTGTTGGTAACCGAAGTCTTACTCTTCTAGGCTAACTATCATACCTCGGAATCTATTGAATTACGAATCTAGTACGAAGGAGGACTGCCCAAATTTAGGCTTCGATATAACCATGCTTGCCCATATCGAGTGACATTTTGTGCCCCTGGCTAGGTTCACTCAAAATGGTGCGAATGGCCGAGTATGCCATCAAAGGATTGAGCGGTTAAAGGATCAGCTCTATTGAGGTGGCATAAGGCAGAGAGACTGAGATCTGCTCTTTTTAAACCACCTAACACCAACAAGCCCTCGGCTCAAGGTCAATGTTAATTTAACTCCAGGCAGACGGCCAGCACAGAACCGTACCGTTTATCGGTAGCTTCGCCAGTGCAGCCGTAGACATACGTTACCTAACGGGGGTCAGCCTGGACTTGTGGCTCCGAAGGTACACAAAATTACTACCTTAGGCAACACCAACAGAGTACTGGGTGTGATTGGCTAGCATCTCTATCTCACCCTCTGGGCCACTCTTTATGGCAGGGAGATAGTTCCTGTGATGGAGAGGCTCTGGGGTATTAGCGCACGCTACTATATGTTTATCTTTATGCTTAACATGCAAACTATGCCAGCGCGACTTTAGCCTTGGATACTCTAGGCCAGATGCGGGTTGGCAAGACTGTTTATCCGCACTGTGGCGTACATCTCCAGATGCGGAAAGAAAACTTTAAACACTTCTCTTAACCTCTGTGGTAGGTGGTGTCTTAGGCGGGAGTGGGTTTTTAGGTTCCAGATATCATTTATTTGATCAATCTTCTCTTCATTATTATGTAGATGTGTGGGGGCGGGTAAGACAGCAATACTTCTTTTGCCCAGCAACTATCCAAGACACTAGATTCTGACCGTCATGCAGTTGCTTATAGAATACTTCTACTCAAACCCAGAATATTCCATAATATTTATCATATACCGAGTAGCATTAAAATTCATCAAATAAAGGTTTATGCAGCGGCAACAATTAAATTCTCGCTTATAGTGACTGCCATGACTGGAAGTCTTGACGGATTCTTCCTAACCAGCTATGATAATTGCCTTTTTTTTTCCTTTTCATTTTTTTTCATTTTTTTTTTCAAAAAAAATAAATAAAAAATAAACAGCCTTAGTATGATACATGCTAGCATACATAACGGTCCTCAGCTATCCCGGAACCTAATGTCATCTCCTGTCAGAACACAGGTTGCAAATGAGTGCTGGGGGGTGATTGCACACTCCACCACCACAAATAATATTCCCACCGAAGTCACAAATATATACGCCCACCGAACGGAGCGGCGCGTACCATGGCACCGGGAACTAGAACGATACCGAGATGCAATCTTGTGGCAATCGTGGATGAGATTTCTCGTGGGAGCTGGATCGGATTACGAGATTAGCTAGGTGGGGGTTTAAAAGGGTCCTTAGGAGACAGATACTAGATCCCTGGGTGATTGGACGCGCGAGCGAGCGAGTGAGCGTATTGACCACGGCGCATGCCGGATTGTCAGTTGAAAAGCGGGGTATTGTGAGGCGTGAGCGAAAGGCAGCCATGTCTTGCCATTCGCTCCTATCAACAGCTTCAACAAGACTAATTTTTTTCAACGTGTCGGAGCACTTATGAGGGATGGAACATTAAACCTGATCCCCTGGCTTCATTCTTCAGACTGATGATAGAAACAGATCGTTAAAGCCCTTTTGAGACCGAATACCAATTCTTCCCTTTAATTAAATAATTAACCCCCGTCAGGTCTCAGTAGATTAGATCTCAGTAACCGGCAAACCCTTCACCGCTTTCTGGAAGCTGTTCACCGATAACCATCCCACCGAACCCAGCCCTGTCAAATTCGGTTAGTGGAGCTCCGGCGACCAAATGAGTGAGAGTATATGACGGAGAGGCTAAACTGAGGATAAGAAAATCAAATACTGGTAAGCAATAATTGATTCTTGATGATGACCTTTGGCTACTGAGCTATCCAAAGTACTGCACCCTAATACTTGCTTCGAACTTGGCTCTAGGATCTGGAGAAAGCAGGCCTCACCATTTGTACTACACTCACGTGGGAGATGGAACAGGGTTCTCTGCCCGCCATGAGGCGGAATTTTGTCACGACTTTCATGCTTTCTTGCACAACTTCATTTAGTTTGTAGTGCAACGGCCACTACCACACTAATTTTAGGGAGCATTAATTAGTCAAGAGTAGGTTTATACCAGTTGATACGAAGGAGGGTTCATTAGAAAGAGGGATGGAGAAATCTGAAGCAGGGATTGTACGAGGCACAACTTAATCCTTCCCTAGGGTTCGATTAAGCGCAGCGCTGAACGCCATGTGTAAGGAATAAATGCCAAAGGTGGTACAAGTACGATACAATCGTTCACGAAATACCATACACGAACTCCACACTGTGTAGCGCAGCATAGCCGCTCAAGTACGAGGAAAGGTGCTGTTAAGAAATATGCAAGCGGAAAGCTATCACAGCAATGGTGATAAGAATATCTTTTTTTTTTTGTTTCCCTTCCAGAGCTCTTAAAAATCACTTTCTTATTGCTCCTCTTAATCGGTTGCCGACAACAATAATATTCACTTGTTATGATCAGCAGATGGATATACACATACCGGGATACCGGGCGGGTTGCAATTTCCGAGCATGATCTAAGGCAGACAGAGACTGTATTCGCCCACCGTTTGCTTACCTACAGTACCGGTACTTACCTCGCATCGAATAAACTCACCCATACCGTAGTGAATTTCAATCTGTCTATTTGTCTGGTAAGTCAAAGACCACAATAGTGCTTCCAAACGAATACTTGTTCATTCCTTTTTTCCACCCTCTGCGCTTTACTTAATTACGAAGCACCCCCATCTCCATCGCACTCCATCCCCTTTCCTTCAGTCTAAGCAGCCGCCCGCGACGAATAAAAAAATAAAAAAAAAAGGAGGAGAAAGACGGGAAACTGTGCCGAGAAGGGCTGATTTGAACTTTCATCTTTTTTTTTTTTTTTTAATAAAAAAAAAAAAAAAAAAATATCACGAGAGTGGTACAGTACCAACTGACTAACATACCGTATTAACTAACTAAACCACTGGCTATAATATAGACATCCTCCTATCGTATATCGTATCGTACCCCGAAAATTTGTTTCCCGCCCGTCCGTCTGACAATTGATGAGTGAGGTGAAGTTCAGCGCGTACTGTACTAGTACAGTACTGTATCGTACAAGATGTACATACCTGGTTAAGGGATGGTGTTTGTGCATCGCTAGGTCTGGTAAGCAATCGATCAATCAAGCTAAGCTAAGCTTCAGGGAGAACGGAGGGAGGGGACGGGTTGTAGCGCTGAGGAGATGGTGATATCGTACAAGAATTAAAAGTTAAATATCTTCACGTCAGCGATTTGTTATCCTTTTTTTTTTTTTTTTTTTTTTTTTTTTTTTTTTTTTTTTTTCTTTTCATTTTGTTTGCTTACGGTATACGGTACTTGCTTGCTTGCTTACTATACGAAGGCTGAGTGAGCTCTTCACTTTACCTTTTTTTTTTTTTTTTTTGTCATAGACAGTCTCCCAGGCCATCTGGACTGATGCTGACTAGTGGGTTTTGTATGAGGAAACGAGCGGTGATCAGCACAGTTGCCACAGTTCACCAAAGTACGGTAAGCCACTGGAAAGTTTCTTATTCAGGTTTAGCTGTCCGGGTGAGGGGGGGGTGTCTGGGTGGCTTGGGAGGCTGTCTGGCGCAAAATGTGAGTAAAGCCGAAATGGAGCCAAGGCAGTTAAACGAAGTGTGGATGGATAGACGAGCTGGATTTACAAGATTGCTTCATAAAGTTGGATTTTGGTGATGGTTTAGTCTACTACAGAACAATGTTTTTTATCAAGGGCAAAAGCTACGTGTAAAGGTTTACTGTACTCTCATCCGTCTATCGAGGCACACTTCGTTTAACTGCCTTGGCTCCATTTCGGGTTCACTCACATTTTGCATTTTGCGGTCCTGTTCATCACTTCTGAATGTATTTTGCTCGTGTTATCAATCTGTTTGCAAGTCCACACCACTCCTGCCTGCCTGCCTCGTATCGCAATGATAAAATAAGGTTTCGCTCGTAATGAGCCTCAATCGTATTCTTTCATAATCCTTCCGTGCATGCTACACCATCCCATCCCATCCCATCCCATCTTATTCAGTTTACCCTACCGCACAACACCCTTGCTTACTCGCCCACCGCACCCTACAGTAGCTCCATCCCTCCCTCCCGCGTCTGTACAAGTATGTCTGTGTGGCCTCCTCTCCATCTCCCCCATCTTGGTTTTATTTTAGTGTTTCGCTTCAGACACTTTTTCTTCATTCTCTTCATCGCCCTGACTCTCGGTCGTGCGTACCTTGCATGTATGCATGCACGCCTGCATATCAGCGGCTGGGCCTTCTTTCTTTCTCTTCCTCCTCGCTGCATCTCATCTTAGCTTGCGTGCTCTTCTTGCCGACGGCGCCGGTAGTTTTTCCGACGGCGAGAAGAAAAACTCATCAAGGGTACCTGGCTCACATAACCTAACCTAAAATAGTGTATGATGCTAACGTGGCTTGGACAAAGTCTGTGTGGCAGGCCGTTTGGCTTTGGTCTGTGTGGTTTACCGACGGTGTGGGTTTGTCAAGTTTTGATGTTCACCGCGACGCGAACAGGTACTGTAGGCTCTAATTATGAAGTAAGTAGAATTTAATTGCTCTCGGAGAGGATTTGAAATTTTGGTTCGGTTTGATGAGATGAGGGTCGGAAGAGGGTGGCATTTTTTTTTTTGTTCATCATACTTACTTACATGCAGGTACTAACTACGGTAGATTTGTGGTGGTGGTGGTGGTGGTGGGTTGATCGATTGTGATGCATGGGGTGCTACGGTAACTCGTAGATCTGCTCTGAGTCTTTCCCCGTCTGGAGGAGGAGGCTCTTGTCTTGATAGATGTGCGGGCGCTTATTATCCGAACGGGTTAGTCTCGTCTAAGAAAAGAAGAAAAAAAAGTCAAACTTCTCTCCCAAAACGTATTGTACCCTTTCTGTACTGTACGAACCCATTCTGCAGGGG
Organism: Choiromyces venosus 120613-1; assembly: GCA_003788595.2. NCBI lineage: Eukaryota > Fungi > Ascomycota > Pezizomycetes > Pezizales > Tuberaceae > Choiromyces > Choiromyces venosus. The sequence goes on from ML120368.1 coordinate 894,875, forward strand.
GTTTGTGTTCGCGTTCGGACATTTTGCAACGGGAGTGTTTCAGGCCTTTTTTGGAATTGCGGGTGGTGAATGGAGGGTTTGGATACCGTAATGGGGTGAGTGAGTGATTCTTTTTTACCCATTGTTTACTAACTTGTAAGGTAGGCGAGTGATGTGAATTGTCTGAGGTTATGTGATGTGATGTGATGTGATTGAGGATGATATGATCTCGGAGCGGCTCTGGGTATTTGAATTCTTCTTACCACTCATTATACGCTTGTGCGGTGCAGTACAGCACTGTAGAGTGGAGCGAAATGTGGGATGGGGAGATGAGATCAAGTCTCATATTTCGGACCATGGTTGATCGTTTGCTGGACTGTGCTGGATGCATCGTACTCTACTCAAAGTGCAAAGTACTTTCTTGCACTTTGTCTTGCTCCTCCATTTTCACACCGCATCTCTTTCTCTGTCTTCCTTTTGTCTAAACTCCCCTGTTCCCCATCGCTAACTGTTTCCCCCTCGCTTCCTGCCCGGAAGTTATGTGGTGTGGATAATTCGGTATGGTACTAACCTTAGCTTGCGAAAATGTGTAGCGGAATCGGGGAATGTCTCTCTTTTCTATTCCTAGCAACAAAGCGTTTTTGTTCCCTTTTGGCTGCTAGCCGTCCCGTTTCCTTCCCAGAAAGTAATTCTAGGTACTGTACACTCTACGGTACACTACTCCTACCCACCGGCGCTTAGTACACTACCTCCCACTGCCTAAACCTTTCCCTCAGTTCCATCTCCGTTTACCCACCCACCTACAGATACCTACCTACCCCATACCATCTAACAAATCTACTTGTACTCACTCGTACATACATCATGAATCCCTCCCGCCTACCTACCCTTCTCGCTTGTCATCCCTTAAACCATCCTCTATTCTCATCCACCCACCCATCCACCTGGAACGAGTAGAGTCTGTGCTTAGCCCTGTACCTAGCTGCTCCGCATTACCTTCCTACTTCTTGAACGCCCTCCCTCCCTCCTCTCATCTCCTTCTTCCCTCCTTCTGCTTCGCCTGAGACGAAGCACACCTCCTGTTCTCTCGCTTCGTGCAGTCTTCGCATGACAAAGGATTCGTCCCCCAATTTCCGCAGCGTGCAATCTTGTCTGTAACGTCTCCCCAAATTATCCGGACTGTGTCCTTCGGCGTAGAACGTCGCTCCATTCTCCCACTTCTCACCTTCTTGAACGATACCCACGAATCTCTTCCCCCCCCCACCACCACCGCACCCGTCAAACTCCTCAACCAACTATCCTGGCCGAGGATTCTGAAGAGTTATTGTTGTGAAGGGAAAGGAAAAAGAGACGAAAAGAAAAGCGATTGAAATTTTGGATTTTTGTTTTTAGAGGGAAAGAAAAAAGGTTTACAGAAATCATGACGAGTATCAAGTTTGTCAATACCCAGGCACCCCGGGGTTCTCCAATACAATATCCCAAGTCGAATACCTCGCCTGTCATTCCGACATCATCCTCCCTTCCGAATGTTGCTGCTTCCCCCATGAACTCTCGACCATTTGACCTCGAACACCAGATGCGCGTGTTTATGGTTGAGAAACGTGGTCACGGGAACCAGCAGCAGCATAATCCCGCTTCCGCTCCCACAGCTCCGTTCGTTGCTCCGCCTCCAAGGAAGTATGTGAGGTCTTCCAAGCCCAAGCCGTGGTTCATTGCTCCGCCACCAGGCGGGAGAGGTCTGCCCCCGGCGATCGCTACCAGTGCCACTTATTACGTCGCTTCAGGAAAGGTTGTGACGAGAACTGAGCTGCGGCCTGTTCACAGGGGAAGCCCAACGCTATCACATAAATCGTCTTCGTCGACGTCGAGTTCTCCTGTTGAGGCTCCTTCCGTTCACAACCACTCGCGATCAAAGAATAATCATTTGGATAACACTTGGGGTGTAAGACCTGCTCCTGGTGCCGCTCCTCCAACTGCTCCTCACGGTCCGAATGATATCTTTTGGGCTGCCCCTTCTCCTTCCAACTCAGCTCAGCCGAGTCCTAACCCTAGATCATTGACACATATCGAGTCGCCATTACTTCCTCCTCCGCCATCCACTACCTTGCTCGGAAGATCGGGCTCGCTGACTAGAAGGAATAACTCCGAGTTGAGGATTGTACCTCCTCCGCTTACACCCACTGGAGCAGCAGGGAAGACAGGACTTCCACCCCCACCAGTTTCTCCGCCGATGCCTAAGCCGAGATCTTCTCCGGGGAGGGCGAGAAAGACCCCAGTCAGTAGAACTTCGGATGTTTTGGATACGGTGTATAGCATCTATAATAAGCTCCCGTCATCTCGGGATCGGAGCAATTCCGATTGCGGTGATCGTGACTTTGTTAGCCGATTGGCGACCAGGATCGTCCCGAGACGGAATACTCCTTCGCCGTCGCCGCCTTCAATTGGCTCGCTTCAACCGATCACCCAGCCACAAATTGGTCAACTGCCACCCCCACCTCCACCCCCACCAAAGCCCAGACCTGGAGATGTTTCTCCTCCGATAATTCCTCTGGTTGAGCTCCCTGGCACTATTCCTTCCACCCCACCTCAATCACGCTCTCCCGCTAGAAGACGGTCTCCAAAGCCACGTAGCCCGCGTAATCCAAAGAGCCCGCAGAGCCCTCCACCTTCCCAGGAAAGCAAAGAAGTATACTCCAAACTACCCCTACCCGCTATTCCCACTCCAACCCCTACCAAGCCACTCTTCTCCAGTGGACCCTCCCCACTCCCTCAACTCTCCCCTCTCTCCATCCCCCCAACTAGTCCAGGCCGTGGCAAGACTGGCATGACAGGCAACTTTGACGCCGACCTCGGCTACGCCGTCGAGCTGGTAGAATGGTTCGAAAACTTCTGCTACCCATGCGAGTCCGCGTCCACCGTGACTACATTCTCCCCGCAAACCCCCAACTCCTCCACCACCTCCCCTTCATACCCACTCCCGCCAAAGAAAAAGAAGTCCGCGGCTAAGACTACGAGCACCGACGTCACCGTCATCATCCTCTCAGACGAGGAATCTCCCGTCGCCGGCCGCCAGCAATTCACCAATCCCCCGCAACCAAAAACAGCGGAAATGGAACATAGCAATATCTCCCCGGACTTCCTGAGTCCCTTCCGAATCCGCAATTCGGGAATGTGCTTTCCTAAGCGGAAGCCTGTGCCTATGAGCATGTACTCCACCGCCAGCAGCGTTGGCGACTCCTTCAGGTTCGATTACGACGACCTTAGCCCGATTTCCGATGGCGGGTCTACTTCTGGTGAAGACGGGGAGGAGGAGGAAGACGCCATCATTGCCCAAGGTGAGGGTGAAAAGTTGCAGGGTGAGATCGAAGACATACTCAATAACGCTGTCTACATTAAAGACGAGAGCGAGGTTGAGAGTGAGGATGAGAGGCGTAGGACTAGGTATATTGCCGGGAGGAATAGTGCCCTGGAAGGAGATGTTATCTTTTGTTTGAAGGCTTGTGAGCTTTGATTTCTTTTTTTGTTTTCCTCATAATTCTTGAGTTGGTATTATTCGTTTTTTTAGTTTTTTTAGTTTTTTTGATTTGTTTGCTTTTATCATTGTGAATACTACTGGGGCGTTTTACGGCGGTGTTTTTGTGATTTTGGAGAACCCGGTTCGGTTTGGGATTTGGGATTCGGGATTGGGAGCTTGGCCGGTCATTACCATTTTCTATCTCTCTAGTTATTTTTTCTTTCTTTTTTTTTTGTTGGGAGCAGGGAGGTGGGGTGTAGATATGATGTAACTTATAGATTTGAAAGAAAAGATGAAAGAGATGATAAGAATCAGACGAGATTATCTACTTTACACTACCACTGTGCCGAATTCTAGGATTCGCCTAATGGATCATGGGATATCAGCTATAGTAAACCTTCAAACCACCACTACTGCGTCCAAATGTTTGACAGCAGAGACCTGAGTTAAGTTAGCAACCACCGCACGCCCACTTACGATACCATACATACGTTTCAAGAATAAGTTAGTAAACCACCCCCTATTTCATAAAACTTGATCTCGGCAAAAAGAAAGAGGAGAAAAAAAAAAACTCAACCATACTTTACACTACCTTACCTACCCACCTACTCACCACACAACCCAAGCACGCCACACCCCAAAACACCCATTCCACCAAAGTACTATTACTATCATTTAGAAGAAGAAAGAAAAAAAAAAAAAAAAGGCACAACAAAAGCTCCACATCAACCAACCACCTAACTCCCAAACCCGCTTTTCCTCCCCACAACACCTCGCCTTCCTTCCACCCTTCCCTCGCCGAGATAAATTCCAAGTATTGGGCAGTGCCCAAAGCCACCTTTTATACCAAACGCCCACAACCAGTGCTAGCATTACCCACGCCGCATCACCAAGTTTTAGATGAATGGTACATGTCCCGGATGGGAGGAATGAACTTTTCGGGGAAGCGCGGTGCTAGAGTGGACTTTTCGGGGTATGTTTTTCTTATCCGGGTTGCGTGTTTGCCGGATTCGGGGCGGTTGTGAATGGATTGACCGGGGGGGGGGGGAAAAAGAGGGGATTATTCTGGGGGGGGGGGGTTATTCTTTTCCCGATAGGATGATGGGTTGCTGGGTTTCTGGATTGGGGGGGGGGATGATAGTGCTAGCGGGGCTTGGCTTGGCGTGGTGTAGGTAGATTCTAGGCTATCAGAACTGCGGGGGGTAGGCTGTCTGTCTGTTGGTCTGGCATGAGTTGTTGTGGTAGGTTGTAGTGTGGTTGGTTGGTTGGTTGGTTGGTAGGGATTTTGGTTTTTCTTATGGTAGTTTAAGATTGACAGTTGCATCGGTATCATATCTGCTTAAACAACAAATCACAACCCATCACTCGATCACACTCCCTCACTCGCCTGCCAACTCCCGTGTCCAAGATAAAATAACTAAATAACCAACTAAAACTCCAAGTATTATATAGCATGCCCACAAAAAATACAAATAGAGCCGAAATAAATCATCCTAGCCAAACTAAACTAGAAGCAAAAAATGAAAAATGAACAAAGACTACAATATAAAAACTACAATAAAAACATCATACGACCCCGTACTCATCAAACCGAACCCTCTCCGCTCCCCTCTTCAACCCACCCCTCCAATCCATATCTCCAGCCTCTCGTACACCTGTATACCACTCCTCCCGCTGCCGCTCAACCATCAAGAGGAAGATTATGATAAGCGCCATCGCGACGAACCACCACGAGGCGAACCACCGAGTCACCGCTTCTCCAAGTATTGGTGTGAAGGGTTTTGGTTCCGCGATTGGTTTCCTGTGCTTACTTCGCGGGGCCCGAGGCTTTGATTTGGGCTTTGGCTGTGCCGTTGTCTTTGGCTTTGGCCTTCCTGGTGGGGTTGTTTTTAGAGGAGTTGGTGGCGGAAGAGGAGGTGATTCGCGGAGTGGTGGGAGTTTTGGGAATACCGGCTTAGACGTGGAGGTTTGGGTCAATGGCTGTTGCAAGAGAGTGGAAACTCGCTGGGGGCGGGTAGAAGTCAAGAGAGGAAGCTGCGTAGCAGACGGCTTAGGCACCGATCGCGGAAGACTCTGTGACGGTGACAAATATGTAAACTCTCTTGTCCTAGTAGTAGTAGGAGTAAACTCCTCTCTACTACCCGGCGGGGGAGGACGAGGCTTCGTAGGAGAAGCCAGAAGTGACCGCCGTAGCTTCCGTCGAGGCATGAATATAAAGTCATCCCTGTCCGTCGCGAAGAAATCATACCCGCGAATATCCTCGTCGTCCCACTCCGTGCCAAACTCCCCGCTTTTGAATTCCCCGTCCCATTCCAGTGCGTCGTCTTCATCCCACGCGTGGTCGTACCCGTCTGCGTACTCATATTCGTACACAGACTCATACTCGGGCTTATCCTCCAATTCCCATTCTACCAGCCTGTCCGCTCTGCCCGGGAATAGGAAGAGCATCGCCTTGATTGCGAAGTTGAATATAGCTTTTTGTATAATATCCCCCGACGCGCTGATCCACCGCGGCCACCGCGGCGAGTATCCGCCTACTGGCACCGATGAAGCGCGCAGCGTCATTGGGTGAGTTCTTTCCCCCTTCCGCTTCGGCGTTTTTGGTCCGCCGTCGCCGCCCGGAGGGCCTGGGGGCTTTTTGTACCCGCCTGGTGGGCCCCCCTTCTTCTTCTTCTTCTGTTTGGACTTTTTCTTGGTTTTTACGCCTCCTATTATTTCAAATGTCCATTCCCATAGCCAGTCGGTCCAGTCATCTTTGTCTGGTGGGGATGGTTGGCTTTTGATGACCTCAGGATTCTTTATAGTTTTCACCTCTGGGATTTTGAAGGGAGGGATATCGATAGGAGGGTTCTTCGTAGAAGTCTTACCACCGGGGGGCCCTGACTCATGGCGTGTGCCTTTTTTTCTGGGATAGTGGCCTCTGAGACCTTCTATGACGGGGGTACTTTTGGAGCGAAGTGGCTTGATTCGCGGACCCTTGGGGGTAGGTGTCCCGATGGGAGCTTTCTTGAATGGAGGGATCTTGACCGGAGGGATCTTGTAGGGAGGGTGACTGACAAGAGGGATTTTGCCGGGAGGGTATTTGACAGGAGGGAATTTGGGGGTAGGAGTCCAGATTGGAGAACTCCCCTCCTCCTCCTCCTCTTCCTGATCTTCCTCTTCCTGTTCCTCCTCTTCCTCTTCCTGTTCCTCCTCGTCTTCCTCTTCCTGCTCCTCCTCTTCCTGTTCCTCCTCTTCCTGCTCCTCTTCGCCTTCCTCTTCCCAATCTTCCTCTTCCCGTTCCTCCTCGCCTTCCTCTTCCTGTCCCTTTTCTTGTTCCTCCTCTTCCTGTCCCTCCTCGTCTTCCTCTTCCTGCTCTTCCTCTCCCTGCTCCGCCTCTTCCTGTTTCTCCTCTTCCTGTTTCTCCTCTTCCAATTCCTTGTCATCCTCATCCTCCCCATTCTCATTCTCCCCGTCACTCCCATCATCACCATCGCCACCATCGCCCCAATTATCTCCCTCATTCCCATCATACCCACCATCGCCATCATCGCTACCATCGCCGTCACCACCATCGCCGCCATTGCCATCATTGCCATCATTGCCATCACCACCATCACCACCACCACCGTCCCCACCGTCCCCACCGTCCCCATCATTCTCATCACCCCCATAATCGCTATCGTCCTCATCCTCATCATCGCCATCGTCATCGTCATCCCCCTCCTCCTCAGACGATGAATCATCACCACCACTCCCAATCCCTCTAATCCTCCTCTGTGCCATCCTTAAAAATATCCAATAGTAGTATGTCAAAACCAGCACTCCCAAGACCCACACTATAGCCCTAAAAACAAGAATGCTCCATAGCGTCTGCACCAGCAGCGCAAATTTCCCCCCAACGTAGACCACGACGCTAAACACTCTATGCCAGAGCGCCCACGCAACACCCTGCACAAATCTGATAGACGTCGGCCACGAGTAAGACCAGGCAAGCAGGAGTATGTAGCCCCGGCCATAATCATCCTTCCTCCGCCCGGGGACAAGAAAGACGCCCAGGGCAAGGAGTACCAGCACTCTATTCGGCCACCCCAGAAACCTCCCCTCCCAAAAAATACTCTTGCAATCAATCCCTTCCTGCCAACGTTTCCAAATCGCCTCGCACACCTCCCGGGGCCCGCCCGGGTACACCTCCGCCATAATGAATCCCAGGGGAACAGAAATCAGCGGGATATGCCCGTAGTCGCGCACCTGGTCCGGGAAATGATGCCATAGTGCGTCGGTTAATAGCTTCAACAGGGCTAGCTTGAAGATTGGGACCCGGTTCGCCCACCACCAGAGTACCACTGGCGTTTGCGCTGCGAACAGGCTTAACCAGCGACTGCGCGCGTAGCTGGTTAGGGTTAGGTAGGCGAAGATTGCCATGAGCAGCAGCTTGGCGGGCCAGTGTAGCGATGAGATGAAGGGGAGCCATGGGAATATCCAAAGGCCAAAGGTAAAGCTGGAGAGGAGGAACCAAGCTAGATATGGGGGGTATTCCGACCGTGATGCTGTGGTGCCAGGGGACTCCGGGACCTATATCGCGTTAATTTAGAGAGCTTTAGGAGATATCCGGGGAAGCACCCTACACCATCGTTTTCTCGCTCCATCGTTCCGGCGTAGCGTATATGCTTCTCCTATAGATATTTTGAGATTTTGGTAAAAATTGCTAAAGGGTTTTTGTTTATTCTCGAATAGAGAGCGCGGGATATAAAGCTGTTTTTTAACAAAGGTTAATCGGGGGAACAGGTACCTCTTGCTCACTTCTTTGACATTATCCAGTAGTTTATAATGCCTTTGTGGGAAGAACTGTCCATATTTGGGGAGTGTCATTTTTTGAAGCCTAATGAAGATTTGATTGTCTGTAATTTTCACTGTAACTGTGGTCTTTGTTCGATGAGCTAGAACAAAGAGAAATAGAAAAAACTCCCTGAACGACAACCCAAACTGTCCCTTGCAACACAACGCCATTTTATTATTTATCGAATTACTCCTTTCTCAAACAGCAAGCCGAGTATCTCTCAAACTCCCAAGCGACTGCTCCTGTGACCACAGGCCAGACAGTTTTGACCCATATCCACCGTTCAAGCGAGGCTTGGTCCTCCCGAGAGGACTGTGGAAGTGTACACAACCTTGCCGAGTGATTAGCACAATCTTATTTTTTTTCGTTTCAGAGAACTCAAACAAAGGGTTTCAGTTTTCACCTGTACCGTCGACAATCCCTGCAACTTCATCGTAAATCCCACCTTCAACACGGTAGGGGTCTTTCAGGCGAACTTTAGGAGGGAGGCAAGCTTCCTCCGTGTCACGCCAATTCTGGTCCCGGATAGAGGGGCTTAGTCTAAGCTCTGGAAATGTTAAGCTTTCAACACCGTAGTCGATACAACCGCTTCTCGACTCCGGTTCAAAGCCTGCAGCTGTAGTATTGGTAAAGACCATTGTGTACCTTTTTTGATTAGATCGGTAAATATTGCAAAAGGGGGCCATGATGCATACTTAGAATCCAACAAGTTATAGGAAACCGCCCCTACTGGGCCTGGAAGGCTCATGTTCCCGCCAGCTGTCTGATTACTCACTAACAGCGTCGAATTGAAATACTCATGCGTCCTATTATTGAGTTTCCCGATACTTGGCACGTGCCCAGCTCCAAGTTTAGGTATTACCAAACTCAACGTAGTGATCCCCCACTCTGAATTCCCAGCATTTCGAAGAGTCTCAAACGTTTCCGGTTTATACCCGTCAAACCCCAACGTCAAGTTAAACGCCCTAATCAAGTCCATAGAGTACCTGTATTCCCCATCTTCCAAGAACTGTACCCTAGAGGATGCACCAATAGTCGGAAACCCTCCCCCCTCGTACCCGAAATCGGGAAGAATCTGGATTTCGGCCATGAGGGAGAATTCGTCACAGGCATATTAGAAGGCTTTCTTGGCAAATAACTCCCTAAATCCCAGAGATGCTACTAGCCCGTAGGATGCGAGGGAAATTAGAGCGAGGGTAGCCACAACATGGTAGAAAGCAAGTGTCGGATAGCATGAAAAGGTAAATGCATTCTTAAACTTGTTGAACTTCCGCTGCTTGGAGGTGACGGTGTGATAGGCGATGAAGACGTTCGCAACGCCGAGAAGTGCCGAGACGATGCAGAGTGCAAGTAGGAGCATAGAATAAGTCCAGTAACCTCGGTAACGAAAGTAAAAGGAGGTTGGAGATGAGGTGGGTCGGACAAAGGTGTGATGTGATTCATCATAACCATCCAGATTATGAAGGCGATGTTAAGGACTGTGAGTACGCATTGTGAGAGAACAAGCAGGGTAGACCAGCGCTTTCTACCCATTCTTTCTTCTTAGAAGTCCTAAGATTAAACAACTTTTAGCAAAATGTTTTCATGGTCAATGAGGTGAACTACTATACCTTAGAAATCGTGAAAGGGGAACCTCGACAAACTTTGCTGAACTTTCGAAGAGTGAGCCTGTGAGAGAATGCTCTTCTTGTAGCTTACGTATCCCGGAGCTTATGAGGTCTAAATTATGAAAGAAATCAGCTTAAAAAAAAAAATCGTAGATATCGTGGCGAAACGATCAATGAACGCGTGGTTACTATTCACACAAATAGAGAATTAATGTTTTCGATACCAGGCAGTCAGAGCACAAAGGACCGAGATACAAGACACTGTCAGATACGAGTGGTAATAATAAGAGGCCAGGAGCGTAGAAATATTGCGATAATGCATGTTAAACATTACATATTGTCAACTTTATTCACTCGATATCACTCGATTTAGGATTTTATCCCCTGGGGAGAGTGTTCGAATAGTCCTTCCTATTGCTGGATATTTCCGGCCATAGTTCTAAGAATATAACTCTTCCTTTGGTGGTATTGTTCTTTCTCGCTTACTATCCATCTGTGCTGCATTTGGATATCGTTATATTCTGAAGCTCATCTTTTCTTAGTACCAATCGAAGCTTCCTGTATTCTCTGTTCTATAGTCTTAATTAATCAATTCCATTGGCATTTCTTTGTTAACATTCTCTCTTATAGTGCAGGAAGCAATTGAAGATAATTAAGGAGTAAGTTAGAGAAATGTTAATTTAGTAGGAACAACATCAACCAAAAAAATTAAACTGTCAACAGATTTTCTAGTCAAGAGACCTATATCGGATTCTATCCTAGAGAACGCTGCAAGTCGAGAACCCATCAAGCTGCCTGAAATTTTGGAATGTGATAAGCATTTGCAAAAGTCCTGAAAGGAGTAAGTTGCCGATATAAGTGGGGGCTTATAGCACGGCTGGAGCAAGATAGGGTGTAGAACAAATAAAATTAGATATGGCAACTAGTTAGTTAGAGAAAATAAATTTATTCCTGTATTTCAAGCTTCCCTGTTGTGCTATATGTTGTTAAAATAAAACTCCGTGAAAAGTAGGAAGATTCCATTGAACATTTGTAGTAGTCAATAAACAGAATAAGCAGGGGGTACAACAGCCAATAGACTAAATCTGATGGCAAGCGTCAGATTTATAGCAAAGTAGGGAGGGGGTGAGATTGGTGTAAAAAGATTGTCAAATTTCTTTTTTCTGGGCTACAAACCGAGTATGAGCCTTGAGGAAGTCAGACTCTTAGAGGGAGCGCTTTTTGTCAAATTTTACTGTACGCCACACGTTCGTTCATACAATATCACTCGAACCCCTAAACTCCCTGAGTCAGAGTGGTTCTAGCTATTTTTTTGAGCTTTAAAGGGGGTATACAGTTTACTAGAACCTGGCTATAAATAAATCAGTGTGGGCAATGGTTTTTAAAGTTGTCACAGAACTTTGTTTCCTAAAATTCTACGGCCTTTAGTCGAGAGGATCATCTGCGGGCACAACCTAGGGCTCAGTTCCCAGGACCCCACGACGAGTCCCTTCGTAACTCGCCGTGAATCCTGAAACCCACCTCAGTTGTGGTGAGGCTCAAACAGAGGTCCCTTCTATTGTTCCTCTCTTCTTCTTAACCATCCAGCTTCTGTCTCCACCTCTCTCTGCCTTTTCTCCCTTACCCTACCACCTGCTCACACCTTTCGTCATCATCCGTCAAACTACCCTCATACATCCATAACCACACCGTCACCCCACCCCCACGCTTCCACAACCCAAACCCCCCAGAACACCTTACTTGATAGAGTATTTGGATTTTCTTACGCTACGTGTAAGAAACAGGCTAAAAAAAATGTGGAGTATGTTTCCTAACAAATATCCTTAATCATAACTGGACTTAAGGGACTAATTAATTGTATAGGCACCGGCTGTACAGGCACCGCAGATTACGAAAATGACAAAGTTATGACTGATACTTCCTCGAGTTTATCGAGTGCGCCGACTATCTCCACTGGGTCGGCTTTCCCCACACCCTCGATTTCTGATGGTTCTTCAAGCTATATGTCTTGTTCTGAAGGAACCGGCTCTGAGCATATCTATCCTCAAAGCGGGAACTTGGATGATGAGGATGAAGAGGTATGTTGTTAAGATTTATATCTTTTCGCAAAGCACTACTTTAGGCTTGAATTATGGTTCCTAGATACCGTATGGTACTAAGGCTAATTTGGTACACCCTTAAAGTTTCATGCGCCTTTTCCCATTAACCCTCCTTCTAGAAGAAGAAAAATTGCTTTGCGTTACCGAAGAGAGTTGTAAGTTTTCCAATATCTGCGTGGGATGTTACCATCACTAACCACAGGATGCAAGTCGAATTAGAGACATTCACTGGTCGGATTATGAGGATAACGCTCCCAAGGTAAAAATTAAAAATTAATTTCTTTCTATACAAATTCAATATTGACAAACAATTCAGAAACCCCCGCCAGTCTCCCCGATTTTTACTAAAGGAAAGATCGCTGATCCATTAACCCCTTGCGATAATCCCGGAGAGTAAGTTTTCTTACTGCACTGAGGCATTGAGTTAAACTAATGTGACGGCACTCTAGTGAATACGATATAGAGGTCACTGCTGAAACATCACTAGACTCTAATAACCAATTCCCACCTTCTCTAAACGACCTTGAGCGATGCATCATGATTCTCTCAACTCACTCTCCAACTCCGGTATCTTTCAGGCCAGAATATCTTCTCTCGCAGTCTGTATGGTTTGCCAATGCCTGGAATTCCTATGGACAGCGTATGCTCCGGGTCAGTAATATTACTAGGGAGAACCTAGTCCTTTTCCGAGAGTTCCTCATGACTGGGAGGTATACCCTTCCATGGAAGGATTCCAAAATCGCAGGCACACGAGAGGAGATTGAGCTCCTCCTGTCATTTCCGCAGCACCAACCTGCTATTTTAGAGCGTCACATCGACTTATACCTCATCGGCCACAAGTATAAAGTCGCCGAACTTCTCAGTTACTCGTTCACAGAGATCTACAAAATCATAGCGAAAGAGGATCTGGAATCCCTGGGTGCTCATCTCAGGTTTAAACATGGGAGCATGTTTATGATAAACACTTTTGTGAAGTCTAGATTCGAACTGATTTCCAAAGTCTACCAATGGATCCAGGGTACAAACGAGCTGAAATATCTGCTGGCGAAATCCATGGCGGAAGATTGGACTATTTACAGCGACGCACTCGAGTGGTACAGCACACCGATCGGATTCACCATGGCCGATATTCACAACGTGTTATCTGAGTTCATGAAAGATGTTATGGACCAAGCCGACTTTAGAGGTCCAGAGCAGGTTTCGGGTATGAGCGAAACTGCCTTCCAGAAAGAGTACGTTGAATGGTTTGATCAGGGAGGGGAAGATGTCATCTCTTGTGACGCGGAGGAGAGTTTGGATCTTGAGTGGGAGTCAGACGAGGAGATTTCGGAACAGCTTTTGCAGCCCGTAGATTCTACATATCAACAGCTGGGCATTGGGCAGGTACCTCTCGCTACAAATCACGACAATTTCGAGCAGACCATCGACCCCCGGTTCTTGCGCAATGGGGATCCGCAAGATATGGAAATCGATGAATTCGATGCTAGCGTCTTGAACGCTCACTGGTTATATGGAGTCTAACGGGCATGTTTGTCGTTAAGCGAGTAAATCTGCCACATGTGTGTGGGTCAATGTAATGGTCTCCATGTACTGGGCTGTAGTACTCGATGGTGATTTCAACTTTGCTTTGTCTGCGTCGATTCGCCCGATTGGGGATACTTACAGTGCTTTCCCCAAAAAAAATAAAAATGATTGGCTTCCTCGCTTGATCGTGAACCAACTATCTTTGCTGAAATACTTGTACGAAGATACCTTGTTGCGCTTAAGTATTAAGTTGGTAGTAGTTTAGTCAATAAAAAAACAAACAAATTAGCTCAATTCCAACTATTTCTCGATTATTACTGTACTAGGTGACAAACGTGATTGACAGCGTGGTAATAAATACTAATAACCAGCACAGCACAATAGCCAGTACTCGTACAGTACACTAGTTGGCAGGTAAGCGGCCACGGCATAGACTACGACCAATACTGTACGCAGACTGTTTATTGGATGTGGGTATGTATTTAAACCCACCCTTTCCCATATCATACCTCTTATCAATTAACACCCCCCTCTCGCCATACTCACAGTACCGTATTTACTCTTGTGATTCGCCATCTCCGCCAGGCCTCGGATTGCAGCATTTGCCCACAATAGGTTTAGTTTGGCAAGTTAACAGAATCACGAAAACCAGTTAATAAGACCCAACACGTCTAAACGACTCCTGCTATTGTGAGAGGAAAGTACTAATCCTTCTCAGGACCATTTGTCTCTGAATCCGGAGATCAGAGGCCTTGCGGAGATGGCGAATCGCAAGAGTAAATACGGTACTGCACCGTACCATACGCCCCCAACCTACCCAATCAATAACCCCCACCACTTCCAAACCCCCCCCCCCAAAAAAAAAAAGAAAACAAAAACACCTCACACACACACACAAAAACAAATTCCCGAAAGTCCAAAAAGTAAATCCCCACTCAATCAAAGATTATCCCGAACCTCCTGCTTCTTCCCCTTCGCAACGTATTATATTATTCGGAAAAGCCTCGTACCACATAACAGCTGTTTACCCATTTCATTCATTCAATCAATCAATTGACGCAACATCCCTTCCGCCCACCACCTGTAAAAATCCCCATTGGCAAATATGCATGCACGAAAGGTCACTCGAGCCTGTGGTGCTACGCTTCCGCACACCTTCGTTTAGGAAAGGGCGAAACGGAGGAGGTGCTGTTTCGGATTTTGAAATCATCTGGGGGAGGGATGACACGTTGGTGAGGGTAAAATTGTGGAGTGTTTGCTGGACGTGCTGCGCTGTGGGAAGGTGTAGGATGGAGGGAGAGAGAGGGGGGGGAGGGTACTCGAGTATATAAATGAACAGTTTCGCCCGGTGGGGATTGAAGAGAGCTCGGTCTGCTGGGTCTGATCTACATTTTTGCAAATTTCTTGAGGAAGTCTACGGTTGAAGTCACGGATTTACGAATTGAAAAGTTATTCATAATGCCTTCCCTACTACAGTTTGTCTCCCTCCCTCCTTCCCTCCCTCATATTTTACGTACATGATGTGCTCGAAGATGAGGTACTAATAACAACCAGTATCATCTCCGCCACTCAAAAGCCCTCTCCGTTCTACACCTTCCTGGCAGTTCTCGTAACGCCTATATTCCTGCTCGCGCTGGCAGCATACGTTATCGCCACAGTCGACGCTTGGAGTCGTTCGCCAAAGGTTTGTTTGTTCTTTCCTCCCTCCCTCCGTCCGTCCGGCTATTCGGTAGTGCGGGGCTGATGAGGTTTTTTTTTTTTGTGGGAATGGTAGTTGTCGAGAGGCTATGTTGGTGGTGTTGGTCGGAAGATTGGAGGACAAGCGCAGTGGGCGGATATGAGCGTGCTAGAGAAGGTGGAGGGAGTGTTGAGATGGGAGGGGTGGTGGGGTGGAAGACGGTGAGTGGGCTATGGTATGGTAATACCACAGGAGGATGGTGTTAGGCTTTGCGTCATGACGGCAATGAATGAATTGTTTTATGCGATGGGGTGCATGCGATGCTGGGGGGAAAAAGTTATGTTATGGTACTCCACCTCGGAGTAGGGCGTTTCGGGTGTTATTACTCTTCTTTCTCTCTCGTTGTTTTATCATACTTGCCTGGACACAGTGCAGTACATTGGTGGGGTAGTTAGTTACATGGTGGGGGGACATACATTATCATATCATACCATATCATATCTGTTACAACCCATGTCTATCATACGGTAATCGTACGGGATATCCGTCGGTCGTCGGGGGTGTGCTGGTTACAGCAACTAGGATAACCCCGTCCGTTTGAAATACAGTGAATTGCGGGGATCTCGCACGATCGCTTGTTTCTTATCTTTTTTTTTTTTTTGCAAGGGTGATTTTATGGTACTTTATCGTGTTTCCGTAAAGTGGGGAATGGGGCTGCAGGACAAGTACCGGTGCCATACCGGTATTCTAGTTTTGAAGAATACTACCGGTAAGTTACTCGAGTAATTTGCTGCGCTGCGTCGCATCGCGAAATGGGCAAAGATTATCCTTGTCTTTTTTCCTTGTGGGCTCTCTTTTTGCTTTTTGCTTCGCTTGGCTTGCTTGGTTTGGTTGTTGCTTAGGGCGCGTCTGGCCACCACCAGATTTTCAAACCTTCATATTACTCCCGCGGCAGAGTTGAAGCCAGGCACCTCGTTTCGGTGGTGATCGACAAACGAATAAGAAGGGGGTAGCAGAGTGCCAAGATAAGTGATGTAATTTAGGGCGCGTCTGGTGGTCGTTGGGTTTGAATAATTCAATAATCACAAAACACAAGTAGCAACCGGATAATAGAGTTATGCCAACTTAGCATAATGGATGGAATTGAAAGTCATAGTGGTGCGCCTGGTCGACACACAAATAAATGCCAAGAAATGTACATTCTCTACTACCTGCATCAATATTGTAATACTATCAATTTCAGATCCACCTCCTGTCCCTTTTTCTACTCTTTTTCTCAACTTAAAAGCGTAATGGCGGGATAGGCATTGTGGAGACTATTCAAAAAGTGTACTCGTGCTTCTCAGCCAAGAATTGCCTTCCCCATTTGTCGTAGCAAGGTTTGAGGGTTTTTTTCCACCAAAAAGGCATAGTATGTAAGTTGTGCATGACTAGCACATAAGGTAGTATCCGGAAGATCAAGATTGTGTCAACATGTTGCAAGAAAGTCCACTATCACCAAACTTAGTTTGTGATGCCTTCTGGCAAGAGCCTTTTGAAGTTGACTAAAGCAGCTATTGTTGCCCTTCAGCTGTGTGCTCAGATGACCTTTGACCAGCTGTCTATATACCTTGAGGTTAAGAAAGAAACAGCTCGACAAGTCTTTAAGAAGATTGCGATAGGTACAAGATACAAGTTATAACGAAACCTTTCAATCAGTTTATGAATAACTAAATTGGTGAATAGGAGCACTCCCTAACTGGCTTTCAAATTCAGGATATGCTTGCTACTGTGGAATTGGGCGATAAGATTTGGGAGCAGCCAGCCACTCCTGAAAGGTTCCCTCAAGGTTCACCTGAATCAAATCGAATGAGAGAACTTGCTTTGCAGGATGTCAAATACTGACTGATGACCTTTCCTGAAATTGCATGAGAGGCAGGAAGAGATATTTCACCTGCTACCGCATACCGCATAATGAACAAGCATCATAATTTGTTTTGCTATAAGTACCAGGCAAAGCCACCTCTCAGTCTACAGGGTAAGCTGGATTGATTGGAGTTAGTGAATTGGGGGCTAATACAGCCTATAGAGTCTTTTGTATTTATTGATGAGATGATCTTTGAGGTTAGGGCCCCTAGGAGACTCTGGAATATCACAAGAGAAAAAGGTGAAGATCCGTATATATTGGCAACTCCAGATAAACACAAGTCTGGTCTGAGTATTATGGTTTCTGGTAGTATTGCTTTGGGCTTTAAAGGTCCATTGTGGGTATGGATAAAAGAAACACCAGAAGAACAGAGTGCCAACAATGAGCTGCTATGAATGGAAAATGCAGCTAAAATACAGCAGATGCATCAATG
Source organism: Choiromyces venosus 120613-1 (assembly GCA_003788595.2). NCBI lineage: Eukaryota > Fungi > Ascomycota > Pezizomycetes > Pezizales > Tuberaceae > Choiromyces > Choiromyces venosus. Next base: position 912,434 of record ML120368.1, read on the forward strand.
GTGACAGAATGCGATGATTCCTGACACCCCCAAATATAAGTATTTACAAGCACTTAACCACACGATTACTGACTACAATACAAACTGGGGACCTAACAAGCCTCACCATATACCTCGATATCTATACTGAGAGTTTACTAAGAAGATACCTGGCTGTAGTGCTGGTGGAGGATTGGATTGGATTTTATACTGCAAGGAAATTCTTCATGATTTTGTTTATCCTTTTATTGAGACTATTCAAGCTGAGACTGGAAGACATTGCTAGCTAGTGGAGGATAATGCTAGTAATCATACCACAGCAGTAAGGATGGATAAGGAGGAGGCTGCTGTTCGAGGAATAAATAGGATTCCTAAATAGCCTGCAAACTCCCCAGACTTGAATGGGATTGAGCCCTACTGGAACTATCTCAAAGATGCAATAATGGAGTATAATTTTACTGGAACAAGTGAATAGACAAGGGAAAAAGTTGTAAATACTCTAAAATTGGAGTGGGCTCACATGTCACAGGAGTTGGTTGACCCCTTTTGTATGAACTTTCACCTCAATCTCTTGCAAGTCCGGGCTTGGGGAGGAGACAATAAGTTCAATGCCTAACTTAGTATATTCAACTAGTGTACATATTTCTGGAATCCACTATAATAAGTAGTTAGAGCTCCCACTAGTCATTCACTACTTATACACTTTACCTTTTTGGTGGAAAAGAACTCTCAAACCTTGCTACAATAAATAGGGAAGGCAATTCTTGGCTGAGAAGTATGAGTATTAGGCCTGGGTGGGTAATGGACTATATACATAGAAAATAGTGTTGGGCATTATTGGGTTAGGGTGGTTTGATAATAGTGCTTTGTGAAAAATAGGTTTTTTCTATTTTTTGGATACCTTCGTTTTGGCCACATTATTACAATTTGGTGGTTTTCCATCTTGTGTCAACTAGATATGCCACTTTATGTCAAAATGGTGTTTTCACTCAAACCTCTATAATCATGGTCAAAATGAAGGTTTGAGGTAGCAACTAGACACACCCTTAGATATACCATAGAAAGTAGCAGACCATGCATCATACCATCACCAGTGATATTGTCAAGCCCTTCAGTATTTGCAAAAGCCATCCCTTCGTCTATACTGAATTTCACTCACTTTTAGCATGGCACTAAGAGGGGGATCGGCAATGACTAAAATAAAACAAGAAAAGCCAGATCTGCATATTTAAGTACAGGAAACACAAGCAAGGAAAGTAACAAAAAAAAAACTCCCCCAATTTACTTATCTATAAATCTTAATCTATAGAGTAAAAAAAGGTAAAACAAAAGTCCTTACAGAGTATTACAGGAAACCTGGAAAGCTCACAATAATTACATACAAAAAGAGTATGTCATATCCTTTCTCCTGGACCACCTTGAGTGGAGGTAAATGCTTTATAGTTCAAAGTCCTAGCAGGAAACCTGGAGAGAAAGCAGCATAAAATAGAGTACTATGGTATTTTTTTTGATTCAGTTTTGTACTGTAAGAGGTGGTAACCTGTATGAGCTAATACAATAGGGATCGACGACAGGTCAGCTAGCATTTGATTCCTATGGGAGACTAGAGAGGTAAAGATAAGAAGGTCTTAGAAGAAGCAAAGGGAAGAGGGAGCAATAGAATCACCATTCAACCAAGTATATTTCTTATCTAGGTTCTGTCTGAAGTCTGGTATTTCCTGCTAGTCAGGAAGCCTATCTTAAATACATGATTTCCTGCACCCAAGGCAGAGGTTCCTGAAAACCTACAACCACTGTCATTACCAGTAAGTGGATACTACCAGAATCTTGTGATCCTACCAGAATCCTGAAAGCCCAAGGCAACCCTTCACTCAAGCCTTATCTCTACTGCCAGTATATATGACCATTCCTTCTCTTGGAATCCCTAGGGCAAAACCTTGCCAGTACAAAAGCATAACTAATACAAACATAACAAGTTACCAGAATCCTAATGATACCAATAGTGAAACAATCAATCAATCAACATAAACAAGAACAAACAAAATAATATAACAAAGGAAAACATAAGCATAACCAGTATACAGTTTTTGGAACATGTATACATATTACATGTACAAACTTTTGAGTAAAATGATCCTTTCTCATCAGCAGTAAGGTCATAGATCTCATGATATAACCTATTATATGGCTTCAGGAATTGTTTCCTTGAGGACTTGTACTTGTGCAGTTGGGGCCATAAGGGGATAGTATATGTAGTACTGGATGTGACTGTAATTCCTGAACTTGAACCCAAGTAGGATTAAGCTGACAAAAGCCTTCTACAACAAGATCCCAGGCAAGACATTCTCTAAACCATGCATGAGACTGCCAATAAGAGATATAACTTCTGGGTTCTATTTTATTGTTGTACAATAAGAAATAAATTGATGATTGTAGTATCAAGTAGTCAAAAGAAAATTGGCATCCAGGTTCTAACAACATGGAGTTGTGTAGAGTAATAACTATATTACTGGTCAGTAAAAAAAACTTCTCCCATATACATATTGTAATCAACTGTGGCTGGAGGTAGAGCTAGCTCTCATACTGGTAATTCCCCCCAAACTTTATCAATCATGTTGTGATACTTATTTTCATTTCTAGGACAGCGAGGACAGCAGTATGTATAAGTAGTATAGTTTTGTAGATCAGATCACATATATTGCACACTTGTAAATAATATTACTAGTATTTTATCTTGTCAAATAATTGCAAGAATGATACAATTAGGAGGAATAACTCCTAATACTGTACTCTAAGGTAAAAGTATATTTCTCTTATTAATTATCAATACTCTAGGATATTCCACTGAGTTTAGCCTTGCAGTTCTACAAGCAGCAATTGTGTAATTTCTAAGAGCCTCAAATAATAGGATGTTGGAGAAATAATTATCACAAAAGAGAAGAAAACAGTATTGGTGATAGGGTAGTTGAGTAGCAAGATTGAAAACTGCTCATGATGTTGGACTTAATTGAAGGTCATCTTATTCTGAATAAGGTAGATCATGTCCAGCAAATTGATCTACTTGTGAAGTATACATAAAAGAGTATGTCTACTCTAACTTATACAGAATAAGTACCTTAAAGCTTTTTGGGATTAGTTTATTAGGCATTCAGACAGTATGTACTAAATAGCCTACAAATCTTACCATCATTTCATCTATGGTGACTTTGATAGCAGGAGTATAATAGTACTGATATTGGCATTGTAAGCCAGAGGATAGTGGTTCCAACTTCTGAAACCATCAGCCTTATGGTAGGTTTTGTACAGGAAACCAGATATGGAAATATCACTTTAATTCCTCATAGTGGCCTAAAACTTAGGTCATGTAATGCAAAATTCTATATAATTTAGCTAGTGTAAACTATTTATAAAAAAAAGAAACTATATTAACATGAAACATATAGGAATAAATACTTATAATAAGGTATAAACTCATCTTTTCTCTAATAATTTATGACTGAGCTTGAATGGTAAATACTCATATAAATAATGAAGCCAATAAAAATCATCACTACTGTCTCCTTCACATTATACTATCTCTGAGACTCCTCCCTCTCAGCTCTCTTCTCTGTTACATAATAATTTGTATTATATACAAGGTTTTTAAAGGTTTCAGTATCAAAAAAACAGGATAAAAAAGTCAAGTGGGCAAATTAGTTGAGGATTTGGATTACTGATAGGATCATATTGACCAGAAAACTTTGCAGGTAAATGTAGAATACAATTATGGTGTTGTTCAGTGGGCCAATAAGGTTGAAATACTGGCACAGTTAGAAGGTTCTGTAGTTGTTAGAGTTCTTACTCCTCAAGATTAGGTGCTTCCTCATAGTCAGCAATGTCAATATTTTTGAGAATATAAGTAAGCTGCTATTCACTTAACTGGTATCCTCTTCCCTCAAACTCCATCTCACCCTCAATGCTATTGCTTCTATTGTTTCCATATTGATCATCTATCTTCAAGCTAGAGTTGTTCCTTTCTGATCTTGCTGGTTGTGCTGAAACTTGCAGAATCTCTGTTTATAATATTAGACTACTTGATTATAGTATATTTTTCAATATTAACCCAGTATGGTAGTGAGTTATAAGTTACATTATAATTGTTAAGATCATCATTAACTTAACTCTTCATAGTTACGGTCATGCTTATCACTCTTGCTACTCCCCTAACTCACCTTTAGATGTAGTACTTGAAAATAGTTTAAGGGATTCAATTGTCTTTAAATCTTTCATCTCTAGTACTTTATTATGCTCATAACATATTTGGGGGGGAGGCTAAAAGTGCTTTGTAAATTCTATTACCCAAGAGAGCCATGATTCTCACACTCAACTGACATGCAAATATCTCTTCTAATGCTATGGCAATAAAACTTAATCTCAAAAAATCCACAATTGAAGATATTTTGAGAAAGACAAAGGTAAGAAAATGACACCAAAGGTAATAGAGGGTTAATTAACCATAAAATAGGCTTGAACCACTAATCTAGCAGATTTTGATAATGTGTTGAGGTATTTAGAAAGTAGTTATGGAGGTGGTAATTCTGAAAAATATCCTAAAGGATATGAGGAATCCAATAAACTATGAGATTTAAGTCAGAAAGATGAAGAACATTGGTAGAGGATATTTCTAGAGATTGCCTACAAGCTTGGAATTCTAGCTGCCCATTCCACTCTAGAGTAGATCTTCTATAGTCAATACAATATTTTTTGAAGGAAGCCAACCCACAGCTAAGCTCATCAGCAGACTATGTGGAGGCATGATTGACTTTTGCTCATATGGTACTCCATATAGCTATTAATATGATCATTTTTACAGATGAAATATGAGTAGAATTCAACAAACCATGTAGTCAACAAAATATTTCATAGTATTATGAAGTTGAAACCAATGAATATGTCCTACATGATAAACACTATGAGATATAACCAATCTGTTTCATGTTCTAGGGGGCTAATATCAAAGGTATAAAAGGACCATACTATATTTGGGAGCTAGATACTACACAGGAAAAAGCAAACTATCAATAAATCATTAGTCAAGAAAATTGAATACAGTACAAGTAAAATAAATTCAATCAATAGCAGAGTCAACTTCCTAGTACAAAGCAGTATGAAGTACTTACCAATTACAATAATGATATTGATTAACTCAATATTGAAGAAGGAAGAATAGGATACCACAAGCAGAAATGGAGACATCCTAAATAGATATTCTAGGAACCTTAATTAAATTTCCTACATAAAGATAAAATTAATTAAGTGTCTTACTGTGTAAGAGTTTTACATCTGAAGCTATATCCTTAGATGCAGTCCTTAAGAGAAAGATTCTGAGTTCTATACCTCTACTTGATCAAAGACAATGCCCCTAGTCAGTAAACTACTCAAAGGGTTGATAAGAAAGAAAGGAAAGTCATAGAATTTTAATACTCAATTGGCCTGCCAAGTCATCCAATTTAAATCAGATTGAATCTATTTAGAGTTAGTAGAAGGATAAGATTTCTACCTAGAGTTTTGTCAGTCTAAGTAGGTAGATAGTAGATAGGACAAAAGAGATGTTAGTAAGGACTGGGAAGGATTTGCCTCAGGAGGTTATTGATGATAAGTATTAGGCATTTCATGAAAAGCTCTAAAAAGTTATTCTCTATAATGGTAATAATAACTTCAATAGATAGTAGGTATTATAATCTACTCGAACACCCACCTAAATTCTCTCCTGCCCCAAACACCTATCTATGAATACCCCCTGAATCCTCCCCCCCCCCAGTCCTCAAATATGCACCCACCAGTACCCCTGCCACTACCTCTACTAATACTCCCACCCCCTAAACACTCACCTGTGAACACCCCCCCACCTGAATAGGTATTGATTTATGTACTTTGTATAAGGAACCAAGCACCACTTGACACTTTTTTTTTGAGTTTAACTATTTAGGAGAGAGGGAGTATTCAGATAAAATGTGATACTGTCAAAGTTTAAAAAGAAATGTAAATAATAGAAACATACCTCCAAACACCCCTAATCTAAATAGATATTGATTCATGCACTTTATATTAGGAATGAAATAGCACTGTAGAGTTTCTTATTTGGGTTTAGCTGTTTGGGGGAGGGCGGATCATGATATTCAGGTAAAATGTGATAATGTCGAAGTTTGAAGAGAAATGTCAATAGTAGTAGAAGCTTTCTCTATATCATATTTGTATCTAAATAATCTGGTTAGGCTGAGGGATATCATTCATTAATTGATCACTACTAAAGTGAGGTGCCTAGCTTCAACTCGGTCACATGAGTACCATATTATACTAGAACATAAGTGGGTAGAATATGAAATTCATCACCACCTAATAATCTCCAGCTCAAAGTATACTCAGATATTATAGAATCTAGCTATATAGAGACCATTGTGAAGGAAGTTGCATGCTAAGTTATACTTATTTAGGAGCTCAGCTAAGACACAAAGAAACCTCAACTGAATTCTCTCAATCTCATGACAGTAAACCAAAGTCTACCTATCTATCTCATTCTCCTCTATATTATCTTTCATGCTATCCCTAACCATATCCCTTATATTATCATGCTATCAGTTCCAAGACCTCTTAAGAGACTGAGGGTAAATGATAAAAATGAGCAGAAGTTACTGACAAATCACCCTAGTCCAAAATTTAGATTATTAGAGAGTCAAGAGCAAGTACTACAGGTAGTACTTAAGTACTAGTAACATAATATATACAAGGAGAGACTAATAGAGTAGTTATAAGTAAACTCCATATAGTGGATTGAATGAAGCTATCCACAGTCACAAAAGATCCAAGTCCTACTATGGGTCAAATATTGCTCTATGCCAAGCAAGGACCTAAATACAGCAACTAAAATGCCGCCTCCAACTCTGAATAAAGCCTCCAGATTTTTCAAAATCTCAAAAAATATGATAGCTTAATGGACTTTACTAGAAGTAATAGAAAAGATCTTGTACTAGAGCAGAAAAAGATTGCATTATAATGAACCAGCAACCTTTATTTGCATATGGCCAAAAATAGAGAATATATTGTTTGAGGTATTTGTAGTACAGAGAGAGGAGGGAAAGCCAGTCTGAGATGAGTAGTTTCAGAGAAATGCAAGGAAACTCTGGAAGACAACATATCTAGAGCTCCAACACCAGTGGTAATTATTTGTCTTCTCATATAGCTCATTTTATAGCTTTCTCTTATAGCATAGAATAGTTTTATGGTTTGTTATAAATACTGCTTAGTCATTTCTGGGAAACTATAAGCAACCACTTTTAGTATAGCTAAGATTTAATTGACAGAACTAGATACTCACCCTACTTGTACCGTGTCCCATAGGGTTTTCTCCACTTTCAGTATACTATATATATAATGATAATTAAGGCAGCATTTGAGAATATAGGATTTGCAATATTGATGAGATACTACTACCCTGAGAGTACTTGATTGGCTGGACCTATGATATTAAAGGAGTAGAGATAGTTTGGTCAAAAAGTAGAGAATCTGGTAGTAAAAAGTAACAATGTACATTATTTTTGTGTATTTTTACAGATGGTGTACCCTAGGTTATATCCATCCTCATCTTTACAGTAATAACTAGCACCAAAATACAAGAATAAGAGGCTCATCTGTGGAATAAGCATGTTCATATTGAATTTTTACCAACTAGATGGATGAATGAGAAATTATTTATGAAGTTTATTCTTCAATTTCTTGTTCCTATATTTGGAAAGCTGTGAGCTCTTTTCATATTTAATTGATACTGAGTACATTTAACCCCTCTTATTATTAGGACCTACTATAATAATAATATTATCCCCTCCCTAATCCTAGCTAGAACTACCCCTATGATACAGCCTCTTGATATTATGATCAATCATGCTTTTAAAGGTTTAGTGAAAGAGTTTATAGAATAACTCAGAGAGCTGAAGGAAAAACTGAGGAAATTGACAAATAGAGTGTTAGTCAATACTGGATTATTACAACTAAGGCTGTGGGTAAAGCTTGGGAGGAATGATATTAAACTAATTTATGGCAAAAGATTGTGATTTAAACCTTCCAAGATATGGGCATTTTGTTACTAGTCAATGGCTCAAGTAATCATGAGTTAAAAATCAAAGGGTTTACTTGAGAAGAACTAGCAATTGGTAATTAGATACAATCAGAAGTTGAAATAGACTATGGTATAGTGGAGATGGAAAATATAGAACTTCTTGAAACAGAAGATCACCAAGTAGAATTTAATTTCTTTTTTTCCTCCTAATATAGTGTAGCTCAATGTTAATCCTGTATGCAACCAGCTTGACAATGATCTCTATATGGTTAGATTCTATGGTACCTAATTTACTGTACCTCTTTACCTCTGTTGACTAATTACATAATATGCCAGCACATAGTAGTGGAAGGGCAGTGGTGGAGGGTCTTGAATACATACTTCAATTTGTAGAGATATGGGAAGTTCTTTCTCAGGCTATAATTAATCAAAAGTATCAATCATTTTATAAGAAACTTTAAAGGGTAATGATACCAGTACTTTGTGATGGAAATAATAATTTCAATGGCTAGATTCTAGGCTATGGGTATGGTATATGATAGTTTGCCAGATCATGAATGAGAATAAATTGTGCAGAGTTTTTCTTTTATATCATATATGATTATTAATTGTGTTGCTCTGTATTGAGTTATTATCTGCCCAGCAATCACTACTCTTTGTAGGTGTCTAACTTCAACTCAGCTATGGGAGTACCGTGACTATACTCATGTGACTGAGTTGAAGCCAGGCACCTCACTTTGATAGTGATTGATGAATGAATGATATCCCTCAATTTAACTAGATTATTAAGATACAAATATGATATAGAGAGAGCTTCCACTACTGTTTACATTTCTCTTCAAACTTCAACAGTATCACATTTCACCTGAATACTTTCCCTCTCCCAAACAGCTAAACTCAAATAAAAAACTCTTAAGTGCTACTTGGTTCCTCATACAAAGTCTAAAAATCAACATCTGTTTGGGTGGAGGGTATTCACAAGTGAGTATTTGGGGGACAGGAGTATTGGCAGGAGTACTGGTGAGGGGTATTGCTGGGTGGATGTTTTCAGAGTGAGGGAGAATTTGAGGGGTCTTCACAGGTAGATGTTTAGGGGGTAGGTATTGGTGGGGGGTATTGGTAGTAGGTATTGGCAGGGGGGAATTTAGAATAGTGTTCAAGTAGACTGTGATGCTCACTATCTATTGAAGTTATTATTACCATCATAGAGAATAACTCTTTGGAGCTTTTCATAAAATGCCTGATACTTATCATCAATAACCTCCTGAGGTAATTCCTCCTAAGCTGTTACTAAAATCTCTGTTGCCCCATCTGTTATGGGGTAGCCCAACCGTAGATAGTGTGTGTTGGTCTAGGCCATATGTTTCTTGAGGTAAAGTAAGGTAAAATAAAACAAAAATGAAGATTGTCAAGGTAGGCTCAGAAGGTTGCATGCATAATAAGTTTTTTTCAAGAGTAAATAATAAATATATTAATAAGATCTCTTCTCTGTTACTTGACATTTCTAATAGCTGGGAGTACCTCGATATTTATATTCCACATCTGGGTTATTGTGGGCTACAATCAACTCCCATACTATCTAAGTACCTCTGTTGAAAACCTCTTGTTTTTCCTAAGTGCGAACACTCCTCACCCTGAGAATATTTGCCTTGCTTAGCTTTGATTTCTTCAAACTCCTATTTGTTTCTGAGAGTGCGAACACTCCACCAGTAGGTAGTCTTCAATCTCTCCACTATATAAACTTAATTTGAGTATGCCACCCTAATAGCAACTATGCCAATCATTCTGCCCCAAAATATAAAGTGATCAGCTTTAATAAATGAGCACAGCTATTGCATTGCATTTTTATGCATTGCAAAGCCCATCGGACATGAAGGACTTTTGGTCCTTGATTGAGCCAATGGCTTGTTCGGTGAAAACCTCTCATACTGATTCTTGAGCAGACCCTCTTGGAGTGCTACTTCTTTCAAAGCAAGAGGCTCAGCTCTATGACTACCCTTTGGTGCCATAGGCTCGCAATATTCAGTCACTAACAGTTTCTTCCCAAATTGTCCCATTACCTATCAGCTATACTTTTAACTGCTAACATGCAGGATAATAACTCGCTCAAAACTTAACCAAATTCTTTCGAGTCACTTCTCATGAGTTGCCAAAGGTGCCACCGCATATATTCTATGGACAACATTCAGTTAGACAGATGGTGACAACGTATACAGTATTATGCTGAAGGTGTCATTTATTGTTGCTAAAGTGTTGGGATGCAACTCGGCCGTAATACCATGATGATGCCCGGTCCCTACATGGGGGCTGCAGGGGTATAGTAGAAATAATCCTGAGTAAAGTTCAGGTAACTTTGACCCTTTTTCCATATGCCTAACACCATCTACTGTCTGCTTACTGGCACTAACAAAGCTTCAGGTAGAAATCTAAGCTTTCTGTTAACTTTAAATAAATTCAGTCTGATTTAAATTAGGTAACTGGGCAGGCCAATTGAGTGTTAAAATTCTACAGGCTTTCCTTGCTTTCTCATCAACCCTTCAAGTAATTTGGTGACTATGAGTATTGTCTTCAACCAAGTAGAGGTGAGGAACTCAAAGTCTTTCTCTTAAGGACTCTATATAAGAATATAGCTTTAGATGTAAAACTCTCTCACAGTAAGATACTCAATTAATTCTACCTTTGCTTGTGGAATCTAACTAAGGTTCTTAAAATGTCTGTTCAGGATGTCTCCATTTCTACTTGTATCATCCTATTCTTCCTTCTGTAATATTGAGTCAATCAATATTATTATTGTAATTGGTACGTGCTTCATATTATCATGTACTAGGAAGTTGAACCTGCTATTGATTAAATTCATTTCACTTGTACTGTATTCAAATTTTTTGGCAAATGATTTATTGATAGTTTGCTTTTTCCTCTGCAGTATTTAGCTCTCAAACATGGTAAGACCCTTTTACACCTTTGATAATTGCCCCCCAGAACATGATACAGATTGGCTATATATTGTGCGTTAACAAAAATAACCATACATCAATGGACGGAAAAACTGGGCCATGGTAACCCCACTACCCCACCAACCCCACCATCATGAAAACCAAAAAAAAATTTAAAAAAATGTAAATACATAGTAGAAATTAATATTTAGTATACCATCCATCAGCCTTAATAATTTCTTCCACCCTATCTACCATTGATCCTGCCAAAGTATCAAAAACCTTTGGGTCAAGAAGTTCCCAACAATTAGTAATGGCCTCCTCTATTGCTTTTTTGGCCTCATCAACAGGACCCTTCATGAGATAGAGCTCAGGATAGTTCTTGTGAAGCTTATCTTTCACCAGAGACCAAACATTCTCAATAGGATTGAGATCTGGTGAATAGGCAGGAATTTCCAGAAGAGTAATTCCCTGCACTCTGAGCCATCTCCTAAAGGGCAAGTGAGTCTTAGCATTGTCAATGATAAAAAATACCTCTTCATCTCCAACCCTTTCTCTGATATCCTCCCATATCCCTAGAAAGTCATAATGATCATAAACATCAATAATTGACTTTCCAGTTACTCCACCCCTAGCAGAAGTAGGATCAGGAGAAACAGTTAAAAAGAGACCATGAGTTTGACCATAAAAACAACCAGTCATCATTTGGCTAATCTTCCTCTCTCCTCTCCTAGCAGTAGGCTTAATACAATCCTTATCCCACTTCTCTTTTGGATATCTAAATATCCATTTTCTCCTCTTTCCTCCTCCTCTCTCCACAGCTACCTCATCTCCCCACATTGCCTTCCTTCTCCACATCTCTCTTGTCCAATGCCTATAAACTAATGCCCATTCCAATCTCTCTTGAGCTAGATCCTCATCCAAATGAACCCTTTCTTGTGCCAACTACTTTTTTAGATGCTTTTGTTGAAGTCTTCTCCTCACTGTCATAGAAGAGATATTGGGAGCAACTTTTTTGGCAATCTCAGAATAGCTAGTATTGTGATAGCTGAGAGCTTCCTCCACCATAGCATCATCCTGCAACTTGGTAGTTTTAGGATATCTTCCTCTACCCTTTCTCTCCTGGCCCTCTTGATCTCCTTTTAAGATACTATCTTTAATAGTGTTGAGGGGGATATCAAGGTAGTGGGAAATTTGGCGATAGCTCATTTGAGGTTCATGTAACCCGAGAATTCTCCCCCTGGTAAACTCTGAGAGGTGCTTGGAGGGAATAGGCTTTTTGGCATGACTGCGAAGATTAGGAGGCATAGTTTCTTAAAATAAAAGAATTAGGAAAATTGGTTGGCTTTTGGTTGATGTGGAGGAATTTCTTTAGGTGGTGTTCAAAGTGAGAGGTTATGAGGAGGGTTGCATTGCCATGGATCATGGATGTACGGTTAATTTTGTTAACGTACAATAGAGTGCCATATAAGCAAAAGTTAATTATGCCTCCACCTGGTCTATAGATAGGCTTAGCTTGTAGGTTGGCTTCATTCAAAAAATGATATGTTGACTATAGAAGATTTGGTCAAAGATGGAATAGACAGCTGGAAGCTGAAGGTCAAGGGCAATCTCTGGAAATGTCTTCTGCTAATGTTCTTCATTTTTCTGACTTAAATCTCACAGTACATTGGATTCCTTACATCCTTTAGGATATTTTTTAGAATTACCACCTCCATAACTGCTTTCTAAATACCCCAACACATCATCAAAATCTTTTGACTCAGTAGCTTGAGTCTGTTTTATGGTTAATTAACTCTCTATTACCTTTGGTGCTATTTTCTTACCTTTGTCTTTCTCAAAATATTTTCAACTGTGGATTTTTTGAGATTAAGTTTTATTGCCATGGCATTAGAAGACATGTTTACATGCCTGTTGAGTGCGAGGATCACAGCTCTCTTGAGCAATAGAATTCATGGGGTACTTCTAGCCCCTCCTCCAAATGTGTTATGGGCATAATGAAGTACTAGAGATGAGAGATTTAAAGACAATTGAATGACTTTTTCAAATACTGAAGGACTTGACAATATCACTGGTAATAGTATAATGCATGGCCTGCTACTTTCTACAGTATATCTAAATTACATTGCTTATCTTGGCACTCTGCTATCCCCTTCTTATTTGTTCATCAATCACTACTGAAATGAGGTGCCTGGCTTCAACTTGGCCATATGAGTACTTGTATCTCTGAGCCAAGAATTGGCACCTCTTTCAGAATAGCCCCTGTGGACCCACAAAAAGTATAGTATTGAAGCTGCTTTCTAAAGCAGTGCATACACTGCCACCATAGGGGTGATAAACATTGTGAATCTTAATAGCTATATTTTTCAAGCATTAAATCTATTATCACCTCCACAAGCTTGGGCTTGCAATAGATTTACATGAAAATTCATACAAAAATGATTAATAAGTTCCTGAGGTATATGCTCCCACTCCATATATAATGCCTCTTATATATACTGTTTGGTTTCCTCACTACTATCAATGAAATTATACTGTACCATAGAGTCCTTTAGGTAGTTTCAATATGGTTTGATTTCATTCAAATCAGGTGAATTTGGGGACCAGAAAGGAACATGTCTAATTCCTCATTCTTGGGCTTGCTAATTCATACGTGCAGCAGCAGTATGATTTCCAGCATTATCTTCGACCAGCCAGTACCTGTGACCTGTCTCTCCTTGAATTCTCTTAATAAACAAATATATCCTCTCTTGTAAAACATGCTTGTGATACATAAACCAATCCATACCACTGCCAGTTCTTCTTGCATGCGCTTTCTTAGCAAATTCCCAGTAAGGATGGTGGTGAAGGCGATGAGGGTCAGTTGGACCTTGGTGGGCATTATAGTAGTCGATTTCTTGATTTAGAGCTAGTAGGTAATTGTATTCCTCAGTGCCAGAAATTCTTGCATTTGCTTATCGTTGTGCTACTCATTCTGCAGTTTGTATATTTTCTTGTTGAAGTTCTTCATAATTTTGTCTTCTCTCTTCCACTGTCTCTTTTACCCATATCCAAATAGGTCCCTTATAGCCCAATGATATACTTCTAGATATCATAATACTAAACCCATTTACTCTCTTTTTATCATGTATAGGTACCTGATATGGATCCTATTCTTTTTCCCTTGTAACTTTCTTCTGCCTATGAGGGGCTCCAACCTCCAATATCATTTCTTTGCTGTATACAAAGGACTCAATTAGTTGTCTTAATACCCAATCAACAAACTTTAATCAATTCTCTCTTGTGATAGCATCCAGAACTGGCTTACGACAGGGTGAATAACAATATAAGTTGTGGTGTTCATGCATAATTCAGTAAATTGTTGAGTTGGCAGCCTGAACACCAGTTTTGAGTGCAGTCTGAGGAAATGTTCATAGTCTATGCTCTTTATCTTGTGTTGCCAGGTCTCTTAGTCTCTGAGAGACCTCACTTCCTGGTGGAAATTTTTGTGGTATGGCAGGCTCTTCTCTTTTCTTGTTTCCCATCTCACACACTTCAAGGAGATCCTTGATATTGGTACTTCAAGCACATTCCTATGAGGTATTCTATTAATCCTGTGAGTTTTCAATTCACTTGGTAGATTTTACACTTACTACAATCTGATTATAGGTAATACATGCTGTTTCTTGAGAAATATCAAGAAGTGATGCAATTTGGTCAAACAGCATTTCAGTATACTTATGAAGAGCAATAATTGCCCCTCTGGTCACACTCTGAAGACTTCTTCCAGATGTCATACTATCAATACAATTAGCTCTTGAACATGGTTTTACTGAGAGTGAATACTTACATGGTAAGAGAAAGTGATTTTCTGAACCTGCAAAATCTGCTAATTGTACTTGAGTATAGGAATGCAGTAGTTGTCACATAGTACATGATATCACCCTCCTGGGATCCTGTCTCTTGTGCCACCGGCACAGCCTTTCAAACAGCACGAACACTATACTTTTTATGGGTCTGCGGGGGCTATTCCAAAAGAGGTGCCAATTCTTGGCTCGGAGACACGGGTACATTCACTGATCCTAGTGCTGTATATGGGTTAGGGGTGTTGTTCATGGAGGGTGGGAAAATATTGGTCAGACCAATATTTCAGCAATTGTCGTTATGACTTCATTATGACAACTTGATTATCACGTTATGGTGTCAACTGGTTTACTGCAAACTGCCATAGTCTAATCAGGGTCAAAATGACAGTTTGGAGTGGCGACAAGACGCACCCTTAGACTAATCATCTTCTTTCTCTCTCAACCGTTGTGCGACTGACTACTCGAGTACCGCACTGTACCAGTACTGTAGCTCTCAGAATCGAAATAGTCGAGCGGAGTAGCGGAGCGTGCGCAGTTGAGAGTCCGCACCGGTAATTTACTTCCTTCCTTCCACGTCCATTTTCACTTGCCCCACTTCTCCGACACGGTAGTTTATTATACGGTTGCCGCCCACTGCAATGTATGTAATGTATGTAAGGCCTTTCTGCCTCAAACTACCTGTTGGATTGGCAGAGTGGTTCTACAAGTACTCGCGGGAGATTCGGCGAGAGCGACAGATATGTTCTAAAGTGATGGGAGAGAAGCACGGTACGGTTTTGGCTTTACTTTTCTTTTCTTTTTCTTTTTTTGGTTTCGGCCCCTCCGCTTCGCATGTTTAGACTTGATAATCGCCGTCTTCTTTCAGCCTCACTTCTTGGCGGAGCTCTAACTGAATAGCGTACAAGTACTAGGCCGCCAGGGAGGTTAGGTTAGGGCAGGTTAGATTAGAAAGACAGGGTTGCCTATGATATGATACATTGATCCCCCTGGATTCTAAACATACAAGTACCTGCTCGAAGAACTGCTGTAGACTTCTCATGAAGATGGAGAGAATCGTGAGGAAGATGAGCTCGTTGTCGTACTTGGTTAATAGACCTGTAGCAGCGACCGCCGCAGCACCACCACCAGCACCACCGCTAACTATAGAACTAACCGCGCCCCCACCACAACAAGCGCGAAGAGCATCTCCAGCATTACCGATATTACAGCCTGCTTCGAAAAAGCCGAAAAAACCAATATCGGCTTCGGCTTCGGCTTCGGAAGAATGTATACCACCGCCTGCACCTCCAGGGGCGGGCCCTGTCACGCTACTTCCTACGGAGATACTATTACAGATATTCGCCCGTTTGCCGGCTGCTAAAGATCTGGGTGTTGCGACGCGCGTTTGTCGAAGGTGGTACGCGACTGGTTTGGAGATTCTTTATCGGGAGGTGGAGGTTGGGAGGTTTGGGCTTGGGGGTTCGGTGGAGCATAAGCTTTTTGTGCAGGTTGCTGGGTGTACCTTTCGGTATGCTGTTCAGTTCACTCAATTCGCGGATTTGATATGCTGATGGATTGAAGGAACCCGGAATTATGCGCGATTGTCAAAAAACTCACATTGCGGTCTCAATCATTCATCAACTCTACACACTTATTCCCTAAAAAGCCATTGTCGCACCTAACCGCGTTGGGGGAGTTGACCTGGTTGGCGGTCGACCTGGTCCTTGATCCCTGCCAGAGCTCGCCGACGCCGTTGTACAACCTCGTCAACGGGTTGAGGCTGCCGCAGTCGATCCGGAAGCTGCATGTTGGACTCAGGTACTACGTTAATGCTGAGAGGGGATTTGTACAGATCTCGCCGGCCGAGTGGAAAGAGAGACTGCCGCTGTTGGAGGAATTTAGGTATACCCGCATCAGGCTTTGGTCGGAATTGATTGGCAAGCAGGAACTTGTTGAGGAGGAGGCGCAGGGGACCATTGTTGCTGTGAATGACGACGCAGCGGGGGAGTCTGATAAGCTTGGGGAGATGGATAAGTCGCCGGCGTTATTCGTATGTTCCCCCTCATCAAGAAATTCTAGATGACATGGTAAGTTAGCTAATAGGTATATACATTTTCCAGCAAACCATAGTATCAAGCCTCTCCGCCCTCACAACCCTCAAGACCATAGTCCTCGACTGCCCGCTCAACCCGGCATGCTTCACATACACCCTAACCCCAGCGCTGCAGCAGGAGACGCACGTCAACTTCCTAGCCATAAACTCCTTCCTCTACCCACCAAACATCACAACCCCCCCTTTCGGCGCCCTCGACCGCGAAGTCTCTCAAAAAGCCCAGAGCTCCCACAACAAACTCCTCCGCCTGTCGAACACCCAACTGCACGAGCTATCCGTCGACGTATCCGACGAGACGGCCCGCAGGATCGCCACAACCAACGACGAAACAGCATCAGACATGCCGCCCTACCTCCCCGACATTCCAACCTTTCACCCGCGGCGCAACCAGGCTCGCCAAAAACTCGCTACGCTAAGGAACTCTCGATTCGCGGACTTACTCACCGACGTCGCGATCGAGATACGAGCTCGGTATCCGCGCATTTGCACCCTGCGCGGCTTCGTTCCTGCACCGGAGTTTCCCGGCAGCGGGAAGCGCGGTGGACGCAGGGCGCATAGGTATGTTACTGAAAGGATGTTCGAAACGTTGGAAGAGGCGGGGTTGCGGGACGTGGCGTGTGTTAAGGCGCGCTTGGGAACTGGAGATTCGGAGTGGGTGAGGATCGATATATTCCGTTACGGGGGCGAGAATGGCAAAGTGGAGGTTGCATCGTTGGTGCCCCCCGGGAGTGCAAAGGTTTTGAATGAGGGGATTAAGGTTGTGTATTCTTATGGGGGGGCAGTGGTGGAGAGTGTGCGCAGGGGGGTTTTGGAAGAGCTGGGTGGGGGGAGGTGGAGGGTTGCGGAGGCTTTAGAGCTGTAGATGGAGGGTGGTGCATGGTGTATAGATATTATAGCTATGATAGATGGCTGGCTGCTGGGCATGTTTATGATAATTTGGGCTGAGGGAGCGTTCGTATTATAGCAGTATATTTATTCCTGCCCGGAAGGGGCTTTAGAACATTGCACTTTACCAGAACACGTGTATATAGTGCTGGAGAAGGAACGGAAGTTTGACATACCCCCAAACAAAACTCCGGCTCTCTCACTCACCACAGCCCTACCGACACCACTATACAAACAAACCTCCAGAGTCCAGTTCTGCCAAAAAAAGACCAATCCTCAACTACCTTCCAGCCACCTACCACTACCACACAAACCCTCCGATAACCCCCGAATCCGGGATCAGTCCCGAGTGATCCCCCATGACCACTCATCAAACTATCCTCAGGAAGAATACACGGAAAGAAGGCGAAAAGAACAAAAAGGGGGGATGCAAATAGAGGTTTGTTAGTAAACGGCTGTCCGTCTGAATGCACTGATTCGCGGTAAGTCAAACGGATTCGTAAGCATTTTTGTATGGCACACCCATATACCAACCGAATGGAAGTCACTTTCTGACCTTGTTGTACCGTTGCGTAAAAAAAACAATTGTGAATTTTAAGTAGTTGGTACGGTGCTTGTACATATCTCTTTGGGATTAGCTGCTAGGGCGTTGTTGGGTCGTTGGTTGGTTTGAATGATGGCTGTTTTTTGGGGTATGATAAACTGGCTTGCTGGCTGGAGGTTTTGGTCTGTGATCACTTGGCTGGATGTCGGAAGTACGTGGATGGTGATTGTAGATACTGCAGATGTGGTATCTGGGGTGTTGGCGACAAAGGTGAGAAGTGCTGATGTTGGAAGGTGCTTGAAGTTGAACCATGTACGAATGTAGTAGTATAACTTAGCATCTGTGAGATCATGTCGGAACATTCTGGGACACGATAGTGGTATTGATGGAAAAACTTTCGTGAGCGGGAGAGTTTGTTATGTGCTTCTTTTTTGTCGGTGGATTTCGGAGAGAAAGTTCTCCAAGCTATTTTCTTTTGTCATGTTTTGGAATTTTGTAGAAAATGATGGACGTCTGTGGTGGGCGAGAGAGATGATGTTTGGATTTGTTTTTCCTTTGGTATAATTATTCCTGTCTCCTTCGGATATCTTTGATGTTTTGGAGTTAGACAACTTGGTCACAAATGATGATTATTTTTTTACTTTACCTCTTTCTTCGCCAGACCATTGCACTATGTCCACGTTCGTCCGCTGCGCGCACCACATGGCAACATTAAGAGCGATAGGTATATATAACTTTTCTAAAAAATTGTATAACGTATTCCACCCCATAGCGAGCCATCTGCAAGTTTGGGCGAAGTGATTGGTTGAAGCTCTGTTCAGATTTAAATAGTGGCTAGTGTTTGGGTGGATGGCTCGCTATGGGGTGGAATACGGTATCATTGAATTCTTAAGTTTTTAAGGATAAGGTTAATTATGGGCTTACGGTATTCATTTTCCCGTCATGACATGTCAGATTTTGTTTATCTCTCCTAACAAATGAGAAGTAAAGGGGAGTTAGCCATAGCCATATATCGGTTTCACAAATCTGAGGTGGCTTAGTTCGAAGGTTCGAGGGCGAGGGCGAGGCTGCACAATATCTTTAGACCCCGCTTTTGTTCAGCTACTCTGATCCCCTACCGACTGACTCAAATCATCCATCCTCTACCCGTTTCCACAAAGCTGGAAGATAGAAAGGTCGAGACTTTTGAGCGATAATGTCGATTCCTTCAATACAAATATCATCAACTTTTCAGTTGCTGATAACCGGTCCGAAATCCTGGCCTGGTTATCTCCGCTAGAGCCCAGGTTGCGACATCAGGATGTGCAAAGCCACCGGGTCGATGATGTGGGGAAATGGCTACTACAAACCCCAGAATTCAAAAGTTGGCAGAACTCGAGTCTGGATGGTGGACTTGGTAACCCAGTTTTGTTTTGCTACGGAGACCCAGGGGTTGGCAAGACCTTTATCAGGTAAAAAGAATAATCTCGGGGGAAATGCGGTGATCCAGTGCTAACAAGCTGCAATGTTAGTTCCCTCGTAGTGGATACCTTATGCGATCAGGCTAGGGATCAAAACACTGCTGTTACGTGTTTTTACTTTGACTTCGCGGCCCGAAAGGAGCAGTCTGTCACGAGCATGCTGGGCTCCCTGCTGAAACAGGCGGTGAGCGGAATGGAAACGATTCCCGAGGAAATATCGAAGGCCTTTCGGGAGCAAAAAAAAGTCATTGGTGGACGGGCACCGCAGCTTCCTGAGATTGTGAAGATGCTACAAACCATCACGTCCTCCCAATGCACATATATCTGTATCGACGCACTGGACGAATGTGCCGTAGCGCATCGAGCCAAGCTCCTTAATTCGCTGAAACAAATCCTCGACAAGTCCCCGGGCACACGAGTATTCGTAACCGGAAGGCCCCATATTCAGGCGGAGATCGAAAAGCGTCTTTCTGGACGAGTGAGAAGTTTATCCATAGGCCCCAGCAAAGGTAATTTAATCATATATCTTCGTGTCAGACTGGACGAACACGAAACTCCGGATGCGATGGACGACAGTCTGGAGAAGGAAATTCTTGACAAGATTCCCGAAAATATGTCGGAAATGTACGTAGGGGCAATAGCACTGGAGATCCCAAACTTAGCTATCCGCTGACAGAAATATCTAGGTTTTTACTGGCTTCCTTAAATATCCAGGCAATCTTACATGAATCAACAATCTATCGCAGATGACAAAAGCTCAACACAATGATAGATGGATCAGGTTTAGAAGAGGCCTATGGTGCGACGATAGAACGGATAAAGGCGCAAGATGGGGATAAATCGAGACTCAGAGTGGCAGCTTTGATGTGGATCTGTCATGCGGAAAGGCCGTTGCAACCAGACGAGCTCTGCCACGCCCTGGCAGTCGAACTGGGCTCTGCAGAACTCAATGCTGACAACGTTCCTTCGATATCAACATTGATGAACTGCTGCCAGGGGCTTATCACTGTAGATAAGGAAGCCTCAACCGTGCGGTTGATCCATTTTACTCTCCAAGAGTATCTCTTCGCTCATCCCAATCTCTTTACCAGACCTCACTCGACAATGGCAGAAATCTGCTTGACCTATCTGAATTCCCAGCAGGTCAAGGCGCTTTCGAAGAATTCATCTCCCGTTCTTCAGACCACACCCTTTCTAAAGTATTGCTCTATCTATTGGGGAACCCACGCAAGAATCGAACTCTCGGAGTGTGCTAAGCTTCTTGCACTGAAGCTTTTTCAGGAGTACCATGGCCACATATCAACCAAGATACTTTTACAACAGTTAGAGCGTCTGCGTGAAGATGATCTCACTAGCAGTTATCGATTCACCGGACTACATTGTGCATCGTTCTTCGGAACTGTTGAGGTTGCGACTGCCTTGATCGAGATTCAATCTTGCGATATCAACGAAAAAGATTCTGTGGGTCGTACACCACTCGCATGGGCTGCTGTGAACGGGAACGAGGGTGCGGTCACGAAACTGCTCAGTCGGCAAGAAGTCAATCCCGACACGGCGGACCGTTGGGGCTGGACACCTCTCTCGCTTGCCGCTCTGAGAGGACATGAGGGAGTAGTGAAAATACTACTCGGGCGGGAAGATGTCACTCTCAACAGCGTGGACCAATGGGGCTGTACGCCTTCCTCGCTTGCCGCTCAGAATGGACATGAGGGAGTAGTGAAAATACTACTCGGGCGGGGAGATGTCAACCCCAACACGGCGGACCATTTGGATAGGACACCACTCTCGCTTGCCGCTAAACATGGACATCGAGGAGTGGTAAAGTGCCTAAGCAAAAGTCTTGATGATCGCTTATTTTCACAGCGACAACGACGGTAAAACACAAGAAAATGAAAAAAAAAAATGAAAAAAATCCTAGTATCTTATATACCGGCCCTTTGCCATAATGACAGCCTGAACCTGGTCAGGCATTGACCTCCACAACTGCTTAAAAAACTGAGTACGAATTGTCTCCCAGACCCATGGTAATACTGTCAAGGGAAAAATCTGATTTTGCATTTTTAACCATGCTATTTGTATTTGTATTCTGTAAACAACAACTATGCTAATACTAAGAACCGCCTAGTAGGCATACGTCTCATGGCATGTCCTTCACCGATAGCCAAACAGAAAAAAAAAAATCCACCTCCTGGCCACCTGCCACAAAACACTACCGAGACTAAAAGCCTCCTCACAAACCCTCCAACACAAAAGAAACCCACCCTGCAGCCAACCGAAACAACCCAGCCCCATTACAATATCAGTCCTCCTCCTTGGGTGCCCCACAACACTTAGACCATGTGAGGGCTCAGCGAGGCGACACCCTCAGCGAGGCTTGATGCAGATTGGCTTGCCACTATAATCAAGTAAAAATGTGATCATTGTGATTCAGAAAGAAGATAGGAAACCCTATGAACCCTCATATAAGATACCTTTATTTCCTGCCAAACATGACTTTTAAACCTTCTGAAATCCCAATCCCATCTCGAGTCCAGGAGCAGCTAGCTATTGAGATGGCAGCTAAGAACAATGTCTGAAGCCTTGCGGCTGCTGCAGAAATGGTGGGTGCTGCACCAAGCACTCTGATGCATCATTGGAGAGGTTGGGAAAGTTGAGAGCAGGAGAGCAGCTTGCACCAGAAGCTTACAGTCAAGGAGGAAAAAATAGTTGTTGAGCGGTGTTACTTTCACTGTTGACTAGGATTTCCAGCCACAATTTGGCAAGTCAGGGATATAGCCTTATCCATTGTTCAGAAATGAAAACCAGATGAGACAATTGGGAAGTGATAGGAGGTAGGGTTTATGAAAAGACACCCAGAGGTAAAATCCCATTTCAGTAAGCAGTTAGATTTTATTCAGAATATTTGTAGAAATGATATTGAGTTGATGAATCACTTTTTTGATGAGGTAACTCTTTTTTATTTTTAAATGAGCTTTTCTGTGAATCATATTGAGAGAATAGTTCAAGTTTATCAATATTGTAATTAGCTAGAGTCTATAGTTCAAGATTATCCAATAAAGCTTGAAAATGCCTACAATATCAATGAGATAGGACTTTTATTAGGGTTAGGCCAGTCAGAACAAGTACTGGAAGTTATTAGAAACCCACAAGAAAATAGAAAACTCCACTTCCATGCTCAAAGTATGGTTCCTATTACTAGTACAAAAGAAATTAAGTATTATTACTAAAAATTTATAAAAACCAGATGGTGCCTGAGAATTCGTAACAGTAATCAAAGGCATTTGTGCAGATGAAACTTCCTTAGATCCTACAATTATTTTAAAGGCACAAGACTTTGTGGCAGAATAGTTCAAGAGATTGTGAGGAGTTCCCAAAAACATACTTTTTGGAAAGTCTCACAATGGGTGGATGGATGAAAGAATGGTGATAAAGTACTTAAAACGAAATTTTGGACCAACAAGTCAATCAGCTGTAAAAGCAGGCAAGGAATACTGATTGCTACTTTTCGATGGACATAATAGTCATGTCAATTCATGGTTCCTAGACTATTGTGTAGAAAACAAAATTGTACCCTATTGTTTACCACCTCATACAACACACCACCTACAGCCTCTTGATGTATCAATATTTGGACCCTATAAATACCAATACCAAAGGGAGCTTACCCAGTGATTTGAAAGACATGAATATAGAGTATCAAAGGATAATTTCTATGAGATTTTGATGGCCACAAGGCACATTTCATTTATGCCAAGTAACATCACTAGTAGCTTTCAAAATACAGGACTGATTGTGGTAAACAGAGATATTATCCTAAGTAAAATCCTAGCTCCCAGCACCATTCTATCATCATCATCTCCATCTGAAAACCTTCAATGATTCCATGAAATCTATTCACAAACTACATCAAACTCACAGCCAATTACTACCTATACTGCACAGGAAATTGACAAGCTTCAAATTCCAACAAACAAGGCAGAAATTGAGCACCAGGGGTTAATAGCCTATGCAAGCCTTCTGACAAATGATCCAGTACCTTGGGGACTAAAGTGAATTATTAGTAACATCACTATTGGAGCATTTCAAGCACTTACAGATGTCGAGGCAAAGGAGTATTGTATCAAAAATCTTCAAAGTCAGTTAGAAGAGATAAAATCAAAAAAAAAAACAGTGAACAGGAGTAGGATACCAACTCAGGTCAAACCATGGATTGATCATGAGGATATTGAGAAGTTTTTTGAGTCCCAAACTACCGAAGTACAGGAAGCAGCTAAGCAGAAGTACCACAATGCAACAAAACTTGTTGTAGCTAGGAAAGAAATATTAGCTGAATGTACATGCAAAAGGAAAGATGCAGAGAGGTTGGAAGTGGAGGAGAAGTTACCTAAATGGTGCAAGACAGGAGTGGAAATTCTGAGAGAAGAAGGTTATCTCATGGAACAAATTTCGAAGGCAGAGTAAAGGGTTAAAAAACTTGAGAAACATATTAAAGAATTGACAGGAAACAAAAATACTGTGGGAGAGGAACAGACAGAGGAGGAATCTGAAAGCTCTGAATATTGCAATAGGGCAAGAGTTGGTACAACTCCTGTACTAATGGTGTTGATGCCTTAGTAGATTAGTAGTGGTTGGTGGTTGTTGGTGGTCAGTGGTGGTCAGTGGTATGAAGAAAAGAGAAACATGTTTGCTCCTTATCAATAGTATTGAGTTCCCCCATAATGTGGCCAAGTATTGTCACCAAGCCTTGCTAAGCCTTGCTGAGGGTGCTGCCTTGCTGAGCCCTCACATAGTCTAGTAGATACATGGGCATATAGACGAAACCTCCAGAATATGCCAGGCTGCCAAGCCTAACATAATGTGATACAGGTAGGATGCCACCTCTGGACCTCAATTCCCCTGAAGCTAAGGTACACCAGCCAACCACAAAACAACCCCCCCACACCATACCACCCCAAATCAACCAGAGCAACAACCATCTGTCTTTTTATGCAGGTCAATGGGGTCCCCAAGGCCAGCAAAAAAATAACCAACTGCAAGGTAAGACTTTATGACAAAAAACTAAACCAAAAAACTTCGTAAGCCTGAGGGCTAAGGTGCAACCAAACCAACCATAGAAGGAATGAAAGTGAAAAGAAAGCAAAGGCTGAAGCTAGGTGAGCCATTTCAGGCAAAAGATCGAACTGACACTAGGAAGGAATAAAGGCAAATCAAAGAAGTAATATAACCTGGAAATACATATGTGTTCGAATGGTTGCTCCAGTAAGCGAGGAGAGGAGGAGTCAAAGACTGGTCCCATACAACCAACTGTATCCTGGCCGGCAGAACAAAAGAACTCAACTGAAGAGGCATGAAGCTTTTGTGAGAAAGCAACATGGGTGTTTGATTTGGTGGTCCCCCCCCTATAACCAAAACCCCTAAAAAGAGGAGGAGGTTTTAACTATGTGGTAGTTAGTTTGCTGGAACTGAATTATTATTTATGAAGGAACTCTATTTAGCTAGAAATTGGAGGGATTACACAGCCTATGTATGTAGACTGGGGATGTGTCATCGTTTGTTTGCTAGTCTGTTAGCTTACATGACCTATGAGGACAGGCCTATATAAGGGGCTTATCCCCACACCTCACTTACAAAAAACAGGAGGAACCCCATAGAGGAGGTACAGGAACGCAACAGGAAAGTTGCAGTTAGAGGAATTCAGCATAGATAGTTGAACAACTGGGATCAGTTGGACTTTCTTTAGCTTGAATTGATTTTTCTTTATAGGGTTTGATTGTGGTTTTTGGGCTTGTTGTTAGGGGATTATTTCCTACAGAATTGATTGAGGCTTGGCTATTTTCTTTTACATTGAGTGAACCTATTTACCCTGGGCCTTTTTTGTTTGGTTGTTGTTTGTAATCAAGAAGCTAGACTTGACCTATCCTTTTATTTTTGTTTGGTGCTCTGAACCTGACCCATCGAGAATTTGTTTTTTCAATACCTCAGCTAGCTTCTTCTTTACCTTCTCAGGGCTACTGGGTATTGAAGTAATGTCAGGATACTGATCCTGAAGCTGTTTCTTCAGTTTAACCCAGACATGTTTAATAGAGTTAAGGTGTGGTGAACAGGAAGGGTGTTCTACCAACTGAATCCCATTTTCATCAAACCAATCTAGCATCATCCTAGCTGTATAGACTATGCAATTATCTTGCCAGAAGACTGGATTGTTAAGTATGTCTTGGATGCATGTTAGGACTGGAGTAAGGCAAATTTTAAGAAGCTACATGTAGTAGACCTACAAGTCAACTGATTTTACTACTAAGGGTATAAAGGTTTCTTGATTTTTTTCCCAGAAACATCTCCATCTTATTTAGGAAATACCCTTTCCCTTTCTTATCTCTCTGACATAACTTGGCTACTACTTTTCAGCAGCAAATCTAAACATCTATTTTTGATAAGCATTTTTGCTTCTCTCTATTGAGCATTCATCACTCCAGATGATCTCTCAAAAACCTCTATAGTCCAATTCTTATATACTAAGGCCTAGGCTATCATCTTCTGAGTATGTTCCCTTATAAGTTTAGCTCTTTTCTTAGCTAGCTACTTCTTAATGCCACTCTCCCTTAAAGTTGAGTCTATAGTATTTACTGAAATATTGGGAGCCAATATCTATGGTAACTTCTCCCTAGTCCAATCTCTGTAGAGTCTTGCTCCTCACACTAATCATCTTTTGGCTTGCTCAGACAGCAGGTATGGTCTGCCAGATTGGGGGAGGTTATCTATGGTACCCTTTTTGAATAATCAGGAAAGGTAATTTTGTACTATTAACCAGGGGCAGCCAACAATTTGGCTAACAGTAGAAATTTTCTGAAAAATCTCAAGAAAGGCCAGGATCATGCCTTTCTCTATGTGGCTAAGCTATAAGCTCACAGCAAGATGTCTTGGACATCATGGTTGATGTTATGATATATTTTTCGCGGGTCTATGTTGCTCTTTTGACAAGTGTTCGCTTATTCAGCGTTTTCACCAAGACTTTTGCCTATGTACAAGTACTTTAAGTTAGGCGGTTAACTTTAACGTTCGTGAAATTTTTGCTACTACCGTAATTTATGGGGTATATCGTTACGGTAGGTATAACTGTCTTGAAAAATTATACGAATATTCCTTCTTGATATTGTTGAATTCATCTGTCAGAATCTCTCATGAACAAACATCATGTTCTCAGTTTTATCAACCGAAATCCAAACGAAAATGTCGGACATCAGAACTATTAACTTCACTTTCTGCTCGGCGGCCAGACCTGGCATCTTAGCCAAACTGTGCCACTTCACTCGTGGCTGAGCTGATCAGTACTCATGCAGTACAACATCGTACACCCCCCCACCGAATCTTTCCAAATCTCCGAACTTCACTTCGTAAACCGGTACTGCACTGTACTGCACTGTACTGTATGCTTGCGAGTGAGGTTGGTTCTCAAGCGAAATGCACTTTTGCTTCCATGCTACCCAATGGAATGCGGTGGACTACGGTATGATTCCGTATCGGTATTAGTTAGCTAGTAGAAACTGCTGAAATTCGCTATCCCCATCCCAGGATGTCTTAATTCCGGTCCAGTAAGATATCGTATTGCTCGAGATTGTGGCGTAAACAATGGATTGTGATTGATTGGTGCTTGTTGGTATAAATTGGCCTATGAGAAATGCTCCCTGAGGTGGAATTCTACCGTCTAACTGGACCGGAATTGATATATGCTGGGACGGACTTGGCGAATTTCAGCAGTTCCTACGGTACCGTAAGAGATTTCGCTTTGTATTTGTCTTATGGTACCGTATGGTATGGTACGGTGTGGTGTGGTGCAGTTGCGGTTGTGGTGGTGGGGGTGGGTGGTATATATACCTACCTCTGGTGCACCGTTGTTTGATTTGCGTCTTTTTATTTTTGATCTTTTGGTTTGATTGCTTGCTTGGGTCTTCTTTCTTTCTTGCGGTGACATAAGTTGTTTTCTAGTGTTTTGTGGACGGTCCTTACTGGCTTTACCAACACGCTCGGGTTTGATGGGGCTGATGCATGGAGGGAAGAGTACTGGAATCACTATGGACTATGCTGGTGGGATATATAGGGGGACTACTACTTAGAGGTGCGATACGATGTTTGGATCCGATGAAGCTTCCGCCGGATGATGGGTATCCCGAATGCTCAAACGGCGTACAGTGGTCTGTCGGGTCATCGGGCAAGCAAGGAAGTGCGCTTTTTATCGTTTATTTTCGCCGTCTTCCCAGCCAAGCACTGGACCGTATTAACTTGAATAAGAGCACGTTGTCTCAGGACGTCTAAATTTCCTATTCAGGTGGGGACGGGAGAAAACGCCAGCAAAAAAAAAACAACGCGTTACTTAGAGAGGCAATCTCGACGTCCTGAGGCAACGTGCTTTTATCCAAGTTAATACTGTATATTTTTCGTACAGCCGGGCATGGTCCTTCTCGTACACCTCATACTGTATGGCGGGAGGTTATATGGACTCGTCAGCAAGGCAAGGAACTCAGATTAGCAAGATACCATGTTATCTCAGAGGTTATCAACTATTAAGTGGATGGAAGCTGGAGGATCGCCGGATGTACTGTTTTGCGTTTCCTGGTTTACCTCGGGCTCTACTATGGTGTTATCTAACTGTTCGATACTACGGTAGTAATCACCATAGTAGAGCTACAGAAAACTGGTATTTCTCACGACCGTTACCATTTTCGCTATCGTTGCCCAGCACTATTGGGGACCGAATCGGCCACGGGATAGATTACGACTAGAGTGCACAGTCTACTTATTGGATGCGGACCGTGGGTGTTGAGCACATATTAACCTACTCTTTTCCTATAACTCTTAGACCGTGAGCAGGCTCAACGAACAGGAGGGTTCAACGAACAAGCCATACAAGATCAACATTCGCCAAGACATTTTGTATGGCTTGTTCGTTGTACCCTCTCATGGTCTATCTATGAGGACACCCTCCTCAACACCCTACCCAATGAACCTTCCGCAGTACTGGAGTACCAGCATCACAACTCCCTCCAACTAATTAAACATAGAAAGCCTTGTTAACTTCATGTGTCATCATGACCGGACGATAACTTCTCGGCAGAAAGACGATTCTTTCGGTTTTCTGGTTACTGATAGTCAATGAACTTTAGCAATCCTTCTGTCAATCAAGCTGTTATTATAGAATACATCCCCCGTCGGAATAATACCTGACTGGCCATCTAAACGACTGACTTATCATCCCCTCTGCAAGTCGATTCATCCGGGAGACCGGGATTACCTTTATCAATCCAGCCCCACCACACGCCACACCACCCTGCCCCGCGCCGCAGAGTGATAATCCATGCACGAACGTCACGACCCGTGAACTTCCCTCCCATTCAATTACAGGCTCTTATTCACTATACGAACTCGGTAACAAATTAAGCCTTACTTCGCAGCGCGTCAATCGCATTGGCGGAAAAAAAATCTACCTTCCTTTTCTTCAATCTTCTTCTACTTGTCCTCCCCGCGCTAGAGGGAATCCGGTGATCCGGTAACTATTACCCACCGACCCAGATTGCAGAATAAGAGCAAGTTTGCAGGACATGATAGAAAATTTATGCGTGACTGTCTGGCTGGTTGGCTGGCCAAAGTAATAATAATATTGCTCGCCGATGGGAGAGTAGTGCCTAGTCACTGGAGGGCTGCATTGGTACCGAGATTGAGATTGGGAACGGGATTGTGTGGATGCTGGATGGGCAAGGAGAGAAGAGAAGGTATATATACATGATTTTGAACCCGCAAATTTTCTTCCCCCCCCCCCTCCTTCCTTCCCTCCCTCCATCTTCTCTCTTCACGCGATTTTTGCCTTTCTTCCTTTACTTTCTTTCTCCACTCTTTTTTCTTCTTTTTCTACCTTACACTTTACTCCTCCCCCCTCATCTTCCCGGCGAAAATGCACTTCCCCCACCTCCTCTCATCACCACTCCTATCCTTAAGCAACCTCGCTCTAACCGCGCCCGCAGAGCCCCCTACTGTAACTCCCGTCACCCCACCACCCGCGCGAGTAACTCCAGTACCACAAGTAACTCCAGCCCCACAACCAGCCCCCCCAAAGCCACCTGGAAAGTCCCCATAACACCAAAAAACTACCCGCCACCAGACCCCAAGGCCTTTGAGGGGGGCGTGTAGAATCCCCTCACCGGCCTCCCGGACGTAGAGGATAATCCGAAACTGCAGGAGTGTATGAAAAAGATTATGGCATCGGATAAGTACGCCGCCTGGACCAAGTTCGGAAGGAAGAGTATATATGCCCGCTGCGAGTGTATGGAGATGTTGGGGTTGAGTAGTAGAGGTTTGTCTTTTGCTCCCTCTCTTTTTTGGAAATATAACTTGGATTGAGTTGGGCTGATGATATTGACGGGGGGATAGCTTCCTCGCGGGTTGCTTTGCTGCAGAATGGAAGGTTGGGAGAGCGTGGGAGGGAGTTTGGAGAGCCGGCGCCTATAACGCCCTTACCTGCTGGAGTCACTGGCTCCCCCACCGGAGCCGTATCCGCCGAAGCCGTTTGGGCCGCTGAGTTGATCTTGTTCCTAACCACCACCGCGTTGCTTAAGAGGGGGGGGGGGTTTCGGTTTGGGAATTTATTTTCACGTCATCAAGATTTTATTTATTATTGTTTTTCAAATTCAGAGTCATTTATACAGCCAATATCATATTTCTATTACTGTATTCACTGTAAAGAGAGAAAGAAAGGAGAAAGTACAAGTACATTTTTATTTTTGTTCTATTTCATTCGTGGGAGAAAAGAAAAATTAGTTCGACTTGCGGTCCTCACCGATGGATAAAGCTGTAGGCTTCTCCACACCACTTGCATAGGCGAATCCATAGCGGATAGAGTACTCCTCGATCTCCTCTGGTGAGAGTAGAGGAAGCTCCTTTGCAGCCTTGACGTAAGAGATCTTTTCTTCATACCCTTTTGCAAAGATGAAGTCGATTTCTTCGAGCGAACGACGACGAGTTTCTGGATAGAAGAAGTAGCTATTTTACCGTTAGTCACTCATAAGCCATCGGGAGAGGAACGGAAGAGGGGACAAACATAAACGGCAAAAAGCAAGCATTAACAACCGCAAAGAACAAATACGTCCCCCAGCCAATCCTGTCAATCATAACGGGCGTAATCATCACGACTACAAAATTGAACAGCCAATTCGTAATGGTCGACACCGCGTTCGCCTTCCCTCGTGTTCTTAGGGGGTTAAGTTCTGCAGGGTATAACCATGGTAGAGGTAACCATGTTGCTCCGAAGGAAGCGATGTACAGGAATAATCCCACCGCAGCACCCTTTGCAGCACTCTGCGTCCCCGGAATCAAGCATATAAAGGTAATCGCCATAGCACTCATTTGTCCGATCGTGCCCCAGAGGAATAACTTCCTCCTACCAGCCCGCTCGATAATGAACCAAGAAGTTGTGGCAAAGATAGCGTAGACAACCATATTCACGCCGCCCATGATCAATGACATATTCCGTGTCTGTCCAATACTCGATTCGAAGAGAATGGGAAAGTAGTAGATGACCGCATTGCAACCGCCGATCTGCTGCATTAGTTGCGAGCTCGCGCCCAAGAATACGCGACGTAAGTGTTGGGTTTTGCCGTTTGTAAGGAGGTCTCGGAAGGAGGATTTGTTGCCAATTTCGCCCGTTGCCATCATTGAATCTAGGATTACGCGCTTTTCGAGTTGGGTCTTGGGGGAGTCGATGGCTTCGTCGTTTAGGGCTGCTATTACGAAGGTGCCTTCTTCGTCGCGGTCTTTGGAGAGGAGCCTGTATTGGGAGGAGTTAGTTTGTGGGGCGGGGTGAGGTTGAGGAAGCGGGGAGCGTACCAACGGGGGGATTCGGGGAGGACTAGCATGCCGCCGATGATGATTAGAGCGAAAAATACTTGGAAGGCGATGGGGAAACGCCAGACTACGTCGCTGTTTGTGAAGCTGACTCCATAGTTGAGCCAGTAACTTATCACTGTTGTTCGTTCGGTAGTTAGTTAGTTAGTTGGTTGGTTCTAGATAGGTTGTGATGGGTTGGGAAACATACAAGTTCCAAACGCAATTGATCCTCCTTCGATACAAATCAGGAGACCTCTATTCTTGGTTTTTGCACACTCGGCTTGGTATGTTGGAATACTGCTTGTGTTCATACCATTACCGATTCCAGTTACGATTCTGCCGATAACAAATTGTGCCTGAAGGTTGTTAACTTAGTATTCATGGATATTATAAGGTGGGGTTGTGGTGGTGGTAGTACCAATGATTGATGTCCGAAGTATGCGGTCACCTGAATGATAACACCGAGAATCATGATCGAAGCACCAGAAATAATCGCCTTTCGACGTCCCATAGCTTCCCCCACGAAGAGCACAATCACGGCGCCAGCCAGACTGCCAATCTCGTAGATTGCTGTAACAAATCCTTGCATGGTAGAATTATTCCTCGTCTCTGGAATCGCAGAGTTGAATTCTGGGGATGTGATGATCCCGCTCATGACACCTGATTCATTCATTGATAAGCTTCATGTTAAAGAGAAACACACAGGAGAGTAAATAACCAACCTTGATCATATCCAAAAAGCAAGAAACCTATCGTGCAAATGAACGAAACGGCGAAGCCTAGTCGCTCCCCGCGAAGTCCTAAAAACCTCGTCATATCGTCGTCGTCTATTACTCTATGTCTAATCTATCTATCCTGCCAAAATCTATCGTGGATTCTAGAGCAGTGATTTTGAAGAAATTACGAAAAGGGCGGGAAGAGCGCGAGTTAAATAGTTTTGATCTGCAGAATGCAAAGAAATGTCCCTAAATGTCTCTCACTCCCGCACCGGAGCTAGCTACCCAAGTTGTCTCGCGCATATCGTTTTTTTCCTCTTTTCTGGTAGGATTAGGAAACTAGTCCTGTTCACGTCATTGGCACATACATGTCCTCCATCCCTCCACTCCCTTCCTCCCTTTCCTCTCACGTCGCTGCAAGTTTTTGGGAAGGAAAAAAGTGTTCTGGGCAGGTGGGTCTCGCTTCACATTGGGGGGGGGGGGTTTGGCGGGGTTGCTCGGCTACTACGCTTGTCTTTCTATTCCTTCTGGTTTTGTAATTAGTTGTTGTGCTTACTCCTTTTGAATGATGATCTTCATGAGGGGAAGATGCATGAACTCGTACTATCTTTTGTGCCTGGAACTTGGAATCTCGCTCGCTACCTTGGGAAATGGAAAATTTATTTTCCCCACACTTTGAATTTTATAAAAATTTCCGCAAGGTTCGTGATAGATAATTCCCGGACAAAATGTTGGACGACCGAATAGATATGGCCTTGGGAAATAAGTTATTTTGTGCGTGCCCACTGTTGAGTTCCATAGATGGTCATGATATCGATAAACTTCTCGTATTATCGTTTTTCCCGTCGGGAGTGGCGTATGGCTGCATCAACTCCTTTTTTTCCGTGCCAAGTTCGGACATGATCTGGTTCAACATACGAGCACGGTAATGAAAAGCTTCTTCACGCTGCCGAGGTCAAAAGACTGTTGTACTCGAGTGCAAATATGGTATGCTCGATATTCAAACAGCTTATGGCGGGTCTGGACTCTACGGGAGTCCTGTAGAGTCCCGTAGGGTCATCGTGTGTCATTCATCTTGTGCTCCTATCTGCTATCATACCGTGCATCGTGAGAGTACGGGGTGGTACAGTATCTCTCTCTGGTGAAAAATTTGCCAGTGTCTCTCTTCGCCACCTGTTTCACCGGGAGCATCCACAGTGTCATATTTCACGCAATGAGGCATCAGTATCGCTGCAAGGCCGGGATCTCCACCAAAACAGTAGCACAGTTACCCCCGTCTAATCGATGACATCGAAAGACACTCCATCTACCACAACGGTGAAACTGCAGAGCGCTCGAATGTGGCTTGCGATATTGAGAGTGATATATGGCAAAATAGCCCGAGACGCCGAAGCTAAAGTCTTAGCTCCGGGTAAACGGCGGTTCGCTGCTCCAGTTGACCGCCGTAGGGAGTGGGTTAGGGTTAAAGTTTATCCGATCCTTGGTTAAGCTTCCCCAAGGAGGAAGCAAGCTTCTTTAATTAATTGTGATTCCGTGCCAATATGGAGTTTTCCAGTTTGGAAGACTCTTGAACAGTGCTAGCTTAGAGGTAAAGTGCAGCTCAAGGTTGAAGGTGAAATTGAACGTCAGGACAGGAAATGTTTGCAAATCTAAATTTGTTTCAATACTCGTGAAGCTCCCTAGGTTAGTAATGGGATCCTGAATCTCCTCTCGATTTTTTGCCTCCGGAGGGCTTGAAAAAGATGGAGAAAAGAAAGGAGTCACGATGGGCGGCTGCGGGCTGGAATTGATTGTAGTATGATACCAGTTAGTGCTTTCTACAGACCATGGTAGCGCAAGTAATGTTGAAAAGTGATTCTGCATCGAGA
Source organism: Choiromyces venosus 120613-1 (assembly GCA_003788595.2). Classification (NCBI taxonomy): domain Eukaryota; kingdom Fungi; phylum Ascomycota; class Pezizomycetes; order Pezizales; family Tuberaceae; genus Choiromyces; species Choiromyces venosus. The sequence continues at coordinate 946,719 of ML120368.1, forward strand.
GAAAACAGGAGTAATAAAACACTTCTAATAATCAACAAAGGACAAGAAATACTCTGGTTATACTCAAGATTACCGTAACAAGAAATTGGTGAGCATAGCATTGGCGGCTCTGGTGCCTGGCCGCTTAAGCCAAGGCGCCAAGCATCATTCTATGCCGAACCTCATGGCGTTGATTGTCTGGAAAGATCCTCATCCCTTCCAAACCTCCCATTAAAACCCCCAATCCAAACTCTATCTCAGCCAAGCTTCCTCCATCTCACACACACCTCCGACCACACGCACATACTTACATACGGGACACATAAACAATACACAACCACATTACGGTCCACACCACGCCGTATCCTCCACCCCCCCCCCCCCCCCAAACCCAACCACACAAATTCGCTAAAAGCACCACACCACACCACACCAAACCACACTACGATATACCAAAACAAAAAAAACCTACTCTAATCAATTAACTACGCCCACCATGATAACAATCTCCAAAACCCCAGATACCATAACCTCCACCCTCTTCCTTTCCAAAACCCCCAGTCTAACTGCGCTCGTAAATTTCCTACAAACCCCGGAGAACCTAATCACCCTAAACCCGCTCCTTGAGTCATTCCACCGCCTACCGCCCTCGCCAAATACCGACTCCGACAACGACCAAGACTACAATAATGATGGAAGTGCTAATAATAATAGCAATGTATATACAATAACCGATCGCATCCCCATACCGTTTACTTGCGGAACAACCATGCCCTCCACCTTCACGGCGGAGTTCTCGAAGCCAGACGAAGTCATGGGCATGTTGTCCACTTCCAAAGCTGCCATGGGAGTAGTCACCGGCAGCTTCTTTTGGGTCGAGGACTCGGTTGGCGGGGTCTTGGTTAAGGAGCGGTTTAAAGTTTATAGATGTCCGTTCGGCATGAGGTGGTTTGTCATGCTGGTTGCTGGGAGGAGCAGGCTTGGGATTATGGAGAAGTTGGAAGAGAGGTTGGTGAGGTTGTGTGACGAGCAGGGGTAGAATAGTGTTGCAGATATAATTTGCTGGATGAAGGTTGATGGGGTGGGGTTTCCGGGGGAAAGGAGGGAGGGGGGGTTTGTGGCTGGGGGAGAACTAATAACTTATCATAATACTTTTTTTTTATTTCCCCCATTTTCCCCTTCCTCCCCTTCTGGTTAACCCGCGAGTTCATTCCCGGGGTTCAATATTCAACGTATAAGACCTTAAGCACCACCACCGCTCAAGTGCCTACCATCTCTAATATATAATATCAAAAAACCGTAAACTTCTAACACCCAAAGTACCATACTGTAAACTCTGCATAACCCAAGTAATCGGTACCCTATTACAATATCATAACTTACACAAAGTCAAAGATCACCAAGACCCCCGCCAGACCCCAAATCAGCCCATTCCAATGCACATACATAAACCCTAGTTGTTGGCTATAGTACTAATCCGCACCGACGGAAACACTCACAACCCCCTGCACCACGGAAAAATCCCTCTACAAGTACCACACATACCCGGCTAAACCTTTAAACCCCCGGAGTAGATGATTTTCCCGTGATCAGACCCAGAGTAGCAGTAACACGGCTTTGGCCATTTCCAGAGTTCAGTAGAAAAACGTGCGTTGATTGCCTTGAGTGAACACAGGGGAGTATCAAGATCGGGAGGATTAGGATGTGAAAAATTAATGAAGGTGGTGGTGAGTAGTCAGTTTAGAAACACGATTGCCCTGCTCGTGAGATTCTGGGGGAAATAATTTTAAATCCCGGGGATGTGATACCGGATGATTCTTAAGATTGCCAAGTAACGTACGGTAGTCTATTCCATAAGTTAAACCCCCAATTACATATTATCATAGGTCAACCTTCCACCTCCAAAAGATGGAAACAAATACCCCGCAAAGTCAGATCTCGCCCTCACTCCAAATACCCCCGTTCCTAATTTCGAGTTCCTTCCCGAATGGGAGTGACACCTCGTGATTCACCACAGTGTACAAAGCCCAAATACAACAGACACAGACGTGTTCGGCCATAGAGCAATGAAAATTTCGCATCCCGTCCGCTCTGCGGTAAACAAGCATTGCATCGCCTGGTTAGTACTACAGTGGGTGACCATGTGGGAATCCCAGGTGTCGAACTCTTTTATTTTGTTTTTGTTGTGTGTTGCTAGTTGGACTGTGGGGGACTTGGAAGTGCTCTTTTTTTTTTTTTTTTGTAGATGGAGGCGGCGGGTTCTGGTTTGATCTGCCGCAATGATAGGTTTGATTCTTTATTCGATTCACTTTGGAGCGTTCGTTTTTGACGGGATAATGAGATTGCTAGCTTAGGTGTGCGTATTACATAAACCGTACTAGCTCAGCTCCTTTCCGGTGATGTAATATTGGCTTAGTGGGTGCGCAAAGGAGTTTGTAGATTTCAACTTGAGCATGGCTACGAAGATCTCGCCCCTGAATTATGATACCGTATCTCAGAGAGCCATACAGAAATTCCCAGACCTTACTCCTACGGTATAAGTTACCTCACCTATTCCCCCAAACCCACTTCATCACCCGCTTTCACTCTTTTTTTCCGCATACTATCCCACCACCAATACATACTAAGTTACAAAGACGCCCCCGGCCCCGGTTTCTGTTCCTGATTTCACATATCTTGAGTACTTACCCATCCTCCTGCCACAGTTTTTCACACCCACATTACGAAAGAAGTGAAGGGTATGGTAGTTTTACTTCCAGATACTAACTTATCTGTCCGCAGCCCAGCAAAAGTTGTGCATGACACCCGAAAACCCAAGTATCTCATGTGACACCCCCAAAATAGAAGAAAATGCCACGGGTTGATTTGTAGGGGGAGGTTACGATTTCGCTTTGTCTGGTCTGGTTGGATTATCTAGTATCATGGAGCATCATTCGGGACGGGAATTTTTGGTGGGTGGGGGAGGGTGAGGAAATAGATCGGTAAAATATCGATACAGTAGCTTAATCATGCTCTCCTCTGATCATTAAAGCTGGGGTATGTCCTTCAAATTACCTGCAAAGGAAACCTCACTACTACTCATTGACCCCCGGAGACGAAGAGAAATTATGTTTTACTTTTGTATTTTCCTTGGCTTTGTTGGTGAGTATCAAAGAGTGGACCTCGTTTATTACTTTTTACCCATTGCTACCTCTCTTTACATATACTCCACTCAGTTAAGTTTACAACTTACTTCTTCTCTTGTGTTTTTTTTTTTCTCTTTTTTCTCTTCATATATTCTTTCAGTTACAACTGTCAGGAATGCTTCAATCTTATTCCGCATCATCATTTGTTCCCTAATCATACCTATCGTCACAATTCAGTCGGTAGCTTGGTAAATTCTCTTCATTGATGAAACTTTTTACGTTCTAACGGGTTCCCTCAACCTAGGACACCTAAGGGTCTGCATTACCAGCTTCGCTGAGCAGCTCCTAGGAGCAAATCCCCCCATTTCGTGAGCCGTGTACCAATCTACTCTTATCTTATCTACAAATGCCAAGAGATATCAAGATCAGTGAAAAATCAGATAGGAATTTCAGACTTGGCATGTGATTGTGGAGTTTGCGGAGTTTGCAAAGGTCAAGCTTGAACTGTTTGGTTGTGTAATTTCTTGAGCTGATGCCCCACCAGCAGTTCCCAAGCATTGCTCTTCCATTGTCTAATTGGTATTTTGATTGTACTGAAATTATTGTGGATATATCTGTTTGTTGAATTGGGATTTGAAAGAGAAATTGAGATACAAAATTCTCTGACCTCTCTTACTGTCTGTAAGAAAATTTTGTTTCATATATTTACAAATGCATAATTGGTTACAGGTTTGTGTTTTCGAGACAGTTACAATATGGAATAAAAATTCTTTTATGACACTACTTCATATCAGATCTTTTCTTGACTGGGCAAAATTTTAGCCTTTTAGATAAGAGCTGATCGGTACACGGCTTCCAAAATGGGGCATTTGCTCCAAGGGGCTGCTCAGCGAAGCTGGTAAAGCAGACCCTACTCGTGCCAAGGTTGCGGCGTGTGGCCGCAACCCCCGCATGTTCGCTGGCTCACAACCGGGGGCACTCTAAAGAGTGCCTGCCAGCTCAATGCAACTTTACAGCTCAACGCAACTTTGTGGCTTAGCATAGTAAATTTGTGACACAGCATACCTTTGTGACTCAGCATTGCTTTATGACTCAGCAGAACCTTGTGACTCAGCAGAATTTTGAGGCTTAAAACAAATCATAAAATAGAAGCTTCTCTTATCACCATCCAGAACGACCCATACACCATCAAACAATGTCACAAGTACCAGCCTTTGTCCTACCAAGCCAGCGGGTGGAGCCCTATGAGGATATTGAAATACGGATTCAGGCTGCTGTCACCTTCATTCAAACAAGGCAAAATGAGGACCCCCCAGGCCAGGTGAATATTGCTGAGATTGCACGTACATACGAGGTTCCAGTCACCAGACTTCGAAGACGTCTACAAGGCCGCCAGTCGAAACAAGAGCGTCCAGCAACCAACCGTAAGCTTTCAGATGACCAGGAACTGGCAGTGTGTCAGTACCTTGACCGTCTGGACACAATTGGCACAAGTGCTCGACTACAAATGGTTTCAAGCTGTGCCAATGCGATTCTCCAATCTGCGCATACTGGGCCAGAGCCAGCACCTCTGATAGGTGACCACTGGGCACCACGATTTCTCCAGCGTCATCCAGAATACTTTATTAGAAAGCAACAGACCATCGATGCTGACCGCAAGAATGCTCACCAGCCTAATGATATTCTCGCTTGGTTTGAGAAATATCGTTCTGTTTGTGAGGAGTACAACATTCAGCATGGGGATCAGTATAATTTTGATGAGACTGGTTTTCGCATTGGGATTGGCCGGGACCAGTGGATTATTACACGTGATCCAAATCGCCAAGCCTACCTTGCCAGCTCTACAAACAGAGAGCTAGTTAGTGTCTGTGAAACAATCAGTGCTGATGGGGTTGTCTTGCCGCCAATGCTTATTGTTCCTGGGGTGATTCATCAAGAGCCCTGGTATGTGGCTACAAGTATCCCAGATGATTACTTGATCGCCACCTCCGACACCGGTTACAATAATGATGACTTGACAATCAAATGGCTTGCCCATTTTGAACGATTCTCTGCTAAACGACAAGTGGGAGCTCACCGACTTCTTCTCCTAGATGGGTTTGGCTCGCATTGCACCAAACAGTTTATCGACTACTGTGATCGCCATAAGATCATTGTTTTCTGCCTGCCTCCTCATTCAAGCCATCTTCTTCAACCCTTGGATGTAGTCGTATTCCAACCCTACAAGCATTATCACGCGGAAGCTGTAGAGGTAGCGACACGTATGGGATGTGGGGACTTTGACAAGTGCGAATTTCTTGATAAGATTCATTCAATACGCCAACAGACCTTCAAGCCATCCACAATTCGATCTGCCTTTCAAGCCACAGGCCTTATCCCTTACAATCCTAGTATAGTCATTTCCAAACTACGAGAAGCAGCTCCCACTTCTACCATACCTCCGAACCAATTCTCTGGAATTCCTTCTGGCATTCCACTTACGATCGCAAGTCTAAAGACCCAGGGCGATGAATTACTAGATCAAGCACAAGAGATGTCACCAGAATTCCAGCATCATCTTAAGCTAGTACTACAAGGTGGACTAGCATTGGCACAGTCAGGTGCCTTAGCAATGGAACATCTGGAGAATACTCGGGCGGCCGATCAAGCTCGAAGTGCAAGAAGTCGGGCTCATAGTAGGAGGCAGATACAGAAGGGGGGAGTGTTATATGCGTCTGAAGCACGCCAAATGGTTAAAAGAAGGGTTGATGCAGAGGTGGAAAAGCAGACAAAACAGCTCCGTAGGGCAGTAAATAATCAAAGAAGAGAGGACAAGGAAAAGCTTCAACCATTTCTTGATGAGATAAAGGCAAGGGGAAAAGCCAGACGTGCTGCTCAAGCACAGAAAAAGAAGGTGTCAAGGCTGATTATAATGGGTATTAAGCGACATGCAAGGTTGCACAAATTAATGTAAATTCAAATACCACATTCTGTAAACTTTTGATATAATATTCAAGTTAAGTTACAAAGTTATACTCAGTTACTAAGTTATGCTGAGTCAAAAAGTCTTTAAAGCCACAAAGTTCTGTTGAGCCACAAAGTTGCGTTGAGCTGTAAAGTTGCATTGAGCTGGCAGGCACTCTTTAGAGTACCCCCAGTTGTGAGCCAGCGAACATGCGGGGGTTGCGGCCACACGCCGCAACCTTGGCACGAGTAGGTACCCAAGGTTGCGGTTTCCCTCGTTGAACCCCCAACTCCAAAAAACACTATAAGAGAACCGCATCTCCCCAACACCTAAAACCAGCAGCAAAAAAGTGGTTCGTCAGGCACTTTTAATGCCCAACTACATCCACCAAGGCCAGGAGTTGAACTCCCAACCTTCCCTGTTCATATTAGTAGACCAGTTCCTTAGCTGTTAGACAATCAGAACTGGTCGATAATCCACTCTATTCTTTTAATTTTAAATGTGATAATTTCTGAGGCACTTTTTTTTCCCCCCTTTTGGCCCATATTAATATCGACCAGCTCTTTTGCCTTTTAGACCATTAGAAATAGTCAAAATTACTTCTCTACGGATTTTTTATAGTAATCATTTTTAGGTGGGAGATTTTTCTATGATAATACAAAAGATTATAAGAGTCCTAGAGGGATGGTAGGGCTATATTCTTAGGATTTGATTAAACCCCCAAATTGTTCGCGATCCTCTAATTACACCGATTAACGGAACTGCTACTCTGAGTCTTGAGTTTTTTTCTCGTGGATCTTCCGGCTTGTACTTTGTATCCTTGGGGTGCAAGTATTGGTGAACCTCTATTCAATGTACATTACCAAGTGAAGATACATAAATGTAGGTTGAAAAAAGACTCCCGGATTGATGTTCGGTGGTATAAGTAGTAGTCTGTCAGTGGTCATTTTGACTGTGTCCAAGTGTTTATCATCTCCTCGGATGATAGCCGCTTCTAAGACACATACTGTAGGGCGAAACTACCCTCGTGGTATTGCAGCAGGTAGACATTCCCAATCACTCTCTAGATAATCGGGTTGGTGGACTATGTCACGAACTACCAATTGCGTCTCCCGTATATTATATAAGCCATTGAAACAAAAAGAGAACCCGTGGAAAATAGTATGTCCTTCTAGTTCCTCAGCTCCTCCAAATCATAATTCCTGATCGATCTATGTCTGTCGTAGCATCGGCCTTGAGGCGGCAGCTGTAGTGCCCGGATTCTGTTAGTGTTGCTCGGCGAATGAGTCTAAATTCGCTGAACTTCTAATAAACCGAGTGATCGGCCAAGACATCGAGGTGCTCAAAGTGAGTGAAGCTAGGTGGAAGAAACGAGGCAAAGATATCAATCCGGTCCAATATGATCCAGAATACTAAACAAAGGTCAGCCACAAATTGTCTAAACGATCTAAAATTTGGGTGATTGAAGCAGCACCTATGTGGTCGCTCAATTGTCATCCTCAGAGGGTTTCTGTGTACAAGGGAAGCAAGTCGAATTTTTGTTGTCGCTATTAAAATCTTCGGATCTTTTTGGAGGGGTGTAGAGGAGACCCAGACGGCTCAGTTGAGAAGGGATATTTTCGTTCGACCTCCGCTCCATCTTTTCTTGTTTGATCCACCCCATCAACTAGCATTTTTAAGAATCTCAGGCGCTTTTTCAAGGAAGCTAATCTGAGCATATTTCTATCTTCATCCTTCGTACCGGGAATGACATAGGTCCAGTGAAGTAGCCTCTCTGTGAAATCGAGCTCAATGGTAGAATAGAATAGTGGCCTGTTTCCATGTTTATCCGTCATGTCGGGAGTGAAATCGCTTCGTTCTAACAGCATCTCTACCACTCCGCTATGTCCGTTGGAGGCAGCTATAGAGAGCGGCGTTTCACCATATTCATCCATCGTGTCTGGATTGACATCACTTTGTTCCAATAGCGTCTTGACGACTCCCTCATGTCCTCTTGAGGCAGCTAGCAAGAGTAGCGAATTAAGATTTTCGTTCATCGTCTTGGGACTGACGTCCTTCCGTTCTATCAGCATCTCTACCACTCCCTGATGCCCGCTGGAGGTAGCTAAAGTGAGAGGCGTTTGGCCATAGTAATCTGCCGTGTCAGAATTGACATTGATTGGTTCCAGCAGCATCCTGATGACTCCTCCATGGCCTTTTGATGCTGCTACCATGAGTGGCGTTTGGCCATACTCATTCGCCGTATTAAGACTGACAAGATTCCGTTCTAATAGCAGCTTCACGACTCCCTCATGGCCTCTAGAGGTAGCTAGTAAGAGTGGTGTATTTCCATCTTCATTCGTTATGTCGAGATCGACATCGTTCCGTTCCAAAAGCAGCTTCGTGGCTCCCTCATGCCCCCCAAAGGCAGCTAACAAGAACGGTGTATTGCCATATTTATCTGTCGTGTTGGGATTGGCACCGCCCCTTTCTAATAGAATTTTCGCAACTCCCTCATACCCTTTAGAAGCTGCAATCAAGAGTGGTGTATTTCCATCTGCATTCATCGTGTCGGGGTTGACCCCGTCCATATCCAATAACACATCCAGCAGCTTTTCGTGCCCTCTACTAGCCGCCCAAGCGACTGCTGTATCACCGTTGGAATCAGCTGCGTTTAGATCCCATTGCCTAATTCCCAATAAGGCAACTGTTATCTCGACGAGCCCGAGACATGCTGCACCGAGAAGTCCAGTCAATCGTGCAGGGGCATATCCCCAGATTCCCCTCCTGGGCGAGCATGCACACGCTGCACCTTCATGTAATACCAATAACCTTGAGGATATATGATTCTCAAACCCATCAAGAAGTCTGACTGCAAGTAGTTTCACATTTTCGGTTATTCCCCTTCTAGCATGCGTTCCCCAGTAACAAGAAGCATATCGGACGAAGGGAACGTGCTCAACGAATAGAGGAGCCCACCAAAGGGCGGGTGAAATGTCCCTGACGCACTGGAAGTTGAGGTAGGTCAAGCATACCTCCGCGATCATTGAATGAGGACTATGGAAGAGGGACGGATCACGGGAGAGATACTCCTGGAGAGTGAAATGAACCAGGCGGACGGTGGACGAAGATGCATCGACCGTGACAAGCCCCAATGAGCAGCCCAACAAGACTTGTATCGCAGGGATATTCTCTGTGTTTAGGTCTGTAGATCGTTTCTCTACTCCTAGAGCGTGACATAGTTCGGCGACGTGTAATAGCCGCTTTGTATGCGATATCCACATTAGGACCTCTATGCCTAGCCTCGATTTGCTTCCCTTCTGTGCCTTGATTCTACCTAGGGTCGCCGCGTACGCCTCTTTCAGACCACTCCCTTTTGGTATTTGGCGAAGTTTCTTTCTTCTCCCGTGAATGGTCATCTCCCCTAGAATGGCCTCAATGTACAAGGAAACAAGGAGGAATCTACAAATTGTTAGCTAATAATCTCTCCTTGTGTTGATATAGTGCTAGATGTTGCTACTTACATCTCAGAGACCGTTTCTGGGATTTTCCTCATGATCTCCGCCCGCAGATTATCATCCATTGCATCGGGTTCGGTGTCTCTATCCAAGCTCTTCTCCAGAAATATTTCAATATCTTTTTTGGCAGGGATGATGGGTATCATGACCGCGTCGGGAAAATTTTCCAGAATTTCTTTTTGGATTTGGGGCCTGCCCGTAAGATATAACCGTGCATTTGGTGAATCATTAATGATGTCTCGTAGTGACCTAAGAAGTTCCAGTCGATTCCTCGGAAGAGCTTCATCCAACGCGTCGACACATATGAAAACTTGAGGCAGTAAAGCAATAGTCTTCTTCAGAATATCAACCATGTCGGGAAGTCGTAGACATCTTCCGCCAAACTCCGTTTTGGCGTTCTGAAAAGCCTGAGATATCTGCTCGGGAATTTCTCCTCTAACGACAAGCTGCTTGAGGATTGCACCCAATATACTCGTAGTGGTTTGTTCCTGTTGGGCTTTGAAATCGCAGTATAACCCAACGATGGCGATATCCTGGCCTCTTGTTGCATCACAAAGACTATCAATTACCAGGGAACTAGTGTTTACCTGTAGTTAGTGATAATGCGTTTTTTTTTCCAGCCAAGGGCCATTCTTATCATACCTAAGATGTGTTTTTCCCACCCCCGGATTTCCATAACAGAATAGCACTGGCGGCTGAATACATGTAGAGCCAGTATCATGATTACTCCATCTCTGAAACTCATTCTTCTCTAACAGCCAATTCCCCACACCATCGAACCGGTCGGTTCGTACACTCTGGTGCCGTTCCTGAGGTTCCAAAGGAGATAGCCACTGTAATATCTGGCCCTTTTCATCGTTCGTAACTCCGCTTATATGGACAGTTTGGTTAAAGGAGTTGAATGAGTTGGAATTATTGGTGATATCTCCGTGCTGGCGTGATCTCTGTGCCATGACGTTATTCCGTGAAATCGGTTCAATGAATATCGCAGTCAGATGAGAAAGGTTGTTTCTTGGACTTTGATGGAATCCAAAGGAGATAAAGACGGAAAGAGGGAGGTGAGGCTCTCGCGTTTCACAGGCACGCCTCATCCAATCGTCGCACACAGTTGCGCCCCTACAGTATGCACTGCCATGAGCACAGACTCCTGAAGAGGCTCAAGGCAGAACGGGCTAGAGATGAACTCTCGGACAAATCAAAAGAAAAGAAAAAACGTGTAGTCGTACTCAGTATGATTTTCGGCGATGATTGATTTTATGGCAAAGAAGATCTCGAGATTCTAATCATCAGAAGAAAGAAGGCGAATTATGGATGAATAACTTTTATCCGGGACACAGTGGTAGGTTCTGTGATGTGAACCTACAGCACCGCATGATCGATCACTTTGAACTCACAAATCAGATTATACTCAAATTCACCTTAACTCCATGACCAACCGGGAAGGATGCAGAAAGTCAGCCTCCCGGAAAAGCAAAACGGAGAAATCCCCTGGGAGCCATCATACTTGCCCGAGTTCGTGTTTGTGCCTTCATTACGAACCATTATGTCTCGTCACGGGTGATATCCCGTGATTTCTTCCGTCGCGCTCTTTCGCATAAGCCAATCTGAAGGCATCGCTTTCTTTCTCTTCTCCCATTTCCTTTCTGTCATTAACGACAAGCCCCTAAGCCTCAACTCGATCTCCACTCACTTTTAACTCCTTGCCCCTGAGACTTTTTTCAGCGTTACTCTGAACAATTCCACGGCAGAACGTGCCAATACTCATTCCGAGGCATCAAAATCCAACTACTCACCTCAGCAGATAAACCTCCAATACGCCGCTTACAGAAACAATCATGCAAACATTATCAATAGCGACCCTAGCAAACTGCCATGCCAGGAAAATCCTCAATCAAAAAAATAGCAAACCCGAGCCATAGCCTGGCAGTGGAATCACAGAGAAGATGCAAAGAACCAACCGGCGTTAATCAAAAGTTCTCATGGACAATGAATTACATTACAAACGGCAGTTACAGTTGCTAGTATGATCCAATATGATACTCTTACCGAATTCCAACGCTCTTGGACGATCGTGCGAAAGGAATAACCATGTGAGGATGTGACCGGTACGAAGTGAAAAGCAAGAACCCTGATGTTTTCAGTGAGGGCCTTGGCCCGTATATACAGATACCGGGGAAGCCCGGAATGAAAACAAATATGAATGAAGAGAAAACTCTTCCGTGAATAAAAGGTCTAGAAGTGATGAATAGAAGGAAGAAAAATATAGAAGCAAAAGACTAGAAGAAAAACAGTTGAAAAGACTAACAAAAACTAGATGTGACTAACTTATCGGGAACACTGAAGTGCCTAAGGGATAACGGAGGTTTTCGTAACCTCTAACAAGCCAAGCTGAGTGATTTCTTGTGCGGGGAGTAAACAAAGGACTGAGAGTTGGAACACTATACCGTACGATCTCAAACACACCCCCCGCATACAAAGACTCCTCCCATTGATCATGGCGAGCACTCCGCGAGGACCATTCAACAATAGGGACAGAAGAAATTTTGATAGCACCAATTGAGCATTACATCACCGGCACGTCCATCGTGCCACCTCCCGCCTATACCCGTGCGCCTAGATCATGGCAAAAAATGGTCTGTTATACATCCCCCAAGTCACCCAATCCAACGTTAGCATAAACTACCGTACTTTCCACCTAAGCCAGTGCCATCTCTCGAATCCCAGAAATCAAATACTTTTACTTTCGCATCACCAATACCCCTCCCTCCCACCTACCATACAACCACTATAACCAACATGGCAACACATCCTCCATTCCCTATCCAACCCCACCCCACCATCCCTATGCATGCCGTAATCTACAAAAAAACACCCCCCACCAAAATACTTACCCTCCACCCATACCCAAAAGACATCAGGAACAAAAACCATGAATAAAGTACTCCCTACCGCCGCACCTCACCAACCACCCCGCCATCTCAAACCTTACAGGGAATAGACATGAAACAGCACCCAAAGCCCACAAAACATGGCCTCCACCAACACACCAAAAACGAAAAAAAAAGTCTCGGCACAGAATTATCAGAACCTAACCCTCCCTCCCTCCCTCCCACAGTCAAGCCCCCTACCGCCAAATCAGCAGCCCGGGGGTAAAGCAAGCCAGCGTGCACACCGATAATCCTAAACAGTCTTGAGAGCGCGCGAGTGAGAGTCCATGATCACCTTCGAACTCGTGATGGACCGATTCAACGCATATCCAATCCCGACCATCTCCTGTATTCCAACGCTATTAACCGCACCGACTTGTGGATTCAGCTGTCATTATATGCCCAAGTTACTTGTAATACAAATAATGAGTATCACACAACACCCCCCCCCCCCGGAGGAAGAGGAGGTAAAGTTTTGGCACTTTACCGATCCAACTCCACCAGTCTTTGAAAAAAGAGGAGAAAAATGGAGAATCTCTTATGCTACGCTGCGGTGTGCCGTTGGGGATTTATCATTCTTCTTCTTGAGTTACATGTTATTGAGCTTGCTAGGTTTTGTGGAAACACTCACTCGGTGGGGTAGGAGGTTTTGATAGGTGGCTGACGTAATGTAGGAGGGGCAATATGCGCCCGAGTGTCAAGTTTTGTTTGCGGTTTTATGTTGGTGGGGACTGGACTGCATTGTAGTTACGCGTACAATAGGGGCATACGCTACAGAAGACGTACGTGGCCAGGCGAGCTGTGGATCTCACCCACACTATCATATCAAGACCATTCGTCACCAAATCCTTCACCTTATCTCAGTATCAGAAAATCCATATATCCTATGCTCTGCTCTACAATAATGCACACCAACAGCTCACCAAACGAAAAAAAGTATTTTTTTTTTTCCCAGACAGACAGAAACTCAAATCATCCATTTTTGTACACAACCCATCCTTATGATAAATGCCCAATGCAAAATAATATTACAATAAATCAAACAGAAAAGAAAAAGGAAAGAAGCTAAAAGTACCGTACACCGCTATGCACGCACGCAACGCCCGCCAACACAACACAATCATTCATCTATGTATCTCTTAGACTACTCTTCTCGGATTGAATCTACTGCTTGGTGATCCCATTGTTAATGAGGATGCCTGGGTCGCCGGTTGTGGCGTCCTTGTCCAGGGTGATTTTGCGGGCGGTAGAGATGATCTTTGCTTTCATTGCGGCAGTGTCGGTCTTGAGGGATGGGTCGAGGCCGAGGTAGTATGCGATGAGGCCGGTGACGTCTATGAATGATTAGTATGAGTGGAATATACAATATTGAGAAAGAGGGGACATACGAGGACAAGCCATGGAGGTTCCGGAGATAGTATTGATAACATCGTTGGACCCACCAACCCATGTGCTGGTAACCTGCTCGCCAGGTGCATACACACTCACGCACTGTCCAAAGTTTGAGAACGAACTCCTCTGGTCGCGAACGTTGACGGCACCGACAGACAAAACGTCAGTTCCTAAGGACGCAGCGGCCGGGGAAGCATTACAAGAATTCTGGTTCTCGTTTCCAGCTGCGACGGAAAAGTGGATGCCGGCGGCGGATGCACTCTTAACGGCTTCTTCCATGGCTACAGAGCGAGTAGGCGATCCGAGAGACATGGAAGCGACGGAACCGCGGAAGTCGGCGGCGGTCTTGCGTTTGTCGTGGTTGGAGATGACCCAGTCAATGCCCATGAGGATGTCGGAGGAAGATCCAGAAGCACCAGAGAGGACCTTGACGGCAATAATGTTAGCGGCCTTTGCAAGACCGAAGCTGGTTGAGCCGGCGGTTCCGGCGCAGTGGGTTCCGTGCCCTTCGGTGTCGGTCTTATTACCATCGAAAGTAAAACCAAACTTTGCACGGCCGTCAAAGTCAATGTGGTTAACGCTGTTACTTGTTAGCTCTTGCTAGTTGATATGCGGGCTTCGAGAACATACTTAACACCAGTGTCAACGACATAGATATCAACACCCTTTCCAAGGCTACCGGCAGTGCCATTGAAAGCATAGTTTTTGAAACCGAAGCCGGAAATGTCCTGGCCCACCGTTGATACGGTGGTGGTCTGAGAAAGTCTCTTCAATCCCCAAGTTCCGGGAAGGGTATCATGGAGTTGGACATCCATCTCCGGCTCAAACATCTTAAACCCAGTCATGATGCTCAACTTGCCAACACAATGACTCGACAAGTTTGCAGAGAACCCCTTGAACGCAGAGTTATCGTAAACATATCTCAGATCTGCCCTTGTCAATCCCATCTCCTTGATCAAATCATCGAGTGTTCTTGGGTCTTTCTCGTCGACGATGACATTGTAGCTTCCACCAGATCCGGGAGACTCGTCTAGGCCGTTGAGAGTCTTATTGGCTTTGCTACCGGCTGGTTGAGAAACTTTAGGTACGCCTGGATTAGTGGTTGTAGAGTTCCTATCTCCGCCTTTGCCTCTGCTGTGATCACCGTGCGGTGCGGCCAATGAAACGGCAGTGAGGGAAAGCAACGAGAGAATTGCTGTTGAGAACTTCATTTTAGCAATAGATTGCTTATCTTACCCGTGGTCGAAGGGTTGGTAGATATGTTTGTACTAAAAAGAATGGCGGGATATCCGATTATTCGAATCCTTTGCTAGCTACTGACGTTTAAGCATTCCCGATAACTTATCACTCCCAACTCACGAATTGCGGGCTGGCTGAAACTTACCAAAAGTGAGACAGGAAAAAGATATCAAGCAGATAGAGACAGAGAGAAATTGGCCGTAAAGAAAGACAGATCGACGCACAGCGAACCGACCCTGACTGAAAGAAAAAAAAGGAAGGAATGTGGTGAAATTGTTTGTTGGCCTGGGTTGGCTGGTAAAGGGGTGAGTTTTGACAAAAAGTCCAAGTTATGTAGAAAATTCCCCGAATGTCTCAAAATAAACAAACTTATACCAAGATACCAAGAAGGGCAGGAAACAAAAGAAGTGAAGTTTAAATGAAGGACGGAATAAAAGAAGAAAAGAAAATAGTGTAATGAACCTGCAAAGACGCACGGCGATCAAGTGTTCTGCTCTGCAGGAATACCGGTAGTGAAGGTAGGGCAGAACAAGACGAAGGGGGGGAACCAGGTAGAGTTTATACTTCTCAAAAATGCATTCGATAACAGGAGAGAGAGAGGAATAAAGCCGACAGTCCATTCCAGGCCAGACAGTCGATCAGATTTATGGCTGTAGAATAGAAACAGTTCAATAAAGTCCACCGCCCAATCATCGCCATGCAATATTAAAAAGGCAAAGAGTCTCAAATAACTTCCTACACGGGATGCTTCACAAGGGGTGGAGCAAGCAACGACAACCAAAAAGCTCAAAACTTAACCATAACTAACATCATTCCAGTAACCCGTCCCTGAAAAACTTGGCGCTACTATACCCCGTCATGGGAAAAGGAATAATAGCTAAAATAAATAATTCCTAGGGCGCCTGTGCATCACAGCGAATAATTGGTTGGCAATAGGTGTCACGTTTTTTTCACCTTAAGAAAAAGAGAGACTTATTTTTTAAAGCACCACAAGAGGCCTTGTTAGGCGTTTCAACAGGATGCTGTGAAACTGTGATTATTGGATGGTTGTGGTAGTGTGGGCGCCAAATAACGTTGGTACCTGCTTATGAGGGAGTACCGTATAAACTCGAGTTATCCACTGCCTCCCTCACCCCACGATTGGTTTAGATTGACAGGTTAACAGAATTGGGAATACCGGTTAATGAGATCCAGCATGGCCTTGTACCGCTTCTGGAAAGAGCTGGAGCTTTTGTCTCTGAATCCTGAGATTACATGGGGTGACGGAGATGGTGGGTAACTCGAGTTTGTACGGTATTGTGGTTCTGGAAACCGGTCACTGGCCCGAAAACTCCAACCAGTGTTCGAGGTCTTGGCTACCCCCGAGCACCAGAAGACCTGGGGTTGGATTGAGTTTTGTATGGAAGTGGGCAAGTTGATGGAGTTGGGGAGTCGCCAAACCCCCGAATGCCTGCCGCTGATTTGAATTCAAAAGTGACGATGGTTTCTGGAATCACAATACCTTGGCATTAGGCGTTTGGTCATTCTTGCACTTTTTGCACTTTTGCCTGGTTATCCTACAACAGTTATGAGTGGATATGGAGGCGGGAATGGTAGTGGAGAGACGCAACGCGAGATGAGAAGTAATTTAGCAGCACGGGAATTTGATTTTGTGGATAGTAAAGTTTATTGGTATCTCTACTTGTTGTCTAATTCTATTGCTGTACTTGATCTCCTCTTGTGTGTATTCTTGTTCCTCGAACTTGTTGTAGGTCCAATAGGATAGGTATTTTCCGCCTGTTGGGATTATTTCCAGTACGGTAGATTCCCATACCCGTCCCATCGCCTCCCATCCCATCCTCGCTTGCAAATCCCGACGCGATACCCAGGGCGTTGTCTCAAACACCCGAATGCTTCACATTTGAACAGCCTCACCGTAGCGCCCCCTCCTGCTTTCCTCGGACCCTATGCACCTTCACCAAAACCACAACCCTCAGGAGAAGAGAAAGAAGAAGAAAAACCCCCTTTCCCTACAACCCCAAATATTCGGAAACCGGCACTACAATTCCATCATCCATCCCCGCAATTAGTCCTCCCCATCTCTCCCGCACACTTGCACCCTCCCCTCCCTATCCCTCCTCCGCGTATACATTCTACAAGTACATTTCACGACAAGTTCCCCACCTCTCCCCGATCTCCAAGTCACTCCTTCTACCTTTTTTATCCATCCTGGGATCCGCCTGCGATTGCTGTGAGCAGGTATAGTGGATCTGTGCGCGGGTGAATACTGTACGCTTGTAAAACCTCCGATGCGATTGCGACGTTAGTGGGTATACAGTGAGGTGTTGCTAGAAGGGGGAGTTGGGAGAGAACTCGGGTGGATAGTGGGAAAGCAGAGTTCTAGGCTTCGGATTTGAAAAGAAGTGTTGCCCAGAGTGTTATTACTGCTGCGTATTCCGAAATACGGAATGCAAAATACGATGGGCAAGTTGGTAGCAAACAAAAACAAAGTAGAAGTACCATTACATAACCTAGCAATTCCTACCGACTCATCATACAGTTAGGCTCTTCAAGTAGGACTACTGTATCATACTCCTACTGTACTACCATTCTAACTTACTATACTTGAAACGCCGACAGCCAAGAACCCCCACCCTGAACCCACAAGTCACACAGCGCGAGGAAAACAACACTTTCCCAAGCCCCAGCAAATTACCTCAATGCCCCAAAACTTTTCACCCAAAGAAACTCCCCATCAAATCAAATCCGCAACCTAACGGCACGGCACCTTCGCTACTTGTACCATACCATACCATACCATACCATACCATACCATACCATACCATACCATACCATACCATACCATACCGCCCCTACCAATACCAGTACTAGTATGTACAAGTACCCATACCGCGCACAGATAATTTGCCATATATTTTTCTAATCCCCATGTTCGGGCACATCATGCCCTGTAACGAGTACCGTAATCCCACACCCACCCGGCAGCCAGGATGCAGCCGCCCGCCCTCCACAACCCAACGCATGATGGTATTCCCGCCCGCGCAGCAGATTGGGAAGGTTGAGTACAGGGGGTTGAGGGCAAGTGAGGCGAAGGGGGTGTGATTGGCTTTTAACCCACTTGGGCCACTCAGAGAGAAGTATATCATGGAGCCACTGTGGCATGAGGAGTAGAGGGTTCACCTGACTTTTTTCTTCCACCTGCAAAAAAAAAAAAAAAAAAGAGCCAAGATTCGCTCTTCTTCGTCTGGTTACACCCACCAAAATTTGGCCAGTAAAAAAAAAAACCGAAATCGCCTCACTTATGCTCACCCCCTAGTACAGTAGTCAGCTTTTTCTGCACGCAGTGAATGGGTACGGTACCCGTATGGTGCCGGCACCTTAGAATCGACCCTCGGTGCCATCCAGTGTCAGTGCACTAGTCCCAATGCAGTATGCGACCTTACTGCTTTAGGAAATATATTGGCATATTACTCAGCCAAAACGTTCTTTTCCCATACAAGTGCCAACCCCCCGGCTCCACCCAATTTTTGCCTCAACTTTAAGGGCTATTATAGAAAGAACCACCCCCCCAGAATGAAATCCGCTCTGTAAATGTGTTCTCTATATGATTTAGGATCATTGTACAGAAGGAATGAGTAAAATAATGGCATGCGACGTTGTTGTTGTTTGTCGAAAAGTTGGGAAATTTTTGCTGTCGTGAAGGTTGATTCTAAGGTGCCGGCACCATACTTCCGTCGCTTGTGAAATAGAGTCAGATTTTAAAAGTACCGGTATCTGCAGGATCGAGGATTTCATGAAGGGTGCTGAGGAAGGTGGGAAGGGGGTGGGTTAGGGTTGGTGGTTTGTAATGTAAGGGGTTATGTTTGATAAGGAATGAAAGGCAGGGTGGCTGTGGGTTGTCTGTCAGCCGGGTGTGGCGTTGAGGAGTTACCGTATCGTACAGCAGTTGAAAAAGGTGTTTATGGCTTATCAGCGATGGGATTTGATAGCTTCAGCTGTTATCCGCTTAGCACAGTGCCTGCTGGTAGGTTGGTGCAGTATCATAATAACTTTCCTGCCTGCCTCCGCGCCTGTGGGGTCCTGAAAAGTCTTGGTTGGGTATTTGCTACCGTATTTTTAAGATACCGCACGCAGTGTTTGGTTTTAGGTTAGGTTGGGCTAGGATTGGGTGTGGTTTCTGTTTTGAAATTTGCTATTTCAAATTTAACTCACTCAGCTGCAATCTGTCTTTGCTGGATTAAGCTCGCGATTCGTTGGATGGTTTTGGGGGGGGGGTTTTTATTTTTGTTTTTATTTTGCTTTTGAAAGCTTGTTTTGGGGGGACTTTTGTTTTGTCCTGTTTTGAATATTATGGGATGGGGAGGGGGGGTTAGTTGACGGATAGGTAACGGGTTGAGTGTTGATTGTATGTCTGATCCACCGGTGAGGGGGGAGAAAGTATTGCGCTATTACTGGAAGTAGAAGTACGGTAGTGGTAGTAGGACTAGCAATTCCGAGGAGTAGTTTTGCAGTACTACACTGCTACCGGAAGAGTACAATCCTACCGTACTCCTCTATACCTAATCAAAAAAAAAACCCGTTTTAACCCCACCCCATCCCCCCGTGAATCGCATCCCCCAATACATACCTCCATCACAGCTACCTAACCTATTACCAAACAAAACCAAATAACCCCCCCCTCTATCACCCAACCCCTAACAACCCTTCAAACCCAACCCCATCCATAACCCACCATATCCCTTCAAAACCCTGGCCCCGCTGCCCAAAGCGAATTGATAAGGATTTCCCCCTCCTACCCAGAAAGGTAACTAAACACCAAAAAAAAACTCGTACAACCCGACTGCTAAAAACAAACCTTTCGTTTCCGAACCCTGGTGGAGTATGGCATGGTATAGTATGATATGATAGCCCGCGGAGGAAGTTACGATATCATAGGTTGTGATATGATACTTCACAGTAAATTAACGGATGGAAGGCTGACAGGGATGTATGCTTGTGGAACGTTTTGGTATGCTTTGTTTTTAAGAGATTGCATTTCTCCAAGTACTATAGTACTATACAGGCTTAGCTTAGCTTGGTTTGGTTTGGTTTGTCCGGGGCAGCAATAGTGAGAATGGGCACTCTATTAGTAGGATACCAGACTTGGAGTGCAAGAAGATAATCTACCAAACAATTCCCATACTAAGAATAACGATGATCCCTTCCCTCAAGAGTTTTCAGGAATGAAGAATGGGGAGCAACTTATACAGGTATTTACATAAATCCGGCAGATCCAACCTGAGGCAGTGTAGACGAGCATAACCCCGCGTGGAATATACGGTATACCAGCTACAGCTACAGTATGTAGAATGCATAGCGCTGTAAACCCACACATCCAAATACCACAACTTTACCTCCTTAAAAAAAAAACCCCCTAACCATAATCCAGGTCACTACAAGCTTCCCCAGGAGAGTAGACATGCAAAAGCACGTGCACACGATACTTCCACTCCTCTTCCAGAACACCCTTCACTTTGGACTCCACAACCTGCGATTACTGGAATTCCCAGCTATCATAGCTTATAGACCCCACCACGTTCCACAATCACCCTCCGTAGGACCTAACATCAAGGTAAAGTGGTAATTCCACCCCGCCACACCACCTGCACCTAACACACACACCTAGCCACCACGCGTCTACTCGTACCATACATTCCAACTCACATTCAACCACCAAACCCCCCCTCCCCTCACTGGTCCTCCACGTCATAAATTTTACTGACACATGAGTGGATCCTAAATTTCATTTCTGCACTTGTTTAATTTTGCCCCGTATTGCGGTTATTGGCTGCGGTTGGGCAATGGGGCGGTAATGAGATTTGAGGTTAAATTTGAGCTCAGAACCGAGTGAGATTTGATGATGAAACCCGCGAATGAAAGGGGGGTGTTATGAGATGGAGATTTGATTGGCTTGGAGAGTGGAAGGCTTTAAGATTTGGTAATGGTTGGTTGGGGCTCGTTGCGGGGTTTATGATTAATTTCTTTTGAGAGTGTTTGGGGGGGGGGGTAGTCTATGGTGCTTCTGCTGTGGTGCTTTTGTGTGCTTGTTCTTGCTGGGTACGCTGATGGGTTCGAGGATTCGGTATGATCGTCTTTCTGAATGGTTGGTATAATCTACGGTATGTAGGGGGAAAGTGCGGCAGCGGGTGATGAAATGAGTTTGGGAAAATAGGTGAGGCATAGAAGTACCGTATGGTCTGGGAATTTCGGTATTGAGGCACATGACTCATACGCTGGCTAATCACTACGATGTTTTTTGCTCTGAAATAATACAGGGACAAAATCCTCGGAGCTATCCTTGAGGATAAATCCATAGGCTCCTTTGGGTATCCGCTGAGCAGTATTGATGCGCGATATTGCACACATCATGGGAAAGGAGCTAGTGCGGTTTATGTAATACGGGTGGGAAAGTTAATAACTTCCTTAAGCTGGAAAAAACGAACAGCTCCAAACTGAATAGAATAAAATGCTCTGACCAGTCCTTCCAGTGCTTCAAACCACAATCTACAGCTGAAACCAAAAAAATAGTGCACTCCAAGTCCCCTAGGTCAACTGTGAACAAGCAACAAAAACAAAGAAAAAGAGTTCAGCACCTAGGATTCCCACATGGTCACCCACTGTAGTACTAACCAGGCGATGCAATGCTTGTTTACCGCAGAGCGGACGGGATGCGAAATTTTCATTGCTCTATGGCCGAACACATCAATTGATGTTGCATTTTGATTTTTACACATTGGTGACAATCATGATGTGTCACTCTGGAAAGTGTAGAAATAATCTCTTTTTAACTGAAGAAAAAAAAAAAAGAGTCCGCGCCCAGGTCGCACGGGGTTAGCGAGAGGGATGGTCCTCTCCTAGCATATTAGCATCAGAGAGTTAATTCTTGCCTAGATTCACAAATCAGTTGGGCCGTTCATTCCGCCACCAGGTTTTCCAACAGTTGGCAAGATTGTGGCCTCAAAACTTCGGTCGGTCATCAAAATTTTTACTCTGTCGACTAGGGCAGGTCACCTCTGTTGCCACTGGCGCAGGAGAGCTGGAGATCAAGTTGAAAGTGAAAGCAATGGGAAACAAAAGGAACGTCAGAGAGATCAAACACAGAGACCGATGCTTTTACATTTCACTAAATGTGCCAAGAATGAAGAGAAAGATCCATACCGGGGATACCTAACCTCTGCCAACCCATCTAAATTGGGCTTCAATAGCCCATGCTCACGCTTTATCTGAGATATATCTCACTAACTTATTGGATATGATTCTGGCTAGAAGTTATAATGTTGTTTCAAATCTCCAAACTGGGTACCCAGGGACTTTATTTGGACATCTGTGGGCTCTGGCGCGGGTTAATTGACCAAGTAACCCGGCGGCTTCCTAGGCACTACCGGCCTCTTAGTAGTCGGGATATATCTCAATCGCACTAACCCAGTCTCTCCAGAAGTTTGGCCGAACTGCAGAAATGTAGGCTGGACCACTTAGTACAAGAGCTCAACTTTTCCCTCTGTCTTTCGAAAA
This sequence comes from Choiromyces venosus 120613-1, assembly GCA_003788595.2. Lineage (NCBI taxonomy): Eukaryota > Fungi > Ascomycota > Pezizomycetes > Pezizales > Tuberaceae > Choiromyces > Choiromyces venosus. Next base: position 969,373 of record ML120368.1, read on the forward strand.
TCCACAACAAATCCGGTACATTAGCTCTAATTCTGCACCCCCATGCTACTTACAACTGGCCAAGCTGGGTGAACTTCCAAGGAGATATAATGCCTATGACACGGCTGTATGGAGAAAGGCAACAGGAATGGGTGGACTTGATGAACTTCCAAGGCTCTACAATCCTGCGAAGATAACCTTATCTCAACTGTTGGTAAATCTAAGCTATGTCCAACACTGGTTATAAAAAATCAAGAATCTAAGGTGAATATCATATATCAGAACACTTGATAACTTCGATAAGTGATAGGGGTGACTTTCTACTAAAATTACCATTCTGTCTTTGTAAGTTTCTGGGCTTGGCCCTTTTTGTCATAAGATAGCCGAATAGTACAAAAACGGCTCACCTGGATCAATTGGAAAAAGAGGCATTTCGCGCTAGAATAAAGAAGAGGGCTTCTGACCAAATACAAGGACCACCGATAGCCTTTATCTACATAATATTCCGATTTAACTGGAGAGTATATCCTCCCATCCAACGTCAGATCACCACCCAAGCTTCTCATAAAAAAAATCTAGAAATCTATACGACATAAGTGATCTGGTGCAAAAAGAAATAAAACACAAGAATAAAAGAGTTCAGCATCTGGGATTCCCACATGGTCACCCACTGTAGTACTAACCAGACGATACGATGCTTATTTACCGCAGAGCGGACGGGGTGCGAAGTTTTCATCGTTCTATGGCCGAACACGTTGATTCAAAGGAGTTATTGGGATTTGTCAAGGTGGTCATGCTGCATCACTCGGGTTGGTTTAAGTGCCGAGGTTGATATGGGGATTTATGGTGGGCTCGAATGGCTTGTTGATGTCTTTTGTTTTCCTCTCCAAACATGGCGCTAATTGGTACCCCTGAGAGCTATGGTTTATCCCTTTCTATCAATACTTTGTTCGTTCTTCTTCTCTTGAATTGTTGCCTATACCGAATGGTGATGATGTGGGGGATACAAGTGGATAGCATGCTCTCTCCCTCACAAAGAGTTGGTATACCGGTATGTTACGTTCCTGTCGCTCACTACCAAGGTATCAAATCAGCGTTTACCGAATAATTTGTTTCCATCCCACTACCAGTTCTAAAGTTACTGCCCTTCTCATGTTGCTACATCGGTGGTACCGACTGTACTGTACTCTATGGCCCGTCGGCTGCCAAGATGATTATTCCAGAAACCAAGTAGAAGAAGCAAGCCTTCCTCTAGAAGACGCTGATAGTGACTATATGCAATGAAATATGCATGAATGCACCTGCACACGTGGGATCACACTCAGAGCCCTCACGTTTCTAGCCCCAGCGCGTGGGAAACGGCAAACGGTTTTCCCCCGAAGCCTTCAACGGTATACTTATAATAGAACAACCGCCAGTTATCGGTAAAAACGCGGGGATCTCGAATCCGCCGTCTTCGGGACTTGAGAGCGCCAGCTCCAGGCGATACGGGGCGGTTGCGGTAAAGTTTTGCCGGCCATCCGTGAGTAAAGCTGTTGTTGTACTTGCTCGTGCGGTAATGCCCATTGTGGCATGAGCTTATAACATTACTGCATTCTCCTCCTCTCACATTCCCATTCACAACCATCAACGTTGAGAGTTAAGGCTTCAAAAGTACACGTTGGTTCTCAGGGGCTTTTCTTTCTTTCTTTCTCCCTCACGGGGGTACTCGGCACACATATACCGCCCCCCAGAGCCAACATGATTCGTGCTGTTGTGGTGTAATAACACTAGTGTGGGTAGTGTAATACCATATAATACGAGTGCAAGTACCTGGTCTAAGCTCAGCCGTACTAATCCCGGTCTTATTCAAAATCCAACACTTGACTAACAGCCTTGCTATTAACTTGCCGGGTTACTGGTCACATACCGGTACTCTGTGGCATTCCCTAGGCAGATGCAACTTCCGGTATTATCCAACTAGGCTAAGGATAACTAACGAACTGACAAAATGGGACTTGTGATGAAGTACCGTACCTTGTACTGGGATGAATCAGGGAAAATTAATAGGAGCTCCTATTAGGGTTGGGGAATTACCGGTGTGCTTTTTTCTTGTTGTGGGGAATATTGAATCGTTTTGTGCTTGATTTTTGTGAGAAGCCCCTAGAAGATGGATGCCTACAGAATGGTCAAAGGGCTCTACCGTTGGCGAGAAAAGTCTTAAAGTTTCGAGCGGCTAAAGCCGATTGTCTGACACACGACTTTTAACCAATGAAATGGTTCCGGATAGAAGCTGAGAGAGTTCTCCGCGAAAAATTATTGCCACTTATTCGTTGCATTAATTCTCCCATATTCCCACGCCTCCCTTGATATCTCCTCGTGTTATTCCCTCTCAATTAAATCAACTGAAACTCAATGATTGAAAAGGCCTGCCTTGATTCTGGAATTAAAAATGAAGTATGCCCAGTAAAAATATATACAGAAAACCGCGTGTAATGACATGCAAACCCCAATAAAGCTCCACTTATTCACAAACCCTCACTCGCCCAAATCTAGTCCTCTAAAATTTATAATGTCCCACAGAAACCGATAAACCGAACCCAAAACAACCCGAAACCTATACCCCAATCTTCGCCTTAACTCTTGGAAGTATTTTCAGAACATTTCCGTGCTTTATCTTCCTGATCTCTGGAGGTGTGAATACACCGTCTTGTTGGAATCCTTGGATAAAAGCTTTCCCGCCTGGTCCGGGCACGAAGGGAACTGGGAATGACTAGTTAGCACAACCTTGGTAAGATAGAATAATGAAGGAAAAACTTACAATCAGTCCCAACAAGTAACTTCTCTGCACCGACGAATTCTTTTAGAGCAGCCAACTGCGGTGTAGATGTAGCACTCGCTAGATCAAAGTGATAGCTCCGAAACTGCGCTTCCACCTCCTTCCGATCAAAGCCACCGAACCTTGGGATTGCGCTCAAGGTCGCAACTCGATCGGCAAGGTATGGAAGAACGCCCCCTCCATGGCAAAACACCATCTTAAAGTCCGAGAATCGCTTCCGAGCCCCGGTGAAGAAAAGGTTGACGATAGCCCTCGTGGTATCGAATGGGAACTCGAGCATTGGAGGAATAAGCCCGTGACTGACGGTATGCCAGCAATTTGGCACGGTCGGGTGCACAAATGCTGGGATATTTCGCTCGTGCAAGCGCGCTAGTACCGGGTCGAGGTGAGCATCCCCGAGATAATGCCCGTCGTGATTCGTGAAGAGCCCGACGCCGGCGAAATTGAGTTTATCGATGCAGTAGTCTATTTCCGCTAACGCTGCCTCGACATTCGGTAATGGGAGGAGGCAGAATGCACCGAGGCGTTTTGGGTAGAGGAGTGTTAGGTTGTACATGTATTCGTTTACTCTTCGGCTGAGTTCTACTGCTATTGGATTTCCGTGCAGGAAAGCTACACCTGGCGCTGAGATACTCAAGACTGAGTAGTCGATTCCACTCGCGTCCATCGATGATAGGTGCTCTTGAATTGTCCACTCTGGTATCGGTGTTCCGTCAGCCCAGAGTACGGTTCCATTACGGAGCTCGTACCCTGAACTGATCATTGCATCACGATAAAAGTCTGGGATTATGTGAGAGTGAATGTCAATGGTGTAGGATGGAGGTATCGCTGCAGCCCCTAGGGGTAGCAGTGATGAAAAGAGTTGAGCGTATCGATGCAGGTACATTTTGTTGGTGTGCTTTGTTGTTTTTTTGTGGGATGTGTTGAGGTAGACGGGGAGAGTTGTTATATGGAGATTTCATTTATGCCCCCACGTTGTCTGATAGTCGAGTGACTGAGGTTCTGGTTGGTCTGTGCTTTGGACATTGTGAGAGAGCGAGACCTTGTCGGCAGTTGGTTTTCTATTTTATTTTTTTAATTGAATTTCGACTCCCATGTGGCTGGGTTACCTCGTGATGTTGTGATGTCAGGCCTGGTCCGTGTTGGTTGGTTAATTACTTAGTGCGGACCACTCAGCGGCACTGAGTTAATACAAGTATCATACAAGTACCAGAGGATATGTTTTCGTACAAGACAGGGATTATCCTGCAGTTAATAATCCTTGTCTTGCACGAAAACATATCCCCTGGTACTTGTATTAATCTACAACGCTAGGATCATGGGTTGGTTTTACAACATTGGACGGTTGGCTGTAATCCTGTCTGCAACCTAGCAGTTGAGGATAAATTCCCGTAGAAAATTGATCGACCTCACTTTTTTTTTCTTTTTTTCTTTTTTTCTTCTCCTTTCAAAGTTTACCCACGCGAGGTGCTAATTCTCAAAAAACTCCTTATGTGGGGTCCAAGACATCCAAAGAATCATTCATCATCACTCGTGATTAAAGAAATACGATAATCCCCACCCCTAAAAATCACCATTCAGTTGCCCCGCCTTCAAAAACAAGCTCTCCTAATATCCTTGCAAACCTCCGAGCAATCCCCCAGTGCCCCACCCTCCTAAGCATGTCTGTTAAAGCGCATAAATTCGCCTTCTCAATAACTCTTCGCCCGCCGCCCGCAGCGCCAAGTATTTTATCTGTATCCACACCCAACATTTGCATTTCGTCCCATTCCTTGCTCACATCTCTTCCATCAACATCAACCTGCGGCGCGAATTTTGTCCAGCAGCACCAGACCACCCCTGTGTGGAACAAGGCACGGGACACGTGGATGGCTGGCTCAGCATCTAATGGCGTGTTTGCCAACTGTTTTTGCAGGAGAGTCCCATGAATCACGGCACGTTTTGCTGATGGGGTTGATGCCCATTTCATCGCGTAGGCTACTTCTTCTTGCGCTGATGAAGGGGGATTATTGACATCACGTCCAATGGCTAGTTCTAACTTATTAATATCAACGAGCAAGTAAAGGAAGACCGCATGCCATAAGGCCATAAGTGAGAATATACAAGGTTGAGGCCCGTTGGAAGAAAGCTTGAGTGCATTTTGGTAATAATGGTGCCACTGCAGTAACGCTGTGCTTAATGAGGAGAAGGTCTCCTGCGAGCGAAGATTCCCGAGTGATTGAGCGTCACAGGCAGCTGCGTTGATGCTCAAGAGCGAAATATACAGTGTATACATGCATGTATAGTCGGCTGTTATGACAGGTGGCACAGATACGGTCACCGGACACGGACTTGCAACAGGCCACGATGGAAATATCCTATCAGAAAAGTCCCTGAAAGTTTTTATGGGGGCTGAAGTGACGGCGTTCTGATCCTGCGCGAGATAACGAGCCGCCCAGATGGCAGCATTGGGGGCTTCGAAAAGCTCGGTCGAACAGGCGAGGGGGAGTATGTTGGCATGGTGGCGGAGAGCCGGTTCATGATGGAACATGCTTGCCAACTCGACATCATGAATATACAACCCAAGTACTGTCCTATGAATCGTGAGTGGTTGCATCAGAAATTCCGGGAAAATATTACCTCTTCGCCTCTTCTACTTTCACCCATTGGTGCCAAACTTTCTCTAGGGCCTCGCCAGATAGTCCGGCGGGGGAAGGTGTCACCTTGTTCCGTTGGAACATTCCCGCCCTTCGCGCCCACTATTTTCGGTAAGTCTAACGCTATAAGGCCAATGGCCATTACGGGAAAAAAAACGTACCGAGATAACCGTTCCGTGGAAAGCACTGATGATGGCCAGATGGCTCGGAGACTGCACATGTCAGAATCACCAACTCACATGGATTGCGTGAAGCTTACCCCCGAGAGCAGACCGTACGTTTGCCCGATAAGTGAAGATTGTATCAGGGCCAACTCTTCTCCAGCTCCGCGTACGAGCCTTTTCTCCCACTATAAAAAGGTCAGTCCAGAAACAAATCTGTCAGATGGGAGCGGAACATACCGATGCAAGAATAACTTTATTAATCCTTTCAAAGATCCTCTCACCTTGCTTTCGTGCACTAGTAGATCCAATGAATAAACTTCCAAGAGTGCATATCGTAAGTAGCAAAAACGAATTCTCGGGAGTCGGTTTGAACGTTGCACGGTGCAAAATCGGCAACAGATTGCTACACTTTGTAAAATACATTTGCACGCAGAGGTTCTATCAAAAATTAGCCCCCGTTCATTAAAAATTTGAAAAGAATGGTATGATACTAGAAAGTCTACAGAGGGCAGGGGCTCTTTCGTCCATTTCGGCTTCATCTGGTTCGACAGTCTGCGCCGATACTGCTCGTCAAAAACGCCTGAATTTTCATCTCCCGCATCCGCCATTTCACGATCAGGAGACATTCTCGAGGGGCTTCCGGGCCTTGAAGGTTCGTTATTCTCTTCCGATTGATCCATAGACGTAAACCACAATTTTGCTACGTTTGTCCTTGGGGGCTTATACTCGACGGCAACTTGATTCTGGCTTTCTGGTAAAGTGGCTGTTATAGCGGGTGGGGGTAAAACGGATGAGACGGTGTTATCATCGTCCACGTAAATATTATGATTGATATCGAAAAAGCCAGGAATAATCGAAGCGTTTAATGCTCCGAAATCAAAGCCTTGTCCGATGAACCAGGGAGGTTCGGCAAACAGAGATTGTGCCCATTGATTTTCTGAATCGAAAGCGGAGTTTACGGTAGAAGCAAGATTAATTTGCATCCCGTCCGCATCTGTGGCGAACCGTGTAGAATTCGGGTGGTGGGGGCTAGCATCATCAAGTGATGGGTCAACAAAAGATGGAGATGTGTGAAGTCCGGGTAGAGTTCCTTGCGGGATGTTTTGTGGAGAGATTTCTAGAGTTGGATCTACGGATCGCATGGACATGGGATCATGATGCCTGGCGGGATCCAACAGTAGCCCACCAGGAGAATTAAAGTTCCCGGTCCCGCCACCGCCATGATCACCCGTCCCACCACTGTGGCTATCGTAGCTAGTACCAGTGTTGTCGTGAAAGTTTGGAGAAATGGATGGTGAGTAGAAGGCTGTACCAGATGTTGAAATTGGAGAAGGTTCTTCTCCCTTGTCCCCGTCGATATCTCCCGTAGTTAAATTAGCGGAGGAGTTAGCCACTCTCCCTCCTCCTCCGTTATGTGATTTTGAGTGTCGAAGTAATGTATCACTAAAGGATCAATCAGCAAATGCCAAGTGCGACGACGACAACAACAACAACAGAATAAACAGCATAGAACCGTCAAGAATAAACAAAACTGGGAGACAAACTTTCTTGTATATTTTTTTCCACAGGTCTGACACTGGAAAGGCCGATCCTTTGTGTGTGATCTTTCATGACGCTCGAGATGTTCTGTCTTTGAGAAGAGTTTACCGCAGTAATTGCATTTCCTCTCTTTAGCGATGCGCGTGCCGGTTCGCGCCATTCTTCCTCTCTCTCTTCCTCCAAATAGTTCACTTACTGATCCGTTTTTTTCTTGGCTATCTCTTCCTCTTTTTCCTTTGTGGCGGGGAAGAATATCAACAATATTCTGCAGTGTTTTTCGAATTTCCGATGATTTATTTTTTGTGCGGTCGAGAGAGCGGCGGGACTTAGCCTGGGTCTAATAGGAACTAGCGAGGTAGGTAGAGAGTGGACAGAGGCTTCCCCACATCTCGACCTCTCTACATTCCTTTTACAATGCCCTTCTTTTTTTTCTTTTTTCCTCTATTTTCCTGTTTTGCTGGTAAAGATAGGCAAGCTCGGGCTCTAGTCAGGCTCAAAGGTGAGTGAGATTAGGATATTTAGCGAACAAAAGAATGGAACAAAGAAGTGGGTGTGCTTCAAAACCCTGAGGTTACCTGTATGATAATCCCCCTCCCAATACCCCCTCAGCTCTCCTGCGAGTTGATTCGATAGAGAGCAGAAGCTCACGTGGCTATACTCTGTACCGGACCAGATCGAGTATTATCCCGTATGACCTTCCAAATGAATTTAGCGTACAGAAATGATTAACCCAGAGTATAATTATTTAAGCGATGTCACTTAAAGTTAGTACAGCCGGCGAAGAATTATTTCGTGGGGGGTTTTTGACTTAAAGGGTGTAAAACGACCAAGTAATCAGTTCGACCTTCTTTATTTATTTTTTGAATAAGAGGAAACGAGGGAGGAAAGCACATCCGGTTGATATCCTTTAATGGTGGATGACGGTCACCAGTGTTGCCGTTTCGCAAGGAATCCCTTGATGGAGCGTCTGGCGTCTCGGGATGTCGCGACAAACTGCAGTGCCGCTTCTGGTACCTGTGGCAAAGGCGGGCGATGGTGTAACAACGATGTAATTGATGGACCCGGGAAAGAGAAATAGGCTCTGTATTTATGCTTCTCATGTGAATCGTATTGAATGAGAGGATTCAGGATATCGAATTTGTCAGGACCTATTGATATCTGGTACGACTTCGTATTCCAATGAAATAGGAATCTCAATAACTCACCTGGTCTCGCGGCCTGCGGTTGAGCATTCGCTACATAAATGCACTTCTAGATTAGGAAGTAAAGTCATAATGCATCACTCGTCTAGGCATCATATCAAAAGTTCCACCCTAACCCCCACTGCACCAGGTGCGGTACCCAAGGGAAAGCCAAAGAGGATACGAGAAAATTGTACGAGTAGAGTATGATACCAGTATATTGTGCCACATGGTACGGCCCAATGTCTGTGCAAGCGCTTGACGCGGATTTTGACTTCTGGAAACCAATACAACACGAGGTGCCGGTAGCGTATTAAAAGCACATATTTTAGTTCGTCCAATTGCTAACTTAAATAAAACCGGTAAATTCAACAAACACAAACACTTCAAGGATCGCTACAGACATCACAATTTATAGTGCTACAGGCCAAAAGAACAGAGATTCCGCCCAGATTCTTCCACCAAGATTAATCAGACACATCATTCATCCCTTAAAACCTTTCCAATCATCCCCGCAGCTTCCATCAATTCATCCCGCCCTTCACATGCGGCGAAGGCAAACCTATCCGGCCGAACAATAAGATATCTCTTGCCTGCATATTCTTCCTGTAGTCTATAACAGTTGTAATACAGCGGCTCCGGCCAAGTCGGGACCTTCTCACTATCGTTGCATACCTTCGCTTCCTCCGCCGAAACAATTCTCACAACCCTCCTATCTTCTGTCAGGTTTTTGGGAACCGCGAGACGCGCAGCTGGATCCGAGAAAGAGGTGTCGTGAATGATAAAAGTTGCCTCCTCGGCGAGCACTTCCCCAGAGGAGACTTGGTCGATTCCTGTAAGGCCCTTCATAGCGTCTTCTACGTCGTCGATAGAATCGAGTAATGCCACTATTTGGAACAATCCTTTCTTGCCCATTCGGAATATCGCGTCATCGGTAAATATATCTCCTTTTCCAGCACCCTCTGCTAAATGGGCGCTCCAGACCTGTGGGATGCAACCACCACCGCCCAATAGCGGCAGGAAGGGCATTCCCTTGATCCAACTATATTTGACCATCCCTTCTGCTCGGGGTCCCAATTCCAGTTGATGTGCCCACGCCGGCCACAGCCTTATCAACGAGAAATAAGTATTCCGGATAAAAGCTTTAATCTTGCTCGGTTCGTTGCAGAGATTTCCATTTTGAATGGTTGCTGCGAGTGACTTTTCGAGTTGCTGTTTTCGCTCCGAGTACCAGCCCTCGAAAAGTGTTTCATGGTTGAAGGTTGAAGCTGAGCGGCAAGCAAGGTTCAAACGCCAGGCAAGGGAGGACGCATCACGGAAGCCGGAAGCGATGCCTTGGCCACCGACTATGGTAGTTGTTAGTACCTGCTGAAGAAGGAGATGGTTGGGGAATTACATGGCGGGAAAACATGGGCGGCATCTCCGCACAGTATAACTCTCCCCACTGACCACTTATTACAACTTCTAGCAGCAAAGCTAAACGGCCTGGATCGGAGGACTTTGATACAATCTTGAGGAAAACAGACATCATCGCTAAGCCTGGGAGTGTGTCAGTTATATTTTGGAAAAAAAAAGACAGGTACCTACCCGTATCTCTTTCCGTCATGCTTCAGGTATGGGCCTACGATCTTCCACACATTTTTCCATTCTGCCATCTTCATTCCATCTTCTCCCTCCTTAACAATGAATTCAAAGCGCCAGAGCCGATCTTTACCGAGCCCGAATCGTCCACAAACTGACGGTCTATCGGGATTGCAGATGAATCTGAAATGTATGGGAAAGAAAGCATCGTAAACCCCCTGTGGAGTAAATCCTAATTTCCACAACGGGAAATCTGGATGTGTTTCGGGTGTAGGAAGAAGGATGTGCCAGTTGAGCGCGACCCAAACAGCATTATATCGAAACCTTTGCTCATACACTCAATTATTTGATCAAAATAGTTCGAAAGGGAGAAAGGTATTTCATACTTATCCGAAGACTCGAGTTTGACACCCTTCGCCTCCAAGTACATCTTCCTAGTGAACCCTGTTTTTCCATCTGCTCCGACTAGAAATTTTCCCTTCAGCTTGTGCTCCCGCCCATCACGAACATATGTTGCAATAACACCATCTGAAACCTCGTCAATCCCAACCAGCTCGCAACCACCCCTAATCTCAGCCTTATCAGACCGTTCAACAACCCTCCTCAAGCAACCTTCCAACACCGGTTGCTTGTGGCATAAAAACCCAACATGTCCGGTTCCGCCTTCAATCTATATTAAACACAATCTAACTGTAAGTCACACTTTTTCTGGAACTCAAAAGAAGAAAAACAAAACAAACTTTGCACTCACCGTAGCAAGGTTAAATCTCAGAAAAGGAGGAACAGATAAATCGTTTTTCCCGGGTATGAAATTGAAGTACCCCATTCCCTCTCCAATTTCTGCAAACGTCTCCTTGTAAAGCCCCACTCCTTGTAGCAAGCGAATTCCATCTTCATCCAAGGCAATCCCGCGTGGGTCGGTTGTTATGTGGGTGTCCCGTTCGAGGGTAATTGTGTGAGGCGTGGGGGTAGAACGGGATAGTATAGCGGATAGCACAGAGCCAGTCGGCCCAGCACCGATGATTATGATATCGCAGATTTCTATCTCCATTCCGGCCATTATGACGAGATGAAGATTCTATGAAGGGACGGATGCAGACCAGCCGGGAGGGGAAAGCTATAGATATACGCACAGCAGCTGCTTCAAAAGTTCGTTGGGTGAAGATCTACAAAGATAACGCGCAGTAAAATCCCACTGCTTTTTTTTCTTTCTTTCTTTCTATAGGAAATGTTTTGGTTATTTGTATGGTCAAGCTTTGGTTGACAAACAACCAAACACAGCAATTACCTTCCCGTCGTTGTTGGTTCTACCGTGGTGTCTCACAATGTACCGAAACCCCGGGATTATTTTTGTAGTCAACGGAGCACATGACGGTCTCTGTCCCGTTCAGGTTATTCGTTGGTTGTTACCCGCACGGACTACCCTCTGCTCCCTGCTCCAGGTACTCGCACCTTGGACACTAGGACTCCTAGTGATTAATTTCTGTTGGATTTATACGGCGGTGGATTGTGCTGATTGCGTGTGACCACGGTAGTTTTGGTTGTTGTTGTGGCGTTTAGTAGGAGTAGTAAGGTTGGTGCCTTGTTGTTGACCATGCAGGGACCAACAGTGACGTTCTCGAGTGATTGGATGTGAGGGTATGCCAAGAATTATTTGCGTCCTTGTCCATTTCAACTTCTCGGCTTCAATTGAAGGTTTCTGTGAGGTAGAAGCTAGTTGGAGTTTTGCTGATAATAGCTGTTCTTCGGACACCCCAAACGACAGCGTACTGTACTTGTTACAATTAGATACCGGTATGTTTGTTATGGCCCGATCCCTAGAGTTATTGTGCTGCGTCCGGTTGGTTAAATACGGGTGACCCCATTCCGGAATGCAGCATTTCATGCAGTGAAACAATCACACTGCATCGGGACATGGTGAGAGAATGCTGTACTGTATCCGTCCACCTCCGACTTCCATTTCTTGTTGAGCTAACATTTTCATAACGGGGGTTACCGAGGAAACAAAGCCAAAACGCTTGCAGAACCACGATTCCTCATAAAAAAAAACAGTAAGTAAAAACAACCTGTGGTACCATCTTAAACACCACACATCCCTGACATCCGATATTATCGTTACTATCAGAAATACTTCTTCACTTTATCATATATCTACTCTATATCGTCTACTCTTGGCTGATCTCCAGTACAGGCACTCGATGCGCATAGTTCGCATCCGTCTAGCACACGGTAGATGTTCTATCATAACTTCTTTTGTGAATTGTCTATTTTGTTTAACTTACTGTGAGCGTGGCGACAAAAGGAACAGACCCTAATGAACATTGACATCTAGAATTTGACAACAACCACTGCACCTTACATTGAATATAACAAAATGAGAAATCTGGAGTGCATTGAGGTGTTGTGAAGTGAGTATGGTGTGTACTTTGAAGAGTAAGCTAATATTATCTCTGGGTGGGTATCGTGGGATTTGATTATGTCCGGTGAGATGGGGGTCCGTTTCTTTTGTCGCCACGCTCGTACTTGAATAGAATGTTTATGGTGAAACCCCGCTCGAAAGCTCACATCACGACCGATATGGACATGTGGTAACCCTTAGCTTTCTCACAATCCCACTACTTCCAGTTTAAGTTGCAATATTCAACATGGACCCTCCGTTCTTTTTAAGGAGCGGGTATCTGCCACATTTAAACTTTTCTGGGAGTTTTTCAGGGTAGAGAAGCCTAGAGAAGATGAGGGGGTGTATTATCTCTCCTCCCCCATACCGGTAGTAGTGATTAGCCCGTTTTTAGTGATTGTGTTCGCTATCTTAATCCTGCGATTCTGATAGGCCGCATCGAAGCTGTAGGGTAAGGGTAAGGTAAGGGTTGAGGAAGATTGAATCATGGACGCGGGTGATGAAAATGATTATACCATGCTCAATTAGACGGGGGCTATGGTCTACAGTATTCTTGTCGGATCACGTGGAAGGGTCTATCAAAGAGGGAGACTACTTGACGGGTTTGGGGAGTCTACTAGCACAATAAAAATAAAAAAATAAAAATAAAAAAATCTAATGCAGGGCCCTGTTTAACTCGAAAAACTACCTTCGTGTAACTCTAGCCTAGACTCGATCAACCTCTTGCATACTTAACCGTGAGATAGATCCTTGGATTTATGTGTAAGTTGCAAGCAGCTAACTTATCATATCTATGGTGTTCTAAATTTATGATATCTTAAATGTTATGTTTTAACTTTATCTCATATGAAGCCTTGTTGCAATGACACCACATCCAGATCCCCAAATTTGCCCTTACATCCTGACCAGAGCCAAGTCTAATAATTGATCGTAATAATGGTATTGGTACATTAAGCCATTCTAATACTTGGAGTGAGCAAAATAATCCGGTCGCTAAGCTTACATCACCTAAGGGGTCACAGACTTTTAGGCCGACCATCTGAGCTTCTCAACATGAGTGGAAACAAGGCACACCCAATCTTTACATCGAGATAAGCGGAAAAAACCACTCTTCGCTAACCACCAGTATGATAAGTGAAGGAACAACACTCTTGACATTTTTGTTCATTATCTACATTCTACAAAGCATATCGTTTCACTGCTATGGCGATTGACACGATCCCACGAGGAACATACCTCCTCCGACTATGGGATACCGAACTAGTCGCTGCAAGCGTCCTGGCACACCCAACCGAAGCCGTACACAAAGATGTGAAAATCGAGGTTCACAATGAAGCCACCAGTCGCGAACGCCAGATCTGGTGGATCGAGAGAGTACCCTGGGATAAAGAGAATGACGGCTTTCCCGATAAACAGAAATACACTATAACTCACTGCGGTAGTGAACGGGGCTTGGTGAAAAATGGGCAGAAGGCATCAGTTAACAGATTGCCTGGGAGGCCTGAGGAACATTGGAACTTTATCTCTGAGTTTCCGCAATTTCCACTTTACCGGTAGGCCAACCCATCGCCTATCTTCCCGCTGGATCTGACCCTGATGTTTAATGCTAGCACCTACTCTATCAAGCCAGTCTCTAGTTCATCCCGACTTACGGTCCCTACAAGCTCAGCAGCGGTGGGTGTGACCCTCGAGGGGGCACGATCGCCTCGACACCTCCAGATATGGGAATTGATATTACCAACCCCCTCTATCCCGACTGGATGGATCCGTATACGAAACGCTGCCACGGAAGCAACTCTTGCGCACAAATCCACTCTGCTTCCCCCCTACCTAGTCCCCGAAAACGCGTTCGATACGTACTGCTCTGATGGCAACTGCGATAAGGCGACGCAGTGGGCCTTTGTTCACAGCTCGCTACAGGTTCAATCTCGATATGGGGGAAGTGGCACTGATAACCGTTACCTCATGAAGAATCGATTGACAGGAGGGTTCCTGGCAGATCGTGGCGGGGAAGCGGGCCTTACTCAGGTTTGTTGCTGGAGTAAAACCTCGACTGAATGGATCGAAGCTAGCTTTGCGAACAACTGTATCTGGGAGGTACAGCCCATGACCCCCCCACACATTTGGGAATTTAGGAACAAGGCTACTCGTCGTGTGCTTCCCGATCAAGATCAAGATCAAAATCAAAATCAATACGTTAGCTGTTTGGACAGGTCAGAGCAGAATCCGCCGTCAAGTTCACGATGGAGAGTTGAGTGAGTTGGTCCAATATTTATGACCTTGGTATGCTTTGCTTAGCTTACTGACGGTAATTCTCTGGCAATAGTTCACTTGATGGCCATCTCCCCAGTGAGGTAGTGTTGGGCTGGAAAATTGTTCGTTTTCTTTTATGTTTTCTTTTGTTTTTTTATTATGTTTTAGGGGTGGATATCACTTGGAAGCTTCGGAAATGATGGATGCGGGGGAATGGTTGTCACAGCAGTAGTATAGGGGGATAGGCATAAAAGGGGCAGTAGTTAGAACGGAAAAAGAAAACGACAACGACAACAACAAGGGGATAGTTATTTTGTTTTTCATCGTGCACGAATCGGTTTCTATCTTTTCTTTTGTGATTGTGATAAGTGAGGATTGATTGATCTCCTCTTCGAACTCTTTAGTTTTCTTCCGTCTTGTTTACGATTTCCTACTGGTAGTGAGAGCTGTGATTGCTTCTTCCGGTGACTCTTTCTTCTTCTTTACGGCACTTTAGGTCTTCGAGAGATCCTATCCTGCGGGGAAGTATATACGTTCGAAGGACCTCTTTCTTTTCTGTCAGTCAACCTTTTGTTTTTCAGTAGTAAGCCTCTGAAACGCAACTCATTTGCTGGCATTAACACAAGCTAACTAAGATTGTCAAAGCCAGATGCCCCAGCCTACACCAAATGAAGAAAAGAAGCCTGCCAAGCCGGAGTAAAGGCCAACCTTTGCTCCGTTCCGATACACAGAATATTAAAATGGAGATTTTTTTTTGTTTTTTTGTCTTTACACTTGTATTTTACCTGCCTCCTGCAAGTTAATGCTTATTTTGCGGTTACTTTCTTCTTCCCTCCAAGCTTTCATTCATGTGCTTTGTTCTCATTTTGATCCGAAAATTCGATAAGACTACCGTAAACTGAAGAAGCTTGCCGGTCCTTCATAGTAAAGCACTCGATGAATGAGCCCTGGCAAAAGCGTTATCACGAGCATTTCTTTATTAACACCTTACAATACTTTCCATACCTATTCCCCACTAAACTTTTATTGCAAATCTCTCGCTCTAGCACTGGTGATATTTCTCGCACATTGATTACTCTCTCTTGTCTGATTGTTACCCACATCGCATCACTCTTCGAACAGAGAAAAAAAACAATAAAAAAAACGCCTTTCTAATAGTATTATCATAAAGAATATCATGATCATACGGATGCTACCCCCGGAGGGGCTACACCCAACGCTGAGCCGAGATTAACAAATCCATAGAATACCAAACAAACATGAATCATCATCAATCCCAGGATGCCTTTATTTCCTTCAAGAAAACATCTACTAAAAAACTATATATCCATTTTTCTCCCTCAGAGAAATGCTCCATCTAACCAGATATCCTACTCATACGTTCATGATCTAATCCGGACCGAGCAGAATGGTAAGATAGCCGGAATGAACGTGCACGCAAGATAGCAGGCAGCGGGCTAGCTGTGGTTCCCCCAGTGATTGCTTTTGGTCTGTGTAGTGGGTACATTAAATTTTAGGCATATTTCACTTAACCCCGCTCGTTTCTCTTTGGGGAATTATCTTACAGGGTATATTAAGGTATTGCTGTTGTTTGTGCTTTTGCCGAGGGGTGCGAATCGTGTTTATATTACCATATATTGCTGCAATACTTGGCCCCCTCCGGTAGCTGCATGGCAGTTGCCAGTGCCCTTATCACAAGTATATAGATTCAATGGGAGTGGAAAAGCTGTGATTCAGGAGACTCTGGCCGTGACTGCAATATTTTTCGCATCTCGCTCGAGTCGGAATCAATTAGAGGCACAAGAACTCTTATGAAAATTACACTATAAATTACATACCAAACTTATTACTACTATACAAACAATATCCTTTGAAAGAGTTACTCCACAGGTATTAGCCAAGGGTATCTAGATAACTAACTCATGGCAATAGCATATGGATATATACATGTCGTTTATATTAAAAAAAAAAAAAAAAAACTAATGCAGGGCCCTGTTTAACTCGAAAAACTACCTTCGTGTAACTCCACCCTAGGCTCGATCAACCTGTTGCATACTGAAAAACAAAAAACAGGGAAAAGGGTCACTTCCGGGGTAGTCACGAGAAACGGAGAAGGTTCACTTCTCCAACAGAACGAACGTAGAAAGAGGGAACAGTCAGTAGAAAGGGAGAATAAACACTGCTAGGTGAGGGCAAACACCGCACGCACAGCTAGGAGCCGAAATATTCGTCCGAAGGAAAAAAATTAATTCCGTCACTGGAATCACGATCGTAAAGAAAACAAGTGGAAATTCGTAAAAGAGAAAAAATAAATTTATATTCACCGGTTCCGAGGTTCGCTTCCGTCTTCACTGTCCTGCTCTAAAACTCTAGGAGACTAAGTGACTTCGTTCCTTGTAAAGGAATCCACCCCATGGTAACGCACAAACAAAACCACGTTCCCTAACAACCAGCAGTCCAAATCCTGACCCTTACGATAACTAGCTAGGTCTGATAAAATAAAATACAACCTCTAACTAAAATACCGTAGGCGATTTTCCTTCCCCGCAATACTTAGTGATGAGATGGATCCTTGGATTTATGTGTGAGTTGCAAGCAGCTAGCTTATCATATTTATGGTGTTCTATGATATCTTGAATGTTATTATTTATCTCATGAAGCCTTGTTGCAATGATGCCACATCCAGATCCCCAAATTTGCCCTTACATCCTGACCAGAGCCAAGTCTAATAATTGATCGTAATAGTGGTATTGGTACATTAAGCCATTCTAATATGCATGTCCCGATACTCGAGTACTCATACTATACAAGCCTTCGGATTGTACAGCACTCACGCTCACGTTACGCAGGCTTAAACTCAATACCGTGCTCCATCTATGGTGGTTTTTTCCTTTATCAAGGATAGCAAGTGACAAAGGCATCGAATCATTATCTACAAATCTATCAAGCATAGAGATAGAGAGGAGAATCCGGTAGTCTACGTTAAATTGTGTGAAATTACCGACAAAGAATTTTTGTGAAAGGTCACAAGTACCTCGAATATATCAATCAAGTACTAATTTGAGTAAGAGAATCCAGTCAAAACCCCGGATTTCCGGGTTGGGTTTTCTTGTGTACTGTACTCGTAGAATAAAAATGCAGCTCTGATCCGGCCGTTTGAGTGGTGAGACCGGCACCTGACTACTGACGCAAGGGCAAGGGGTCACTGACTTTTAGGCCGACCATCTGAGCTTTTCAACATGAGTAGAAACAAGGCACACCCAATCTTTACATCGAGATAAGCGGAAAAAACCACCCTTCGCTAATCACCAGTAAGTGAAGGAACAACACTCTTGACATCTTTGTTCATTATCTACATTCTACAAAGCATATCGTTTCACTGCTATGGCGGTTGACACGATCCCACGAGGAGCATACCTCCTCCGGTTATGGGATACTGAACTAGTCGCTGCAAGCGTCCCGGCATGGCCAACCGAAACGGTACACAAAGATGTGAAAACCGAGATTCACAATGAAGCCACCAGTCGCGAACGCCAGATTTGGTGGATCGAGAGAGTACCCAGGGATGAAGAGAATGACGGCTTTCGCGATAAACAGAAATACACCATAACTCACTGTGGTAGTGAACGGGGCTTGGTGAAAAATGGGCAGAAGGCATCGGTTAACAGATTGCACGGAAGGCCTGAGGAACACTGGAACTTTATCTCTGAGTTTCCGCTATTTCCACTTTACAGGCGGTAGGCCAGCCCGTCGCCTATATTTCCGCTGGATCTGACCCTGATGTTTAATGCTAGCACCTACTCTATCAAGGCAGACTCTAGTTCATCCCGACTAACGGTCCCTACAAACTCAGTAGCGGTGGGTGTGACCCTCGAGGAGGTACGATCGCCTCGACCACTCCAAATATGGGAATTGTTATTACCAACCCCCTCTATCCCGACTGGATGGATCCGTATACGAAACGCTGCCACGGAAGCAACTCTTGCGCATAAATTCACCCACTTACCCCCCTACCTAGTCCCCGAAAACGTGCTCGATACGTACTGCTCTGATGGCAACTGCGATAAGGCGACGGAGTGGGCCTTTGTTCACGCCTTGCTACAGGTTTACTCTCGGTGTGGAGAAAATGGCACTAGTAACAGTTACCTCATGAAGAATCGATTGACAGGAGGGCTCCTGGCAGATCGTGGCGGGGAAGCGGGCCTTACTCAGGTTTGTTGCTGGAGTAAAACCTCGACTGAATGGATCGAAGCTAGCTTTGCGGACAACTGTATCTGGGAGGTACAGCCCATAACCCCCCCACACATTTGGGAATTTAGGAACAAGGCTACTCGTCGTGTGCTTCACGATCAAGATCAAAATCAAAATCAAAATCAAAATCAAAATCAAAATCAAAATCAATACGTTAGCTGTTTGGACAGGTCAGAGCAGAATCCGCCGTCGTCATGGAGAGTTGAGTGAGTTGGCCCAATATTTATGACCTTGGTATGATTTACCTAGCTTACTGACGATAATTCTCTGGCAATAGTCCACTTGATGGCCATATCCTCATTAATGTAGTAAGCCTTTGAAACGCAGCTCATTTGCTGGCATTGGCACAAGCTAATTAAGACTGTCAAAGCCAGATGCCCATCCGCCAGCCTACATCCAATGAAAAAAAGAAGCCTTGACAACCTGCCAAGCTGGAGTAAGAAAGGCCAACCTTTGTTCTGTTCCGTTACACAGAATATTAAAATGGAGTTTTTTTTTGTTTTTTCGCCTTTTCACTTGTATTTTACCTACCTCCTGCATGTTAATTCTTATTTTGCGGTTACTTTCTTCTTCCCTCCAAGCTTTCATTCATGTGCTTTGTTCTCATTTTGATCCGAAAATTCGATAAGACTACCGTAAACTGAAGAAGCTTGCCGGTCCTTCATAGTAAAGCACTCGATGAATGAGCCCTGGCAAAAGCGTTATCCCGAGCATTTCTTTATTAACACCTTACAACACTTTCCACACCTATTCCCCACTAAACTTTTATTGCAAATCTCTCGCTCTAGCACTGGTGATATTTCTCGCACATTGATTACTGTCCCTTGTCTGATTGTTACCCACATCGCACCACTCTTCGAACAGAGAAAAAAAAACACAATTAAAAAACGCCTTTCTAATAATATTATCATAAAGAATACCATGATCATACGGATGCTTCCCCCGGAGGGGCTACACCCAACGCTGGGCCGAGATAAACAAATCCATAGAATACCAAACAAACATGAATCATTACCATCATCCCAGGATACCTTTATTTCCTTCAAGAAAAACTATATATCCACGTTTTCCCCAAAGAAGTGCTCCAACCAGATATCCTACTCATACGTTCATGATCTAATCCGGGCCGAGCAGAACGGCAAGATTGCGGGAATGAACGTGCATGCAAGGTGGCACACAGCGGGCTAGCCGTGGTTCCCCCTGTGATTGCTTTTTGTCTGTGTAGTGGGTATATTAAATTTTAGCCATATTTCACTTAATGCCGTTCGTTTCTCTTTGGGGAGTTATCTTAGAGGGCATATCAAGGCATTACTATTGCTTGTGCTTTTGTCTAGGGGTGCAAATCGCGTTTATACTACCGTATATCGCTGCAATACTTGACCCCTTCCAGTGACCGCATGGCAGTTGCCAGTGCCCGATTATCACAAGTATATAGATTCAATGGGAGTGGAAAAGCTGTAATTCAGGAGACTCTGGCCTTGACTGCATTATTTTTCGCATCTCGCCCGAGTCGGAATCAATTAGAAGCACAAGAGCTCTTATGAAAATTACACTATAGATTACGTACCAAACTTATTACTACAAACAATATCCTTTGAAAGAATTACTCCACAGGTATTAACCAAGGGTATCTAGATAACAAACTCATGACAATGACATATGGATATATACATGTCGTTTATGTTAAAAAAAAAAAAATCTAATGCAGGACCCTGTTCAACTCGAAAGGCTACCTTCGTGTAACTCCACCCTAGACTCTATCAACCTCTTGCATACTTAACAATGAGGTAGATCCTTGGATCCATGTGCAAGTTGCAAGCAGCTAACTTATCATATCTATGGTGTTCTATGATATCTTGAATGTTATTTTTTATCTCATGCGAAGCCTTGTTGCAATGATGCCACACCCAAATCCCCAAATGTGCCCTTACATCCCGAGAGGAGCCAATCTAGCCAAGTCTAATAACTGACCGTAATACGGTAGTGGTATTGGTACGTTAAGCCATTCTAATATCATACCGGTATGCATGTCCCGACACTCATACAAGCCTTCGCATTATACAGCACTCACGCTCACGTTACACAGACTTAAACTCAATACTGTGCTCCACCTACTGTAGTTTTTTTCCTTTATCAAGGATAGGGAGTGACAAAAGCATCGAATCATTATATACAAATCTATCAAGCATAGAGATAGAGAGGAGAATCTGGTAGTCTATGTAAAACTGTGTGACCTCGAATTTATCAATCAAGTACTAATTTGAGTAAGAGAATCCAATCAAAACCCCGGATCGGGGTTGGGTTTTCTTCTTACGTTACCAGTGCAAGTACTGTAGAATACAAATGCAGCTCCGATCCGGCCATTTGAGTGGTATTCATGCAATTGGTGAGACCGGCACCTAACTACTAAGCAAGGTGTCACAGACTTTTAGGCCGACCATCTGAGCTTCTCAGCCTGAGCGGAAACAAGGCACACCCAATCTTTACACCGAGATAAGCTGAAAAAACCGCTCTTCGCTAATCACCAGTAAGTGAAGAAACAGCACACTTGACATTTCTACAAAGCATATCGTTTCACTGCTATGGCGATTGACACGATCCCACGAGGAGCATACCTCCTCCGGCTATGGGATACCGAACTAGTCGCTACAAGCGTCCCGACACACCCACCCGAAACCATACACAAAGATGTGAAAACTGAGATTCACAATCAAGCCACCAGTCGCGAACGCCAGATCTGGTGGATCGAGAGAGTACCTGGGGATGAAGAGAATGACGACTTTTGCGACAAACAGAAATACACCATAACTCACTGTGGTCTTGAACGGGGCTTGGTGAAAAATGGGCAGAAGGCGTCGGTTAACAGATTGCACGGAAGGCCTGAGGAACATTGGAACTTTATCTCTGAGTTTCCGCAATTTCCACTTCACCGGTAGGCCAACCTATCGCCTATCTTTCCGCTGAATCTGACCCTGATCTTTAATGCTAGCACCTACTCTATCACGGCAGACTCTAGTTCATCCCGACTTACGGTCCCTACAAGCTCAGCAGGGGTGGGTGTGACCCTCGAGGAGGCACGATCGCCTCGACCACTCCAGATATGGGAATTGATACCACCAACCCCCTCTATCCCAACTGGATGGATCCGTATACGAAACGCTGCCACGGAAGCAACTCTCGCGCATAAATTCACTCACTTTCCCCCCTACCTAGTCCCCGAAAACGCGCTCGATACGTACTGCTGTGATGGCAACTGCGATAAGGCGACGCAGTGGGCCTTTGTTCACAGCTCGCTACAGGTTCAACCTCGATATGGGGGAAGTGGCACTGATAACCGTTACCTCATGAAGAATCGATTGACAGGAGGGTTCCTGGCAGATCGTGGCGGGGAAGAGGGCCTTACTCAGGTTTGTTGCTGGAGTAAAATCTCGACTGAATGGATCGAAGCTAGCTTTGCGAACAACTGTACCTGGGAGGTACAGTCCATGGCCCCCCCACACATTTGGGAATTTAGGAACAGGGCTACTCGTCGTGTGCTTGTTGAAGTCATCACTCACGATCAAAATAAAAATAAAAATCAATATGTTAGCTGTTTGGACAGGTCAGAGCAGAATCCGCCGTCAAGTTCGCGATGGAGAGTTGAGTGAGTTGGTCCAATATTTGTGACCTTGATATGCTTTTCCTAGCTTACTGACGATAATTCTCTGGCGATAGTCCACTTGATGGCCATCTCCCCAGTGAGGTAGTAAGCCTTTGAAACGCAACTCATTTGCTGGCATTGGCACAAGCTAACTAAGATTGTCAAAGCCAGATGCCCCAGCCTACACCAAATGAAGAAAAGAAGCCTGCCAAGCCGGAGTAAGAAAGGCCAACCTTTGCTCCGTTCTGATACACAGGATATTACAATGGAGTTTTTTTTTTTCTTTCGCCTTTTCACTTGTGCTTTACCTGCCTCCTGCATGTTAATGCTTATTTTGCGGTTACTTTCTTCTTCCCTCCAAGCTTTCATTCATGTGCTTTGTTCTCATTTTGATCCGAAAATTCGATAAGACTACCGTAAACTGAAGAAGCTTGCCGGTCCTTCATAGTAAAGCACTCGATCAATGAGCCCTGGCAAAAGCGTTATCCCGAGCATTTCTTTATTAACACCTTACAACACTTTCCATACCTATTCCCCACTAAACTTTTATTGCAAATCTCTCGCTCTAGCACTGGTGATATTTCTCGCACATTGATTACTGTCTCTTGTCTGATTGTTACCCACATCGCACCACTCTTCGAACAGAGAAAAAAAACAATTAAAAAACGCCTTTCTAATAATATTATCATAAAGAATATCATGATCATACGGATGCTACCCCCGGAGGGGCTACACCCAACGCTGAGCCGAGATAAACAAATCCATAGAATACCAAACAAACATGAATCATCATCATCCCAGGATACCTTTATTTCCTTCAAGAAAACATCTACCAAAAAACTATATATCCATTTTTCTCCCTCAGAGAAATGCTCCATCTAACCAGATATCCTACTCATACGTTCATGATCTAATCCGGACCGAGCAGAATGGTAAGATAGCCGGAATGAACGTGCACGCAAGATGGCACGCAGCGGGCTAGCTGTGGTTCCCCCAGTGATTGCTTTTGGTCTGTGTAGTGGGCATATTAAATTTTAGGCATATTTCACTTAATGCCGTTCGTTTCTCTTTGGGGAGTTATCTTAGAGGGCATATCAAGGCATTACTATTGCTTGTGCTTTTGTCTAGGGGTGCAAATCGCGTTTATACTACCGTATATCGCTGCAATACTTGACCCCTTCCAGTGACCGCATGGCAGTTGCCAGTGCCCGATTATCACAAGTATATAGATTCAATGGGAGTGGAAAAGCTGTAATTCAGGAGACTCTGGCCTTGACTGCATTATTTTTCGCATCTCGCCCGAGTCGGAATCAATTAGAAGCACAAGAGCTCTTATGAAAATTACACTATAGATTACGTACCAAACTTATTACTACAAACAATATCCTTTGAAAGAATTACTCCACAGGTATTAGCCCAGGGTATCGAGATAACTAACTCATGACAATGACATATGGATATATATGTTCTATCTCACCAGTCAAGTAAATTACTTGGTAAAGAGCATAGGTGTAATGTGATCTGTACTTGGCCGAGTACTATGATCACGGAAGCGATAAGTACAATAAATAAATTGATGGGTGTTAACAAGTAACACCAAGCACAATTGTAGTTAACTGAGTCTTCAGGAGGTGGATGACTAAGATTCTTATTCCAGACTCTAAGTCCACAGGAAAACATAGTAGTTTCTAAGAAGTAAGGTAAGGAATCAAAGAAGTAGCCATTCAACCAAGTATATTTAAGAATAAACTGTCTGCAAAAGTCTGCTGTTCTAATACCAGATCCAACAGGCTCTTTAAATAATATGATTGTCCACTCTAAGTAGTATACTAAAATATAAAGATAGTATCAAATGATATATCTTGAAACCAAATACAAAACAAATATTATATCAAATGATAAAATAAAACAAAGATAATATCAAATGATACATCTTGAAACCAAACACAAAACAAACATTGTATCAAATGATAGAGTAAAACAAAGATACTATACAGAGTACCTGTACCTATTACAATATACTCTTGATAAAGTAGGTAACTTTCTCATGGATATATGCTACTGAGCAAGTACTAGTCTATACTATCTCCTTCATAAAGTATCAGCTCTGAGTTGTGTTGTTCTAGGAGGTAAGAAGGCAGCAAGAACTATCTTATTATATTTGGATTATAATCAACTTAAAGGTATCAGCAATATTCATACCAGATCTTTGAAGCATTTTACAACCTAATTAATTGTCCACTTCAATAGAGGTTGTGAGATTTACTGTTTTTCTTAACTGACTATGATATAAAACCACCAATTAATTCAGAATAGATGCTGAACACAAGCTGATATATAATGAAAAGTCTTCCTACTCTCTCTATTGTAATTCTGATATGAACTACTTCTTATCACATACTTGTTTGATTATATCAAACTAAATTCTTATTACTCCATGAATGAATAGGAATACATTGCAATCCTGTGATAAAGAATATAATATCTATTATATGTACATTTCCCTTTCTTGTAAATAAAATACAACTCGAGTTAATGAATTTATAATTGAAAATAGACATCTCATATATGTTCATAAAGAGAAGAAATTTACTTTATGGAGGGCATAAGCAAAACTTGGCTTTACTATTAGGAGAATATCTTACCACTAAAGTGACCTACTTCACAAAGAGTATATATCCCTAGTGAAGAGCATATGCTCTTTGTGGAATTGATTTCTTTGCCAGAGAGATAGACCATATACATGTCATTTATATTAAAAAAAAAAAAAAAAAACTAATGCAGGACCCTGTTTAACTTGAAAACTACCTTCATGTAACTGCACCCTAGACTTGACCAACCTCTTACATACTTGACAATAAGATAGATCCTTAGATTTATGTGTAAGTTGCAAGCAGCTAACTTATCATATTTATGGTGTTCCATGATGTCTCAAATACTATTTTTCATCTCATATAAAGCCTTGTTGCAATAATGCCACATCCAGTTCCCCAAATTTGTCCTTACATCCTAACCAGCCAGTCTAGCCAAGCCTAATAATTGATCGTACGGTAGAAACTAATAAAATTGGCTATCCCTGGACCAGGATGTCTTAACTCCAGTCCAGTTAAACATTAGAATTGGGCCTCAGGGAGCATTTCTCATAGGCCATTCTTTATCAACAAGCACTAGTCAATCACAACCCATTGTTTACACCAAAATCTCGAATAATATGGTATATAACTAGACCGGAGTTAAGACATCCTGGTCCGGGGATAGCCAATTTCATCAGTTTCTACAGTAATAGTGGTATTGGTACATTAAGCCATTCTAATATGCATGTCCCGATACTCATACTGTACAAGCCTTCGGATTGTACAGCACTCACGCTCACGTTACGCAGGCTTAAACTCCATACCGTGCTCCATCTACGGTAGTTTTTTCCTTTATCAAGGATAGCAAGTGACAAAGGCATCGAATCATTATCTACAAATCTATCAAGCATAGAGAGGAGAATCTGGTAGTCTACGTTAAATTGTGTGAAATTACCGACAAAGAATTTTTGTGAAAGGTTACAAGTACCAGGAGATATGTTTTCATACAAGACCAGGCTAATTAACGGCAAAATAAAGTCTGGCTTGTATGAAAACATATCCCCTAGTATGGTTCTGGAAGACTAGAGGTTGACCCACCTTTCACACAAAAAGTGTGACAATTTTCAATGTAATGACAACCGTAATACTTTTCTTTAGACTTAGCTTAGCATGTATTATTTTGCCAAGAAAAAGGTTAAAAATGGAAAAGCAAGGAAAAAAATAAATAACAATTACCCTACCATCAGAAATCTTACATTTTGCAGAACTATTTTTTTTTTATTTATCCCACATTTTTACAGAAGTAACTCTACCATTGATAGGAAAAAAGCAATACCACTAACAAGTCATACAATATCATCCTAAACAAGATAAATTATTCTATAAAACTGATGGAAATGTAAGCAGTCCTTCAACTCAATATAATGAACTAATCCCAGTGAATACACTTATTAAGAAAAGTTGAATTTTTAGAATCATAGAACCAGAGAAGTCATCTGAAATATTAAAATAGGAGAGAAGGCTTGGAGCAAACAGGGAGCATATTTGACAGCATTGAGTAAAGGCTTATATACCTAAGGGAGTAGCTGAACTAGCTCTCCTTTCTGGTACAAAAAGGGTACAAAAACATAAAGAAAGAAAAAGGCAGTAAAGAGACTTAAAGTTAATAGCTATACCATCTGAAACCTATATTCCATTAACAGAACTAAAGAAGTATCCCTCAAGAGAATGAACACAATAGTATCAACATTGACTACAAGCTAGAGGTGAAATACCTATGAAAAAACCAGTACTATATAGAATTTGTGAAAGGTATCAACAATATTATACTAAAAAAACAACCACTCTGACTAAAGACTAGTTTAGTACCAAGGGCAGGTGAATCACAGGAAAGTGAATTGGCTGATACTAGTTCAGTAAGTGATTACTTAACATGAATAAGAATATTTCTAATTATAAACTAGGATATATCTGCAGTAATAATCAGAACTGAAGACTATCAAAGACTCTAAGTTCACTCATATGTGAGTTGGCCAAGACTTTATGGAGATTTAAAGTATTTCAAGAAAGAGATTCTAGAGTTGGCATTTAAATACATATCAAAGTTGGTTAAATGTCAGGCAAAGACTCAGTTCAAGTATTATTGCAGTCTTCAACTGGATTGGAATTTTTAGCTCTATTCTTTTATTAAACTACAATTAAAAGCATAGACATTATGGGAGAAAAAAAAGATAGCTCGGTCCTCTACTGATGCAATAACACCATATGAGACAAGGATGGAACTTGCTTTTTGAGTAGCCAAGTCAGGAGGATGGTCACAATCTGTTGCAAAATGAATCATGAACTAGGAGGTTAACTTTATCAAACTTAGTGAAATATTAGCTCCAAGACAGGGAAATTACTCTAAAGTGACTAGTTGGATATCAGATAAAGAAACAATACTGGCTATGAAGGAATATATGTCACAGGCTGGTGAAGGTATGTTTATTCAGAATTCTTAAATTAATTTCATCTTTTTATAAAATTCTGAGTAAAACTAATTAAATTTCTTTCTCGTAATGGATTCTATAGAACCCACCACTATTATAACAAATTATTGGAGAGAGAAATACTCAGATTCAAGTAGTACTGATGGTTAACTCTAACTATATACTATTAATGCTATTGAAATATAGATTAAGAATACACTATCTAATAAGTTTGCTTAGACCTGACCTGGCTCTCTAAGCTAGGGTGAAATTGGAAAGAAGTATGGAGAGGAGTCTATAAAGATGGTTATGAGTGACCTGATGTGCAAGAATATTGTCAAAATGTATTTCTTCCTTGAATGGAAGCCTTCAAGTCAAGAATGATACAGTGGGATAAGAACCTACAGCCAATTAATAAAGAGTTAGTGCAAAGACAAAAAGCTATTGCTTTCATCACTTATGATGAGGCAACTTTTAACTCTAATAATGGAAGAAAGTCTATTTAGATACATGAAGATAAAAGTCCTTCACAAAAAAAGGGATGTGGATAAGGACTACATATCTCAGACTTTCTAATAATAGTTGGGTAGCTTAGGGGGGAGCAGTATGTAAGATACTTAAGTATGGTGGTGATACATAGTAGACTGATGAATTGATGCTAGAACAACTCATCAGCAAAGGTATACCTGCTTTTGAGAATACTTTTCCTGGCTGTCAAGCTTTATTTGCATTTGACAATGCCAAAAGTCACGAAAAATATACTACTGATATACTTTAGACTGAGAATATGAATCTCACTTTGGGAGGGGAAAAACACAGTCCCAATATGAGATGGATGGTTTATTAGAGGTAATAGGCTAGATGTGACTCAAAAACAATCTATGATATTACCTGATGGTTACTTGAAGGGCCTACAAATTATTTTAAAAGAGAGAGGACTTTGGCCTACTGGACATAAGTTTCTGACCCAATGTTCAATTCCTGGGGACAGTCCTGGGACTTCAAAACTTAATCCAGCATGCAAATATGCTAATGATTTATCTTGTTGTGCTCATGCACTCTTGTCTTCCTAACCTGACTTTCAAGCATAAAAAGGGGAGTTATAGGAGACAATTAAAGCTGCTAGCCATCTGATTATTTTTTATCCAGTATACTATTGTGAACTTAACTTTATTGAGTACTTCTCGGGTAGGGCTAAGTTGTATGCTCAAGCAAATTTCCCACATTGGTTCGAGTGGTACCAGAGGCACTTGAAAGTGTCTCAAAAGAGTTGATATTTAAATATTATCAATAAATACTATGAATAATGGACACATATTGAAATAATATTGTGTAACATATTTGATGAGATTATTATGAGTTCCAGGGTTATTGACATAATTATGAACACATAATATAGAGTAATGAAAAAATGGAAATTTGGTTTTCTCCATCAAGAAATATCAGAAATGCCTGAAAAATTCGAAATTCAAATGCTAAACATCAAGCTAAAATCAAACAAGCTTGCAAATAACTTGAAGTTAATCCTGATCTTAAAATTCTGAATGTTACTTGTATCCATGGACTGAATGATAAAACTCTTAGAAATCACTAGCATAAGTAGACTAAATTCTACTCAGAGGCACATGAGGCCTAGCAGCACCTAAATCAGGAGGAGGAGTATATTGTAGTAGATTGGATCAACAAAATGAATGATCAAGAAACTCTACCAAGATGGTGACATATATGTGATATGGTCAAATATCTAGTAGAAGGGAAAAATAACCTAAATTTGACAATACTTAGAAAGTACTGGATAGATTGGTTCTTGAAGCAGTATCTAGAGCTTGTCTATAAGGTAGCCAGACTGATCAATAAGGATAGAGCCTTTGTGCAAGAGTCAAAAAGGCTTGAGTTATTTTTCAATAGGTTTTCTGAGGTGAAAAGTCACTTCAAGATTCTGGACAATGATATTTAGAATTCTGATGAAAAATGATTTGTGATTGGACAAGCAATTAGTGGAAAGGTCTTTTACAGAGCTGGCAAGTAAAATACCTGTCTAGTTTAAGATGGTAGAAAAGAATGAGTTACTTTAGTTGATACAATTTCTACAGGAGAGAAGAGTATTCCTTCTATCCTTGTGTACTAAGCAAAATCACAATGAGAAAGTTGGTATGAGTATACAGAATGAGATAAAGCAACCTTTAGTATCTCCTCTACTGGTTATATGCATAAAAGATTGTCATTAACATGATTGAAAAAACACTTTGCACTCTACTGCCTCCCTCTTCACTAAGTACCTACTGACTACTTCTACTTGACAATCACACCTTACATCAAGATTTTGACTTCTACTACTACTGTTTGACTCAGAAGATACAGCTTATTTTTTTTCCCTCTCACCTCACTCATATTCTTTAACTAGTTGAACAAAATCCATTTGGTTCAATCAGAACCTATTTCCAATAACAGGTTAAAGAGTTTCTGAGAAGGCATAGAGTTTATTCAACAATCTATAAGGGGGATTTCTTTCCCATGTTAATGGAAGCTGGCTAAAAAGCTTTAACACATAATAATATTCAAGCTGCCTCCCACTGCACCGGTATCCCCCTATTTAATCAACACTACATCCTTACAAAATCTGATCTCCAAAACTCTATCCCAGCCCACCAAATGTACCACAATCTATGCTTGTATTCTAACAGTAATACATCTATGAGAAAGATTAGGTGCTTGGAGGAGGAGTTAAAGCAGATAAATTGTGTTTAGCAGGCATAGTAGATCAGATAGGAACTTGCATCCCTTACAAAGAGCACAGCTATGTATTCTTCTATCTATGAAAAACAGTTCTTAGATGAACTGAAAAAGTGAAAGACAAGTAAGGTGAAGGCTGGGGCTATTATCATAAAGGCAGAGGTGGTGGGTAGAAAGGTCTTAGATAAGGCTTATAAGGAAAAAAATAGCATGAAAGGAGAAGGCAAAAAAGGCAGCAGAAAATAAGCGTAAAAAGAAGGAAAATCACTATCAAAAGTCTAGGAAGCATCAAAGATTAGAAGAAGAGGAGCCAGAGTTTTCTGGTAGTGAGAAAGAGCAAGGTAATCAGAGTTTATGTATAGAAACATTGTTCAAAGGGAGAAAGAGTCAGTCAGAAGAGCACACAAATAACTTAGAGGTACCAGTACCTCTTGGTACCACCTGACCTATCCAGCACCTCTACAAAACCTCTGAAAATAGATACAGAAACCCTAAGTGATTTACTCATAACTATCATTTATTCTGGAAGGCACTCTTGATAGAGTTTAATGAGGATAAGCAGTAATAGTAGAGCTGAAGTCACATACTATCACCCGCTTTTATTTTCTCTTTGTATCTCTTGTTTTGTCTTTCTTTTTATGAACTCTTATTTTTCTGGATTGTTATATTGCTTATAATTAAATCCAAAACTCACTAGTGTATTTTTGTTGAGGGTAGGGGAGCTTCATCAGTCATTGCCTTAGCGATATGAGTCTCATAATATCTATGGGTCTTGTAGCATCTGTGTATTGTATGTTATGGCTCTGATAATTTTAAAAGACATGTCTTTACATATTATTCCTCACATAAGCAGATTCCTGAGTCACAACTTAATATAACTTAAATCTATTTCTTGATTCCCATAATTTTTATTATATTATAGTACTAGTGTTCTACTACCTGGTGCACATCTTTTGGGCTGGTATTGTGGGGAAGGAAAATGGTCTGCAAGGTTTTAGCTAGAAGTTGTGTTTTATTTTGATTGGATAAGCTAGTTGTTATGAGGGTCAGGGTTTGGACATTTAGTGGAAGAGGGGAAATGTTTGTTTGCTAGTTACCTCGGTTTTGTTTGCTAGTTAGCTCGGTTGATGGCTTGGCAAGGGAATTGGTAGTTAGGCAGGGAAAGCATTAGGAGGAGGAACGAAGAAAAACGAGGAGCAGAGGAGCAGCGGAGCAGCGGACAACAGACGAACATCGGGACATCGGGATCGGGAACATGGGTTTATTTTCTCTTTTACGAATCTTTTTTTTGTTTTTCTTTTAGTAGCAATTCCAGTGACGGAATTAAATTTTCACTTCGGACGAATAAATTTGACCTCTAGTCGTGCGTGCGGCGATTGCCCCTTCTAGTAGTGTTTGTTCTCCCTTGCCTTTACGATTCCCCTTTTTTCGGCCTGTTTGTTGGAGAAGTGAACTTCTTCCCCTCTGCTCGACTGCCCTGCGAGTATTTTTCCTTCGCTGTCCGTTCCGTTTCCTATAGGTGCCTTGAAACGGATCTACCCCGTTTTTTTGTTTCTCAGTATGTAGGCTTGGTCTGAGTCCTTGTTGGGTTTATTATATGTTGTTTAGCATGTTAAAATTTTATAAAAATCATATTTTTAATATATTATAATAATAGTTTGTCATCCTTAACCTATGAAGCTAAGCCTAAAGAAAAGCATTACGGTTGCCGTTACATTGAAAATTGTTACACTTTTTGTGTGAAAGGTGGGTCCACCTCTAGTCTTCCGGAACCATACTTGTACCTCGAATATATCAATCAAGTACTAATTTGAGTAAGAGAATCTAGTCAAAACCCCGGATTGGGGTTGGGTTTTCTTGTGTACAGTACTGTAAACTCTCCTCCTGCAAACTGAAAGGGGTGTCTCTATGAAAGGCGATTCGTCTCGTAAAGTGAGGGTTAGCACTAAGCTCGGTCACTGGGTCTCAGGTCACAAAAAGTCTTGGGTCAAACTTGCAGGAGGAAACTTAGATTCCCCTTTTCATAAATACTTCTCTGTCTCCTAAGCTATGTCTGTACAACTTGTAGATAAAAAGATAGAGGAAGAAAAATAATAAAGACACAACTGGAAACTCGAATCCTTAACGATGGTGGTCCTGTTGTGGTTTTCGATGCAACTTTGTCTTCGGTCGGAGTGCTTCCGATACTTCTCTAGTAGTCGGTTGGCTTCGTCTGCGACTGTCGGGAATGCTCTGCGACTCTCTCTCTGGTCTCGAATCTGCGCTCTCCTCAGACGGCTCTCGAGTGCTCTTTTATAGACGATTGCAAGAGCGAGGACTGTAATCATGACTGCAAGAGAAATATAATACCAATCACAAGAGGAACGTAGCAATGTCTTCAAGAGGCATACAATTGCGGCCGTAAGAAAGAAATGTCATTGCACTCGTCAGAGTAGTCGCCAGAAGAACGTAGTGACAGGCGCAGGAAAGATGTAATCGCGACCATAAGAGAGAGTTGTCATTACAGTCCTAAGCGTAGTTGTAATAGAGGTGCTGAAACTGTCACAATAGGAATGTAATCGTGATGTTTGCCACCACCGGAAATCCTCAAATGACCCATAAGTCTAATTATGCGCATCGAACATCCAACAAAAACCAGACTATCTAAAGAACGAAAGTCACAAACACTAAAACCTAACAAAAAAACACTGAATAACACCTAAACTATAGCGCGACACAAAATATCCTCCACAGTCTGTAATAATACAAATGCAGCTCCGATCCGGCTGTTTTAGTGGTGAGACCGGCACCTGACTACTGACGCAAGGGGTCACAGACTTTGAGGCCGACCATCTGAGCTTCTCAAGATGAGTGGAAACAAAGCACACCCAATCTTTACATCGAGATAATGATGGTAGTGTAGAATGGACGCCTAGATGTGGAAGTGGACCGGACGGAGTGAGGTGAGTAATATGTTCGTTGTTCTACCTATCAGAGAGAGGAGCTAAACTAAGTAGGATGGACTGGTAGCAACCACCATACTCAATCCCAGTCCCAGAGTAGTCACATACTGTTGCATGCGTGGATGGACTCGTTGTGAGGGACGTGGAACTTCGCAATCTTTTTGCGTAGTTTATTCGTGTAGAATGGAGGGATGTTTTGCCGATTGTGGTTGTATTAAAGGGGGCTGGGGGACCCATTGTTGGAAAAAGGGAACGAGGACCGGAATTAGAGGGACAAGTTGTGAGATTTGCATACTTCTTTTCTCCTTTCTTTTCTTGTGACTTCTCAAGGTTTTCCCTTGGTCTTCGGTGATCAATTGTTGTGATTGATTTGCCGTATCAAAGAAAGGTGATTGAGCCTCCCTTATTGCTTGAAATATAACCATCCGGTACAGCCAGTATTACACAACCTCTTCCTCCTTGCCAATACCCACCAAAGTTCGCCTGGTCAACAAGAAAGATAATAATACCCTAGCTCCTCCATAAACCAATGCTACTGTACCTATGTTATCCCCACATGCCATACAGGCTTAGGGCACTAACTTCATATGTTCCACTAACTAATACTCTCAGGATTATCTGTCGGAAATGATAGCTTCTCTGGATCTGATTATCGGTGGTTGGCTTCATCGTGTACATCGAGGGTGCGGATGACGATATGAGGGCTTCACTATTATGTTCTCTTGTCTAGTTAGTCTACTTGGCATAGCACAGATCTGCTCGTGTGACTGCTAAGTCTATGTAGTATATTAGTCCTCTGCTCTTGCAGGAAATAGAAGATGTGCGCGTTGATAAAACCTTGGATTTTAGACATACATTTTTAACATTATCTACAACCCATAATAGTACGATCAGATAAGCGGGAAAAACCACTCTTCGCTAATCACCACTAAGTGAAGGAACAACACTCTTGACATTTTTGTTCATTATTTACATTCTACAAAGCATATCGTTTCACTGCTATGGCGATTGACACGATCCCACGAGGAGCATACCTCCTCCGACTATGGGATACTGAACTAGTCGCTACAAGCGCCTCGGCATACCCAACCGAAACCTCATACAAAGATGTGAGAACCGAGATTCACAATGAAGCCACCAATCGCGGATGCCAGATTTGGTGGATCGAGAGAGTACCCGGGGATGAAGAGAATGACGGCTTTCCCGATAAACAGAAATACACTATAACTCACTGCGGTAGTGAACGGGGCTTGGTGAAAAATGGGCAGAAGGCATCGGTTAACAGATTGCACGGAAGGCCTGAGGAACACTGGAACTTTATCTCTGAGTTTCCGCAATTTCCACTTTACCGGTAGGCCAGCCTATCGCCTATCTTTCCGCTGAATCTGACCCTGATCTTTAATGCTAGCACCTACTCTATCAAGGCAGACTCTAGTTCATCCCGACTTACGGTCCCTACAAGCTCAGCAGCGGTGGGTGTGACCCTCGAGGAGGCACGATCGCCTCGACCACTCCAGATATGGGAATTGATACCACCAACCCCCTCTATCCCGACTGGATGGATCCGTATACGAAACGCTGCCACGGAAGCAACTCTTGCGCATAAATTCACCCACTTACCCCCCTACCTAGTCCCCGAAAACGTGCTCGATACGTACTGCTCTGATGGCAACTGCGATAAGGCGACGGAGTGGGCCTTTGTTCACGCCTTGCTACAGGTTTACTCTCGGTGTGGAGAAAATGGCACTAGTAACCGTTACCTCATGAAGAATCGATTGACAGGAGGGCTCCTGGCAGATCGTGGCGGGGAAGCGGGCCTTACTCAGGTTTGTTGCTGGAGTAAAACCTCGACTGAATGGATCGAAGCTAGCTTTGCGAACAACTGTATCTGGGAGGTACAGCCCATAACCCCCCCACACATTTGGGAATTTAGGAACAAGGCTACTCGTCGTGTGCTTGCTGAAATCATCACTCACGATCAAAATCAAAATCAAAATCAAAATCAATACGTTAGCTGTTTGGACAGGTCAGAGCAGAATCCGCCGTCAAGCTCGTCATGGAGAGTTGAGTGAGTTGGCCCAATATTTATGACCTTGGTATGATTTACCTAGCTTACTGACGATAATTCTCTGGCAATAGTCCACTTGATGGCCATATCCTCATTAATGTAGTAAGCCTTTGAAACGCAGCTCATTTGCTGGCATTGGCACAAGCTAATTAAGACTGTCAAAGCCAGATGCCAATCCGCCAGCCTACATTTAATGAAAAAAAGAAGCCTTGACAACCTGCCAAGCTGGAGTAAGAAAGGCCAACCTTTGCTCCGTTCCGATACACAGAATATTAAAATGGAGTTTTTTTTTTGTTTTTTTGTCTTTACACTTGTATTTTACCTGCCTCCTGCATGTTAATTCTTATTTTGCGGTTACTTTCTTCTTCCCTCCAAGCTTTCATTCATGTGCTTTGTTCTCATTTTGATCCGAAAATTCGATAAGACTACCGTAAACTGAAGAAGCTTGCCGGTCCTTCACAGCAAAGCACTCGATCAATGAGCCCTGGCGAAAGCGTTATCCCGAGCATTTCTTTAACACCTTACAACACTTTCCACACCTATTCCCCACTAAACTTTTATTGCAAATCTCTCGCTCTAGCACTCGTGATATTTCTCGCACATTGATTACTCCCTCTTGTCTGATAGCTACCCATATCGCACCACTCTTCGAACAGAGAAAAAAAAACGATTAAAAAACGCCCTTCTAATAATATTATCATAAAGAATACCATGATCATACGGATACTTCCC
The DNA here is from genome assembly GCA_003788595.2 of Choiromyces venosus 120613-1. NCBI lineage: Eukaryota > Fungi > Ascomycota > Pezizomycetes > Pezizales > Tuberaceae > Choiromyces > Choiromyces venosus. The sequence goes on from ML120368.1 coordinate 1,005,329, forward strand.
CCGGAGGGGCTACACCCACCCAACGCTGAGCCGAGATAAACAAATCCATAGAATACCAAACAAACATGAATCATTACCATCCTCCCAGGATACCTTCATTTCCTTCAAGAAAAACTATATATCCACGTTTTCCCCAAAAAAGTGCTCCATCCAACCAGATATCCTACTCATACATTCATGATCTAATCCAGACCGAGTAGAATGGCAAGATTGCCGGAATGAACGTGCATGCAAGGTGGCACACAGCGGGCTAGCCGTGGTTCCCCCCGTGATTGCTTTTGGTCTGTGTAGTGGGTATATTAAATTTTAGCCATATTTCACTGAATACCGTTCGTTTCTCTTTGGGGAGTTATCTTAGAGGGCATATCAAGGCATTACTATTGCTTGTGCTTTTGCCTAGGGGTGCAAATCGTGTTTATACCACCGTATATCGCTGCAATACTTGACCCCCTCCGGTGACCGCATGGCAGTCGCCAGTGCCCGATCATCACAAGTATATAGATTCAATGGGAGTGGAAAAGCTGTGATTCAGGAGACTTTGGCCGTGACTGCAATATTTTTCGCATCTCGCCCGAGTCAGAATCAATTAGAGGCACAAGAACTCTTATGAAAATTACACTATAAATTACATACCAAAATTATTACTACAAACAATATCCTTTGAAAGAATTACTCCACAGGTATCAGCCCAGGGTATCTAGATAACAAACTCATGACAATGACATATGGATATATACACGTCGTTTATATTAAAAAAAACACAATTTAAAAAGCGGTGAGTAAAGAAACATAAAAAAATAAACTCCCATGACGCCATCAATAATCAAAGACTGTCACAAACGTAGAGATTCATCATCGGGCAGCCTTGATCTCCTTATTTTCCCGAAAATTCCCCAACTTCAACCGTTCACGGACAAATCTGATAACAAGCCTCAAGGCATCCTGTGCAACTCTATCACCCTTCCTTCGCATCCATAAAAAGACTAGCCCCCAAAATGCCGCCTCGATAACCAAGTGCCGGCCAACGACGTAGATGGCCCACAGGACCCAATTCCTTAACCTTCCGCGTCTCTTCTGGGCGCGTGCTGTCTCTAGCTGCTCCCGGAGCGCGGCTACTTCAGTTGCCATCTTAGCCAGTGCCTGCTCTACACGCCGCCGCCATTTGCGATTACTGCGGTGGTCGGTGTCCATGCCCGTGTCCTCATCATCAAACTCTTCTTCGCCGAAGGGGTTGGGGGAGACGACGCCCAGGTGGTGTTGCGAGTCCCCGCCGAAATCAGGATATGAATCGGAAGGCATCGGAATAAGCGCCGACGAGTGCTGAGCAAATGGGGAGGTGGATGAGGAAGGTGTTGATAGGGAGGAAACGTTGGATTTAATTTGTTCCCAAACGAATTCCAATTCTGATACAAGTTCTCTTGCTTCGCTAGAATAAGATTAAATTAGTATAAGGTAAGAAATGGAGGAAGGGTTGGGGAGCTTACGGAGTGTTCGAGGCATATTTATGCATTGTCTGGCGCATTCTATTAGCACTTGCCCTTAACCCCCACAACCTGACCACCTTCCCTACGCCCCAGGCCAAAAAAAACGAGCAACGGACCGCAAACCTCTATCAGCGTCGTGATATACTGCCTCTTCGCTTCAGTCTTGGAAAGTCCTGCCTGATTATTCCATGCATCCCTAGAACCTTCGTCAGCATATCCAACTTCACCCTCACCTCAACGAGATAGGAAGCTAAACCATTTATCCCTCTCAGCCTTCAATTCATTTCCGTACCCTGATGGCCGTTCCATGACCCCGTCGACATCCCCCTCTGCCAGAAATCAGCGCCTAAGCTCAGAGCTCGAGCTACGAAACAACTCACCCATGCTCTGCTTGTAGAGTCCATATAGCTTCAGTCGATCCTCGGGCGGCGGACGCGCAGATCCGGTCTTGGGTATCTTCCGAACAGTCTGTAATGCGTGGGCGAATACTCTGTCTGCTTTCCGCGGTCTCAACGTCAGCGAATCGACGCGCAAATAGGGGAAAGCTAAAGGGACCTACCGACGGAGTCTGACATGATCTGTGGAGGGCACAGGGGGATAATATGCGCTGAACTGTAGTCCAGGGCTATGGTTCGATTGGCAGAATATCGAAGAAAGTTTGGGATTGATTTGTTTCTCTTAGTGATGCGTGGGGGAAGTGTCTGGGGCCTCGGTTCGGCTACTGTCTGGGGGAACACAACTTACTAAGCAACTATTGCCCGAGGTCTGTCACGAGACCTCACTCGAAAACACTTTGCTGTGAGTAGGAGACGAATATTTGGCATTCTATGTATCTTGCAGTAGAGTGATCTGGCTACAGTATGAAAAAGTAAATAATTGAAATTCGTATCTTTTGCTTTACATGACCATTATTTGTTCGAGTTCTTTGATAGCGCCAAAACCCAGCCACGAGACAACATGCCAACCGTAACCCACAGCTCCCTCCACATTTCACCATTAGGTTAAGCTTAACCATTCATCGAGAGACATTTACATTCCGATTCAAGCCCCTGGCATAATACATAACAAGAAATAACTCCATCCCTACATGTAAACAATATCAATCCGAGTTTAAAAGCCCCCATCAATGTCCTCATTACTCTAATCCCTCGAGTCACCAGCTGAGGGCTTCCTGTACCGCCACTCACTCTCGTTATCGGCCCCCAGGTTGGCACTAGTAGCCCGTGAATCTCTCAATCCACTTGACCTCTTTGGCGAGTTGACCTGCAACGGCGCGTACGTCTTCTTCTTGTTACTTCTAGGGCTGCTCTTGGGGCTCTCTATTTGGGAGTAGCGGGGTATGTCGTGCGAATTTCTGGGCGAGTCGTTGAGCGATATGGCGGAATATCTGGGGGCTTCCGACATCATTGAGGCGCGCGGCGAAGCAGTGGATGCAGCCTGTGGGTATGAGAATCGCGTTGAATCCCTAGGGGAAGGAACATCCACCGGTCGTGGGTGGCGAGTTGCAGCGAAGGGAATCGATTGTTGGGTTGCGATGGTTGAAGTTGAGATTCTCTTTGCGGGCTTGCGTGTAAGGCTTCCCTTGGGCTCTAGGAAGGGATTCATATCTGGGGATAGATTCGCAAGACGTCGGAAAGTCAGGATGAGGTAGACTGAAAACACCATGGAGATGATGGTTAGTCCACCGCTAACACAGGCATCGAGGAACACCGCTAAGATGATCTTCTCGTCACTGCCATCCTTGGTGAAGATGGTGGCCCAGTCCATCTCAGTGCCTAGACTGTGCTGTCTCCAGCTCAAAACCGCAATGAACGAATAGAATGATATGATTGCAAGGTCGATGGTCGAAGCGAATAGATAGTAGCCTACAGTTGAAGACGGAGTGCGCACTCGGTATGATCCTGAGAGATGATATATCGAATAGACAATATGGAATATTGCTACGGCAGGCTATATTGGGTTAATGCAAAGGAACCTTCCTCAAATCAACGGAATTCAGAACCTACTGGCACGCGGCATATCCACCCGGTGATCTCGTCGATCTTCCTCACAAACAACATGCAAACCAACAATCCCATGGCTCCAACCAGTTGCAATATCCTCAAGACAATTGTCGATATTCTCATCGCCTTTATCATTTTCTTGGAAACCTTCGCATAGCTCCCTTGCGGCACCCTATCAATCGGCCGGTGCTGTAAATCAAGCTGGATATACGGCGCTGTCATTTTCGGTCGTGGAGGTAATGGCCGTGCAGCAGCCTCAGATATCCGCTTCGGATTGAAAGAGCGTAAACTCTCCGTCTCCGGATCGCTCGTGGCGAAAGGCAAGTACGGGCGCTGAAGTTGTGAGGAATGCATAGTATAGGATACCGTACCGTATTTCTCTGGAGGGAGAAGGGGAGAAATGCGGTTGGTAGGAATTGAATGCAAGGTTACTTTATTTAGTGGGAGCAGTCGAATGATGGCGTTGCCCTATTTGTTATGATGACATGGATATCGGTTGCTACGACGACGGCGGTAGATCAATGATTCTGCACTCTTCCAAGAATTTGTGCTCGAGTACCTGCAGTAGCGAATCTGTGTTACGCAGCTAAATAAAAACAGCAAAGTCACACCCCAAAGCTGCTATTGTCGCTGTGAAATTATCGGGCCTTCTCCGGGTGAGAGCACAAAGCTATGTGGTGCTCCAGGGAAAATAGATCATAGTTATACGCCAAAAATGGAGTTTGCGGATGAGTGCAGCCGGGCTCAAACAACTGTTCGCAATATGATACTTGTAAATGTAGATGAATTTCATACCCTGGGACGGTCACTGGCTCAGCCTGCTAGGCGCCTTACGAAAAACAATCTTGGAATGGCAAACAGCTTGCCAGAAGAGTCAGATATAGTATCCTCATAAACAATACCATAGCATATCTTGACACTCCAGGTCCATTCTACTAGTGTTAGTGTATTACCATCACCCATGGGCTATTGATAGCCAGGTGATACCGCCGATGGCACACTGCGCTCGTAGCCTCGAATACCAGCTACAAGATCCAAATGGCAACTTACCGTAGCCCCTAAACCCTCGAGAAAATACCCCCTTATCAGATCGGAAGACATTCAGCTCAGATTTGATAAAGACAGGATGCACACTATAATGCCACGACTCATCCCATGATGAAAGTATCGCAACCTCGAGTGATGTGACATGACGACAGAGCTCGTCTATCTAGCGAGATCCCACCCAACCATCTCCGGCAGGTTTTTTAGGTCTTGTCCTGCAAGGTACTAGATGCGGAATTCAGGTAGGAAAGGAAACAGTGCAAATTCATGCGCGACATTACTCTAGTAATGTCTGGGAACCTCCCTGTGCTCAATATGGGACTTTATGCGGTGCATATCTGTGCCGGCCGAACCTAAAAGGAAAGTGAGATCATCTTACCCACACAGCGTAGTGAAGATGGTCACTAAAGCTAGACTTGCAAGAGTTTCGGATGTCATCAGCCATGAGGTGAAGATGGTGGATCTTGATGCGTCGGAGGACATTAGCCCTGCCGGGTCTGTTACTCCAGGGCACAGAAAGGTGTTTACCTAAATTTTTAATTTTTCATCACTCGGAATGATTCGCGTTGTGTCTTTTACCTAGCAGCATGTAAGTACGGCTGGCGGGAGGTGGAACGTTCATTGGATTGATTTCTCTTAGCAAAAAAAAATATGATTCCCCTCTTCAAGTGCTTTTGACTTTAAGCGTGACTGGGTTGACATGGACATACCGGTATCATCCTCAAACGAGTGACGAGCATATCCACTAAAGTAGCAATTGGTGACATATGTGGTGCTAGACTGAAAGTTTACACAAACAAGAACTAAGGGCCATGAATAGCCAGTCCCCTTGAATGTCCAAGCTGATTCAGTAACCGCCGAGACTAGTAAAATATATGCTTAAATGGGTTCCTCCCTTGTTCGAGAATTGACTTGCTAGTGCAGCATTGTGTTTGGGTGCACAAGGGAGTCGACGAGGGACAAATGGATTGAGCAGTCCATCTTGCAAATGCTAGGGGAGGACATGGGCTCATAACTGGAGATATGGGGTTGAAAGACTATATTGTGGGGTAAGGCGAACAAAATTAGGCCCCTAGACTGCCGGAAATCCTTACGGCCGATCCACGTCAACAATGACCCATGATCCGACGCCGAAGGGTTCCTTGTCAAGTCTTCCTCTCAGTTTCCTGGCACTTGATGGGATTGTTGATGTGGGTAATTTGAATGGAACGATAATTAGAGTAGGATATGAGAGCCACGCTCAGAGTTATGACTCCCCACTTTATGTGTTAAGATTTCCTAAGTTACTATCATATTATAACTCCCAAGTTTTTACATCATCCGCAACCCAAAAGACTAAATACCGTATTCGAAAACAATATATAGTAAGATACTAAAAAGAAAATAAAAAAGGAAAAGGGGAAACATTATCAAGAAGTGTGAATGTAACAAAACCAAAAGTCATGCCCGTATGTGTGTACAGTCACTAGACAAAAGTGTTCGTGAAACGGAACCCCCCTTTAACGGAGATCAAAGCGGCCTGAGGGGGGTATTGCGCAATGGGCCTCTGTGCGGGAGGGGCCCATTCCCCAGGACGAGGGAAATGCCGTTTCATGAACACTTTTGTCTAGTGACTGTACTAGGAAGGGTATCGTGAGAACAGATCTAACCAGTCAACCGATTCACCACAACGACATTTCTCTCCTCTCTTGCCCAGAACTTTCTCCCCTTATCTTTAGCCTTCTCCTTTCTACCACCTTCAATCTCCACGGTGTCCACAATCCTCTCGCCCTCAACCTTTTTCACCTGCTTCGTCTCCCACCATACCTGGCCCCCCGCCATCCCAGCGACGATGCATGCCAATGCGACGAATAGACCGGTGCTCCAACTTGGACGATTGTACCTATTCATCCCCCACATGAAGCCGCTGAGCACACATTGGAAGAATGTATTCCAGACGTAAAGCCAAACAACGTAGTCCATCTTCCAACTCTTGGTCAGAGGAGCGACTTTACCGGTAGCAGTATGGGCAGTATTGACTCCACTAGGACCCCGAAACCAGCCCCCGTGTATAACCTCCAATTTGTGCAAGGCCTTCATGTCGGAGAAGAGGCGCCAGCTGAGAAGGAAATATAAATCTCTGAACCGCCATGGGACGAGGCCGAAACCCGTTACGCAGAAGAGAGCATTGAGGATTTGGGAATCGATTTCGATCCATTTGCGTCGCGGGGAATTGATGTCGTTGCAGTCGGGTACGCACATTGCCGGTGCGGCGTTGCAGAGGAGTAAGAATAACATTCCGCCCCAGGCAACGACGTTAAGCATGTAGATTGTTACAAAGAAGCCCTGTGATAAGATTAGAAACCAAAAAAAAAATAGCACTTTGGAGGGTGAATATGAAAACAAACCAATGGTTTTGTAAAAAACTTCCAGAAAGCCTTCAACCCGTTTACCGTAATTTGCCACCAAGCATGTTTGACCTCGTCGTGCTCACCACCATCCTGCACCAGCGTCTCCGCACTCCGATCATCGTCTTTCTTTGTCTCAGCATCGTCTATCATACCCCTCACGGGAATCTCTCGACTCTTTCTCCCGGCTTCCTCTTCGTCAATGGCAACAGCTCTTAATCCCGTTTCGGATCGTGGACTCGCGGCCGCAGATACACTACTTGCCCTCCGACCCCGGCTATTCCCGCTACCGACAGAATTTCGTCGCAAGTCCTTCAACGAGGGAGCATGGGCGAGAGCTTCACCGGCTGCAGCTAATACACCGTAGTAAGGATTTGAATCCAGTATTGATTGGGTGATGGAAGCTGTTCGTGTTCGTCTTATTGGCTGTTCTTCTGTACGGGAATCGGCTGGGGCAACAGTTGTTGGCGATGGAGCTTCAAATGGGGACGACATGATGGTATTATAGCTCGCTAGAATTGCTCGTTTTGAAGAGCAAGCGAGTGGTGTTATTGCGGTGCGATGGAGGTGTGAAGGGCGAAGTGGGAAATTAAAGAGGAATGTGGGTGAGGCTTGCAATTAATTAACCTGGATCTCGTTTGGTTTGTCTTGAACGGCGAGGTTTGCGAATGCACGGTTCTGAAGGGGTGTATCCACGCTGATTGATGTTGCCAAGAGAAATTAGTGGTGGGGACGGATGTGGGACATGAAAGTTTTTCCGGGACGAGAGAGGGAGGAGGGACTTCACGTCTGTAAGGTATTCGAAAAGTGCGCAAATTTTGAAGTTTCACATCTTGTTTTGCCTTCCGGCGATCCTATCCATGATCCTAGTTGCGGCGGCATAGGATGGTGTTCGACCATCAGTATGATAGGGTTGGAACTATGCCTCAAGAGTGGTGAAAGCGAACGAAAACGCCCTTGTTTCTCCACAAATCTTGTAAATCTTGTGACCAAGCAACCTTTCATACAGCTCACTTATACTCATACTCCTAATGCTATGCCCAGAACTGACGGCTCACCATATTTCTCTACGAATGCAATATCAGAACTGTGCTTCATCAACTCACCGGGCAATAAATAACCTTGAGGCGATAGGCCTCTGTCTATCGGCTTTACCTGGAACCTCATTCCTTTTTTGTGGTTTTTCGGATGGGATAGGGTTAGAGCTTCCCCAACGGCCCTGCCAAGCCCACGTTTCGAGCCATCTTCGGTGGTCATGGGTAACGACTGCGGTAGGATTGCTGTAAGTTGGGTTCGGCCCTGGTGATCTTGATCTGGCTCTGTGCTGTCCACGTCCTAGATGTTGATGAGGGGATATAGTATTTGCACTTATTCTCACCCCTCCCCAAGGCATGTCGAGATACAAGTGTTAGGCTGTCACGCCTTGATTAGCACTTTGCCTGTGTAATTTTACTAGGATCCGCTTTCTGCTTTTTTCCGTGGTAGGATATAATTAGTCTTAAACATGTTTCTTGACACCGGAAAACTTTGCGGCTACTGTTTGTCCGGGCAGTACAAAAAGGTTGGGAAACTTAGTACAGATCTCGCATTACAGTATATTGAAACAGCAAAGTCGGTATAAAGCAGCAGCACTTTAGTCTATAAACTGGTAATCACATCTTAATAACCGAATTCATCATCCTCGAACCATGGTGATGCCCGTACATGCTTATCAATAGATCAAGCGGATTCCCGCAGGATCACTTTTAAGTTGGATCCCTTCGAGAACAATGTTATGCGCACAGTGGTAAATCATACCGGTGGGGTTAAACAACATTATTAGTCACTCGCCGCCGGACATGTCAGTTTTTGCACAACTAGCCTTCATATAACTTAAATCATGCAGTACGGTAACTCGTTTCCTCAGACTTGTAACCGTTTATCCCATTAAAATCCCTCCTCTATATGATTATATAATACTGCCATCCTTTCTTACACTCGCCCTCTAAAAATACTAATCTTCTAACCGCTTTTCTCTATCCATGACCGTAGCTGATACCAAAGTCGCCGGGACTGTAGAAGGGAAAAAAAAAAAAGGAAGACCACTCGCCCCCCGATATCCGCCAGAGATTCGAGGAGGGGATCAAAAGTCTATTCCGTCCGACTCGGTTTTTCCATCTCCCGATCCCGTCGCCTTGCTATTGTTGAACTGTGCATCTTCATTCTGTGATCGCCGACGGAGCCGCCGACTGCCCTGCGGACTGGTTGACCACAGTGGTCGCACCTGTAGTGATAGCAGTATCGACATTCTTGCTCAAGATTCATTCCGGTGCAGTTGCAGCACGCCCATACGCAAACAGCGTCCTGGAAGGGTCGATCGACGATTTCTGGAGTCTGGAAGGATTGCATGGCAAGTCTCTGTATCATCTAATTTCTCAGAGCAGGAAGGGATTTATATAATTTTCTCTTTGCCTGCCTGCTTATTTGACACGTGCTCGCTCAGCTTTTTGTTGTACAATGCAGCGAGAGGCAGGGCAGGTGGCAGAGTTTCAGTTATGCGTGAGGTGGTATGTACACAATGGATGAATAGCGGCGGCTACGCAGGTGCGGGCTGCGGACTTAAATTTGAGAGAATAGGTGGATTATCCTTGTGGTGGTGGTAGTGTTGGTTGCTTTTGTCTGAGTCGAATATTGGACATATTTCTAACCGTATACTAAGACGGGCTTTTTGTATTTGGAGCGGCACACTAGGCACCGCCGCAATCCCACCGAAAGGGCCAACGACTAAGCGTGTCGGGCTAGCGACCTCGTCGCGCGCTGGTATCATAATCACATTTTTACAGTAAAATTAGCAATGCTTAATATCTAATAGGTCTAAGTATGGAAAAGGACGTTATTTTCGTGGGAAATTATCAACCGCCGGCCATGAAGACTCCGAGTGATACCGGATGAACTAACCATTACCGAAGACCTGCGCAACGGAGGGTATTTGGAAAAGAATTTAGCATCTTCTGAAATTGTCATAATGCCGTCGCGCAGAATTATCAATCTATTATGTACTGTACACTTATCAAAATAATCAGATCAGCTTCTTTATTCAACCCTGAGCCCCAGTGCCCGCTGGCTGTAATTAGGTAGGGAAGGGGGGAAGGGGGGTTGGTTAATTTAGGAAGAGGGTTTAGGAAGGGGGCCTAAAGGTTCAAAATTCTAGCAAGCTCCTTGAGGTCTCCAGGTGCCGGGGCCTCCGCTAGTATACTATACTATGATATAACAGTTGAGGTGGGGAAAAAGACCGGAGGCAAAAAAACAGAAAACCGTGTTAGGGTTTAGGAACTCAACTATATAATATCCAACAAGCTGGACAAACTGACAAACCAAAAAAGACCAGAGGCAAAAACATAGAAAGAAAAAGAACAGTCCCAGAAGGCAGATAATAAAAATAAAAAAAAACTGGAAAAGAGACAAGAGTTATTAGAATGATGAAATAGCTGAATACTGTAATTGGAATTGGATAGTAATAGTAGCATAGATATATTGGAATGGCCATAAGGAATTCCAGAGGTAAAGAAATTACATATAGGTACTACTAAAAATTAGATATTAGGATAGAATTGAGCCATTAGAATGTAGTCTTAAGGGGGTGTTTGGCGCACCACTTTTTCTGATTTGAGATCAGGTCTTGGCAATTTCAAATCATGTGATTTCGAACCAAATTAGGCTGATTTGAAAACAGTGATTGGAGTCTAGCTCTGCCAAATACAACATGATTTAGTTCTTGTTTTTCATCAGATTTTAATGACTAACAACATTAAACCCCATTAACCTTTAAAAAGGAAGTCACATTTCAACAATTATACACATTAATACTAGGTTTTTCAGTACTAAAAGATGTTACCTTATTAAACCCCAAATTTTTATTTCAATTACAATTATAACCTGATCTGAGATCAGTATACAAAATGCAGATGAAACAGCACCTGATTTGAAACCATCATCTAATCTCAAAGAACAATTTTAGATTGAAATTATGGTGTACCAAATACCCTCTTATACCACGTGTATCTTAATTGAGTCTTGAGCAACTAGTAATAAGTATGTTAAAGTTATATTACTAGGTAGTAGTGCTCCACCATACTGCAGAGGGAGTGGTTAGATCTGGAGAGTTTTAACATAGGGCCAGATTTGGCCCTATGGAAAGAAAATGAGGCAGGGAGGATCCTGGTCAGGAAGTTTTCTTTGTTTATTTCTAAGAATTCGGTAAATTTTCCATTGAAGCTTAGAGGATTTCTTTTACTAGAGGTTCAAATTTGGGTTCCAAAATGAAGTTTTCAGCCCTTTAGGCTTATGATAGATGAGATTGATTTTTATTAGTATTTGTTGTTTTTGGGGGTTGAAGTTTCTTTTGTTTTAGTTAGGTTTTCTAGGCCATACCTTAGGGTGTATGCCTGGTTTTTCTGGTAGTTACGAATAAAACTAAGGATTTAACAAAAACAAAAAAGTACCCCACCATACTGTAAAGATATTATCTAGAGAGAAGTTTTTAGTAGCAATTAGTATTTTCCATTGTTTTTCCTGTGCCAATCTCTTCTTTATTGGCAGAGTCTGTAAGTCACTTAATATTATTATTCAAGGTATTTCAGTCATACTCTATACTGTAATATAATATATACTGAGCTGAGTACTAAGATCATTGTAGTGATAAGTACTGTAGATAAATTGAGAGGTACTAACTGGCAACACCAAGTCCAGTTGTATCTAAGGGAGTCTTTAGAAGCTAGAGTAACTAAGGTACCAGTGTTTGTTCTGGACTCTAAGTTTATAAGGTAGTTATTTGGTTAAGGTATTAAAGTAAGGAATCAAAGAGGTAACTATTTAATTAAGTATGGTATATAGATGAAATCAACCACCCACTAATGATCAATGGCAATGCAGCCCTCCTAATCACTGCTCACTTCCAATACCACCTGAAGCAATTTCTCTCAATTAATTTCTACTTTATATTCTACTATGTATTTGCATTTTTAATTTGTATTTTTTTTTTTTTGGTTTTTATGATAGTGGGATTAGTAGGGGAGTGGCATTGTCATGTCCAAAGTTTTTTCATATTGCATGGTAGGCAGTTAATTTTATCTAGGGATAATATATTTAAGAATAAACTGTCTGCTGAAGTCTGCTATTTCAAATACTGGACTCAATAGGTTCTTTAAATAATATGATTGTCTACTTAGTATGGTATAGTAAAATATAAAGATTATATCAAGTGATATGTCTTTGAAACTATTATTGCATCAAATAATATACCTTAAAAACAAATACAAAACAAATATCATATCAAATGATAAATAGAAAACAGGTGTAGTATCAAGTGATATATCCTGAAACTAAACTTAAAACAAATATTATATAAAAGGATAAAGATAAAATAAAGATAGTATCAAGTAATATATCTTGAAACTAGATATAAAACAAATATACCTAGATGGAGTACCTGTAGTTATTAGATATACAGTAGGGGTCTCTGATGCCGTAAGAACTTGAATAAATGATCTTTGTACTAGAGAGTCAGATTAAAATGAAACCTGCCATGCATATTCATCAGGTAAGGCACAATATTATTTCTTGGGAAACAAGCTACTCCAAAAATACTTCTAGCTCATCATCTCTAATATTTAACTCTATACAATCATTTTCATCATCATCAATCTCAATATCACCCCCTTTCCAGTTGTTTAAATATTCTGTAAGAAATCTGATTTCAATCCTTTTGATTGAAATTTTATGACCAGCTGACCTATTAATAGGAAGTCTAAGACCTACAACCCAAAAGGCTCATCCTACAACTTCTGTTCTTTCTGCTAAAAAAATACTCCAATACCTCCCCCACAGCCCAGGTAATTACAATCTGCCTACATCTAACTTTACTTCCAGTCAGGCTTCTCCCTTCCTTCAGAATTCTTTCCTTTTTAATCTTGTTCAACTTTCTTTCTAAACTCTCCAGATAGTCAAAGTTAACTATTTGTTAGATTTTGTACAAAACATTTCCTAATTTCTAGAGCTATCCCCTATCTAGAAGGAATATCTTTCTATGGAAAACCTTACTATTATGAATGAACCATTTAGGAATTTGCACTCCTACTCTCATACAGATAGCTTTCACTATAAAGAACTTGTAAAACTGCACAATAATGAATGAAAAATCTCAACCTTTTGAGGTTCTTTATAGCTGGCTCATGGGTAACTGGGCTGCTTCCTTAGAGTTAGATATGGGAGGGGAGCACAGGATATGCAGTGTATATAGTAGGGCAAGTATTGCATCTTCCCCTTCTATGAAAATTGCAGTATTCAAAGTATTACTAATCTTTAAAATGTGTTTGAAGAGACAATTTATAGAAATATTGATTGGTTGGATAAGTCTGGTACATCTATCAGGAATTTTATTAATTATGATATTAATCACTTTGAAGGTATCAAGAATCTCCTGCATCCTATGTCCTCCAAAGCGATCAAGTGATAATAGGGTAAGTTTGTCCTACAATACTGATACTAATTGTTCTTCGATCTAACTAACTATGTTTTCACTATTTGCATAGGCAGTAGGATTAAGTTTGATGATAACCTGCTTATCATATTTTTGAATCTTGATCAGAATCATTTGTCCTATCCTTTACCTCAATAGGACACTAATGGCTTAACATGTAGAATCCCATTGGTAAAAATAGTAAGTTGACTAGTTCCCTGTCATTTGTCCCAGCCTGATGACTGACTTGCTTGCATCCAGATTGTCTTTTTACCCTTTATATCATAAGTATATCCTCCTATAAACTTATATAGTACTCATATCTAAGCCATATTGTGGACATTTTAAAGTCTATATTGGCCAACTCTTGCTATAGAAATGGCACTTGCAAGTTCCCTTTCTTCTTCTCCTTGAGCTTGAGAATTTCAGCAATTGGATCTCATCTAATTGAGAATCATATCTCTAAAGTTACTTGGTAACTTACTTGCTTTATTGGTTACTACATGAAGACTAATCTGGTAACAGGGCAAAAAGCTATGAAACCAACCATTTGAAAAAGAAAATTGGTTGACTTCCTCCTCTCCATAGTATTTCTGAATAAGATCTTTGCTAATTCAGTGAAAACATCCTTATCTTATAGGTCTTTCCATTGCTCACCTCTCTTGAAACTCATTAAATACTTTGATGTACATCACTTTCCACTGCAACTACCTCCCTCCACCAACAGTATAACACTGGCCTCTCTTCATATTGATGAAGTGGCCAGCCTCCTCCTCTCTCCACTATTGTGAAAGATCTGTAACTGGAATTCAAAATCGAGCTGTTACCTCAGCCCAAGTTGGCTCATACAGGTGATTGGAACTATAAGGTATAGATTTAGTCTTCTACTAAAAGAATACAAAGTTTATAATTGATGGTATAGAAATGATGTGGGTTGCTGGTAGGCTTTTGTGACTTCTGAAGGGTATCAGATAATGGTTTTCACTTCAGCTCACATTTTTCTTTGGATGTCTGCATAGAATCATTTTGCAGGTAGAGTTAGAAGATTGGGTTGAATTCATATATACCCATAAGGTAGACTTGAGTTTCTTGAAGGCATTGGTTAATTGTTAATTTCTGCTTTACCTCCCTCTAGTTGTGAAGTACTACCATTGAAAAAACTCACTTTTTTCTTTCTATTTAATGGGTTTATAAATCAAAAATTACTTTAGAGTCATAGTATTGTTGACTTTAGGTTCCAATGGTATTGAGATTATCCTATGTCTTATATATGAGTCTTTCCTGAGATACTAATTTCCCAGCCTCTTGTATTCTAAACTCTAAATTGACTATGTAGTACAAGGTTTATTAATCTAAATTCTTACAGTACTTAGGCTACAGGTTTTGATATTTTATCACTCCCATAATAGACTATTCCTCCTATTTACAAGATTATAAGACAATCTTAAAAACATCAGATAATAAAATAAATAAAAAATCTCTTTTACCTCTCAGGTTATATCTTTGTTCCCACTTAGGCTTCATTTCTACGTACCATTTATAGGCCTCATTTCTCAGTAATAGAAGAAAATTAACCATAGTTGATTTTGTTACCTAGGAAAAAGAATTATCCAAATCAGACTAAAACTGAAGGAGTTAGAGTAATTTAGAGTTAGATAACTTTAAAGTCTCCTAACTTGCCTAAAGTTGATCTGTTTTGGATGATTTCTTTTAACTTGCAGTTCATAACCTACTCTTGATGCCTTGTTTGTCAAAAATAGGCCCCAGAATGAACACTCTTCCTGGTTTCTATTCTTCTCTTTTTTCTATTTTAACTCTACTCTTTACTTTATCTCCCATTTTGGCATCATCTCTGGTCTTTACTTTATCTCCTATCTTAGTATCATCTCTAGTTTTTGCATCAAATAAGTAAGGCACTTTCAGTATATTGTTCTTTTACTCATATTTATATTCTTCTTTGTCACAATCTGGATTGTTTCTGACCTTTATATGTATACTCTTACAGCAATAACTACCCAATTTTGTGTGTTCTTTTATCCTATACTATAATAATATCCTGAGTAATTAAATTATTTCAAGTTATTAAATTAAGCTTAAAAGTCTTAGTAACCCTATGCTAATAGAGTGTTGTAATAAGATCACACATATAATTAATTGACAATATTTTCCTATACCCTGTATTTTAAAATTAAAATTACCTTATCTGATAATCTTATAGTATGGGAGGAAAAGTATGGTATAAGAGTAATAAAAGATGAAAACTTATAGTATTAGAGACCTTTACTGTACTATATAAAAAAAATACAGGCTACATGCTTGCAAGAAACAGTTCATATCCTATACAATGTTAAATCTTCCCTAACCTATATTTGATTTCATTTTTTTGTATTGAAATAATTTACATTGATCACCACTTACAGCACTATGTAGTTCACACATGGACTATTACTAGTAGCTAATATTAGATATAACCTCAAGTTTGCACATCTGTGAATTTGTAGTAATTAATAAATAATGCTTATTAACTTCTATCTCAGGCAATAATCTGAGTGGTACAATATTTTTCACTGTCATACTAGTTAAGGAGATATACTGGTATTTTATGAGTAAGTAGTATTTGGTGAATTAGGTTACTAGTATACAGAACTTTGACATTGTATAGTTTGGTGATAAAAGTGATTATTGCCATGCTTGATAATGGTACCTACCCACCCACCACTCCTCAATATCAACCCCTCATCTAATATTAGAGATGCTCATAATTGCAGATTTTTTTATAGAATAGATAAACTAAAGTAAATAAATACAAGATATTAATTTAATATTTAGTATACCACCATTTTGCCTTAATAACTGCCTTAATCCTCCTAGTAATCCCTTCCAACAGTCTTTCAAATAAAGAGTCTGGTAGCAATTCCCAACAATAAATAAGAGCTTCCTCTATTAGTAGCTTTACCTTCTATGCTGATCTAGTATTTACAGCCAAGTGAGCATAATGTCCATGGTAAAGCTTCTTGAGGTGTGCCTAAACATATTCAATGAGATAGAAATCTGGTGAATATGGAGGCTAATCCTTTAAAACTTCTACATTATTCTCCTCCAACCATACCATTATAAGCTCAGCAGTATGAACCTTAGCATTATCTTGTGTAAAGATTGACCTAATATCCTTTTCCCCTAACTCCTCCAAAAAATCCAGCAAAGAAAAGTCCAAAGTCCTAATATATACCCTTGCATCAACTATACCCCCTTCCATGACCCTCATACCATCACATGTTCCCTTCAGTCTGCCAGCAAAATAGGCCCATACTATCTGCTTAATACCTCCTGACTTCCTGACTCCCTTTACATGCTCTGGAAGCCATTTTTCCTAGGAGGTTCTGAAGACTCATTGAACTGCTGGATCAGCAGATTTCTCTACACTACATCCCTCACTTCAGACTACCCTCCTCCATTACTCAACTGTCCAATGCCTATGACTGAGGCACCATTCATATCTCTTTCTAGCCAGAACAGGTGTCAACCTTGGTCTCTTAGCTTTTATATGCTTGTGAATACTATGTTCTGCTAGTCTTCTCTTGATTGTCCTGATAGACACATGGGGAGCAAAATCTCAGCACAATTTCCATATTAGGATTTCTCTGCATTGGCAGGAGGCAATAACTAAATGCTGGGTATCCTGGTCACTAAACTTTTACATACAGCCTGTTCTTTTGGAAGCAAGAACTAACCCAGTTTCTTGGTATCAATGGTAGGCTGAAACTAGGGTTGTGTGGGGTATTTGCACTCAGTGCGAAATCTCAGCAAACTTTAACCCTGCCTCTTTCATGCCTATTGCCCAATAATGCGTTGACAATGGCCATTCTTTCCGTATTTTTCTTTTTACATTAGCGAGATTTTTTTGCAGTTGTATTTGGTTGTGACATGCCGGTGGTTGTGGTTGTCATCGAGCCTCTGGAGCGAAAAGTGATGATCGCTTTTGGCCAAGAACTATACCTCTGTACAGGTTGGGCAAGCAAATATTTTCTCAACCAGGTTCCGTTCGTTCCATTTTTCCTCTCTGTTACCAAACATGTTAGCTAACTCGGCGATCGCGATAAATTCCTCTGCCACGAAATACCAAAGTTACTGAGGTGGTTAAATCCTCATAACGACAGGTCCTGCGAAGTCGTCACACCTTCCACCCAGGAAGCGCCAAGTCAAAGAAACCTTCCACACCAGTATTACCACCTGCGGATATTCGCTTGCCGCACTTCTACCCACCTCCGAACATCTCATCGACCCCACAACACCAACAGCAACAACACCTCCTCAAGCCTACGACTCCGAAAGGTTGGTCTTTGCATTGACTAACAGGTGATCCTACTGTGGCAGATCAGTTGCGTTCTGCCCGCCTGCCTACCAGCCCGCCTTACGCGTGCGCCGCAGTTGGAAATTCGCTCGCAATCTCCTGGAAACGAGCCTAGTTTCCCTCCTGCTCAAGCACAGGTATGTAGAAAACGAGGTACTTCCTTTTCATGCTTACACTAATCTATGACAACTAGTTTGACCTCTCTCGCGTGCCGTCTAAAAGACGCGGCCTGAAGATGGATCACTATCAACAATCGATTATGGTGAACTTCTTTAAGGAGTGTTCATTAAGTTCCCCGACTCAATGTCATCAATTTGTTCGTGATCGCCTCCTCGATCAGCTGTTTTCCTCAAAGGATGACATTGAGATATCACCGAGTCCGTATCAGGGGAGTATGAGCTACACCTGCATGGCAAAGTGCAAAGCGGGAGACCAGATTAGTCAGTCGGTTGTGGTTCAGTTTCGGGGCACTGAATTAGATCTGTATGGAAATCATGAGGCCAGACGCTTGCATGGGACTGTGGTGCCGTTGGTCATTTTTCGAGGGTCTCACCATGGCGTATATGTCTACACCTCTCCGTTTGCGGCTGGGAAACCGTATTTAGAGACCCTGATTGGCTGTGGCAGCCTACCTCTCAAGAATAAGTTGACGACGATCAAGGACCTCGCACGCATTATGGCCCAAAGCACAAACCCGGCCATCGCAGACACCCATCTGCCAGACTCTTATGTGACTCAACTGGCTTCTAAGTTCGATAAGCTTGACTTCCAAGCTTCCACGACAAGGCAGCGTGTCTTAAGGAGCCTCTCAAAGATCAGGGACAACTGGAGTCTGCTGGCCAAGCTGCCGCAAGCCCTGAGTCATCCAGATCTGACGCCATTCAATTACCACGTCGAGCCCACATCTGGAGGTATCACGGCAGTCCTTGACTGGGATGGTGCAGCATACCAGCCGCTGGGACGAAATTTCCATTTTGCTGAGAATCTTTTTGGATTCATGACGAAGCAAGGATGGGAAGACCTCCCAGAGCGTGTGGAGCTGGAAGCACGATTCAAGGATGAGATGTGGGATGTCCTGAGATCCCAAGGGTATGCCAAGGAAGATTTACGTGCCTTGGAATATTCAAAGGTTCTGGGTATTTTGGAATACTATGTGGCGAAAATGGAGGAATGGAGAAATCATCTGGCAGAAATGTACCTAGAAGGATGCCTTCGCCACTGCAGCTGGGAGGAAGATCTAGTTTAGGCTGCTGCTGGTTGTTAGGAGAACGAGGTTTAGGCAACGGTATGGTTGTAGGGCTGGTTCTGGGCGGCACGCGCGGCACAGCAGAGGCGGAGCCCGACTGACGAGCGTCAGCTGTGGCGTGGATGGAGAGAGTGACAATCTCATCAATTCATTGTTAGGCGCTTGTCTTGTGTAGCTGTGGCAATATCGTAAATTTCATCGTTAGGCACTTGTCTTGTCTAGGAGAAATGATGTCCTCATTTTCCTCGTTAGGTACCGCTCTCGTAAGGTAGACGCAACGTCGTCGTTTCTCCTTCAGGCACTTGTCTTATGTGGTAGATAGAGGCAACATCGTCAATTCATCATTAGGCACTCGTCTTGTGTTTGTTCTTACCTGGAACACGCTAGATACGGGAGGTCGATATTGCTAATATAAAAGGGCAACATCGTCGTTATCGAACAATAGACCAGGCAACCACACAAACATCAAATCAGTCGCAAGAGCTAGTCCGACATCTCACAAACAACGTTCAGGATTTGAAAATCTCTTCCGCTTCTAACTACTGTACGTGAATACCCGGAGTCATTGTCTTGAGCGAGAGCTAACGCAGGTAAAAGTCAGAAGAATGGCCGCTGCCGCTACTGTTACTCCCTAGATGCTGGGAGCCTCGGACTTCAACTTAATCAAGGCATTCGAGCACCAAAATACCATTCTGGACAACAACGTTCTTCACAATTGCTGAAATTTTCGTCCGCCATGATATGCACCGTAACTTTGGTGCTGGTATTCTGCGTCGCCATCAAACTCTCGATGATGGGCAGGTTATGATACACACCAAGCGAACCAACGAGATTGATGTTTGCGAAATCAAGACTATTGACGAGATCACCGGCGGGGGCCTAATACCAAACTCCCTCTTCCTCAACAGGCAGCAGAAGTTCCAAGTATTCGAGTACGACATAGGGAGGCAAGCTTCCCAGGTCGATGAGAAATTCGCTTTGGAGCTCCGAGATTTCCTGGTTGCCAATTGACTCAAAGAGCGTATCACGATCATCCTGAACTCGGCAATGGATGGTGCACTCGGCGACTCCATTGAGTTGATGCTTCCGAACGGGTCCGGTACCATCAGAATCCCACTCAAATCGGCGGACCCGGAGATGCTGGACAAAGCCGCAGAAGGTATTACCACCGGGGGAGCTTCACTTACAAGGACCAAGGCATTATCGAATGCAAGGGCAACACCGTTTGCGCCCCTACGACCAATGACATGCACAAAGTTTTCGTTGATTCCAAGTTGAGGTCTGTGTTTAAGTGAAGGAAAGCGAGGCTCGAAATTCTGGTTGGATGTTTTCCTGATGTAGTTATCTTGTTTTCCATTCTCCTTGAATTGTTGCTGTTTTTCCCAAACAGTTGCGATTTCTATTTCTACCATTTCTCTCATTTCGTTGTAATAGGCTGCTTCTCTACTAAGCGATTTTTTAAGTACTCGGAATGGCAAAAGGTAGGTGATCTGGTTATGGTATAACCAATGCGTCTGCTGGGGCCTAATTTCGAGCATAAAGCTGTAACCCACCCCTAGAGTCAGGTAACTCACCTTCCGATTACTTTAAAAATGGCCTAGTAGATCCTCGTAATGAGGCTTCTTGGTGGCAATGAAAGGTTTCATGTACTGGGTTTGATATTTCTTTTTTTTTCTTTTTTTTTTTTTCCCCCACCACTTTAATATATGATGGTAGTATATGCGGATGGTGGTATTGTCTACCAGCATGGCTGAATACTAGTACCATGTACGGTACTGGTGTTTCTTTATTGGTTACTTCATTGGTTAGTTTTTCCTACTTAATTACAACATACACAGTATATCTCTACATTACATTCCATATCCTTCATGACGCGTGAATATATCTCTGAAAATCAATAAGTACAGGACGGCTCAACCTGTCTGTTGCAGTGAGGCGAGGGACAGAGCGGGCCCATTGCGAAGGCCAAAACGTTTACAGGCATTGCTTTAGTGGACATTATATGTGATCTTGGGTCCCCATTTACTTTGCTCATTGCAACAGTCCCTTCTTGAATAAGGTACTCGTAATTGAACGACGTTTGTGAACACAACCGCTATTGTATACAAGCAAAATTTGACCTTTTTGCACGGATCTGGGTGTCATGCAGTAGCAGTCGTGTTCACAAAACGTCGCTCAATTACGAGTATTGTGGTACAGTACTTACTCGTGCAATCCACTATCTCCATTAGGGGCCTTATTTTTAAGCAACAAGGTTTATTCACAGTGGAATTGGTTCGGAGGGAAAGACGTCGAGCAAAAAGATATGTATAAAACAACACAAGTAACCACCAAACAGAAACAAAGCAAAGAGTCAAAGAGAAAGAAACAGATAACAGCAGCAGATGAGTAGTGGCAGACGAGAACCAACGATGACGGACGAGGACGATGAAAAGAGTTGCGAAAAAACATGACCCTTGTATCTCAAGATTTCTCCAATCTAGCTGCAAAACATTGCACTCCGCAGCCGTTTCCCCATCTTGCCACATCCAACCCCATTTTCCGAATACCCTTGCATATTTTCCCAACATGGGAATAGTCTGTGAGCTAGTGCGAGACTAAGTAGTTGCTGATTGTTGTCAGTGAGGGGTTTTCCAGACTAAGTAGCAGCTGATTGTTGTCAGTACAGTATTAGAGGGATCCAGCACTGAAACACAATCCCTATGGAAAACGTCGTAACTAGAGTAATGGTGATAAATCGGGAAAGGTGAAATACCAAGCACTTGTGCTTGGCATTTTCTGCAGAGATCATGAAGACCCCTGCCACTTACAAGTAGGTAGTAGGGATAGCAGTTTTCCCTGCAGAAAATGTCAAGATGTTAACAAAGGCCAGGGCAAAATCTGAACTACAATAAGTATGGTGTGATAGCTACTATTTCTGCTGACAAACCTAGAATACTGCAACAATTTGGTGCAAGTTCAGTCTCAGACTACCTCTTACTTGTCTTCAAAATATCTTGGCATCATGTCTCAGTGCTGGAACTCAAGAATCTCCTGTAGTTTACATCACTGGTAGATCCACCCTCATGCTTGGCATTTTCTGTAGGAATTATATTTCTTGCTGAATCCCCCTATTGATGCTAAGGGGGTACTGATTATTATTGGTGAGGGATTTCTTAGTAAGTGAGCAGGGTTTGTGATAATCATTATAGGTGATTGATACTACTTATGGTATACAGTGAATGGTTTACTTAGGTTATTTCCAATACTCCCTCCCTGTAAATACCTATTTTTTTTTGTTTAATTTATTATATATTGTTTGTGGTACAAAAACTCATGTAGTATAAGCCATAGAGACAAAAATCATCTGTCTCAACTCAGTCTAAGCTGTAATAAAAAGACTAAAAACCCTCTTACCAAATAGCCTTTAGGGAGAAAACTATCAAATATAAAAGCTTGCTGAAAACATCAAACCAAAATACTTCCACAAATAATTAACAACGAAACCTCAATCTCCCAGCAGTAAATAAGAACCAATACCAATGAAATGCAAATAATAACCTAAGTGGGATATTCATTGCAATGCAAGCTCTGCAAACCTGTATACCCTGTGATACTTAGATCCTTCAAAATAACAAAAACATAATCAAATAAAAATAACAAAAAAATAAAACTAAAGGAAACTAAAAAGTCAAGGAACTAAAGAAAAGTCTTTTTTTTTTTTCTCTTACTACCACACAATCTCACTAATATCTTTCAGGCTTCCAGGCTTCCATCTTGATAGTTCCTTCTCATCATTATTCTCATACTTTATTGATACCCATAGATCTTCTAAATCTTTTCACCTTCTTTTTAAGTAATACTTTTTGTGAGCAAGTAGGCAAGCATATCACTGATTGGAAGATACTCAGGTTCAGCTTCTTAGTTTACTGCTTATTTATATATAGAATGCTCTTGGATGCTAATATACTTGCTAGTATAATTATAGAATTCTGAGTTTTTGACTAATGCCATACCACCTTCATTGTCAGTGAAAATTATCAGTGAAAATAGTAATAGGAGTAGGAATATTGTAAGGCTTTCTGATGATAACTAAGTTGGTTCTGTAAGAAATTTTCAAACCTAGATTCTTTCTTTACCAGTATATATTAATACTATATATTTAGTCTCAATAGAGAATAATACAACTATTAATTACTGTTTACTGAACGAGGAGATTACAGTATGGGGTGAATTTGATGTACTATCTGTGATGGTACTAATATAGATTCCTGTGCTTAATTGATTTTCTATGTTTCCTGCCCAGCTAGTATTACTAAAAATAAATATTATTGATGAACTTTCAAGCATAAATGATCCAAAGTGAAGAATGTAATCTTTTGTTTTGCTGATATATTGACAGAGTATTTCTTTTTGCTCATGTTATGTGTTCTCTCTTTAGGTTTGAACTGAATTTGCTTAGCCTTCTTACTACAAAGGCAAGGTCAAGATATATGCATAGTGTGAGATATATAATACTATCAAAGATACCCCAATACAGAGTTTCATCTGCTAGGTTATCAGACTTATAAATTGTGGCAGGCTTACTCCCTAGCTCTATTAGTATATATACCACATATGAGTCCTGAAAGCTAAACTAACTAATTACTAATTTGATGTATGAGTCATATAAGAGAGTGGTTTTTCATTGCAGGAGATTTCATATAATCTTTATTCTAAGAAATAAGTATACTGGGCCTAGTTCTTTAAGTAGGAACTGTTTTCCAATCTATGCCTTCACTATAGAAATATTCTGAGGTTCTCCAATTTATAAAATATCATTTACCTAAATTATTATTTACAGAGGTGTGCTGTTTGATCCAAGATAATAATAATCTACATAGTATTTTGATGATTGAGGAAAGTCATATTTGCTGATAAGAAAACTATTACTTGCCTGATTCTAAATATGACCTGATTGTTTTATACTATATAAACTTTTTAGGAGTCTAAAGATGACTCCTCTTCCTTTCTACTCTATTCTGATGATTCCTTCTAGTATATACATATAAATTTCATCATTTAATTTGCCTAATAGATATCTAGTCTTGTTATTACCATGGTGGATTTTTAAATTATAGAAGGCAGTACTAAGAGATGTAAGTTGAACTACTAGTACATATATTTTGAGGTAATCAATACCATATTACTAAGTATAAATTTTGGCTACTAATATAGTATTGTATTATACACTTTCTGCATTGAGTCCCTTCTTTTTCAATACTCAATTACATTTCATGCTCTTTCTTGTCACTGGTGAATCTATAAGCATATAGGTTTTATTTTCTGCTAATAATATTAATTCTACCTTGATTACTTCTTTCTATTCTTTGTAATTAGGATCAATAATTCCTGGTAGTCAGCAAATTCTATAATTTGGCCTATTATATGGATGACATAGTAATCTGGTAAGTTGTGTGCTTTAATTTTAATAGGGAGGTGCAAATACTATTCATAAAATTATATTGTAGTAAACTTTTCAGCATTCACTTGACAAAGACATTGTAAGAAAACTTGTTCCAGAGTTAGTAGATTGAAAAAGATTACTGATCTGAGTTATTTTGCTCCATTAAGAGTATCTGTTGAGAATACATCTAGTATATTGATTCTAGGTAGATTTTCTTATACTTGTTCAATATTTGCAGTAGGAAAATATTCTAGTAATTGTTCTTGTAGTAAGAGTAAAGTTTTGGTAATTAGAGGAGTAAGTTTATTATTACCATTAGTAGGTATTTGCACCAACTTGTTCTTTATTAACATAATAATATTATTTGCTGTAGTAAGTATTAGTTTATCTAACCCAGTTTACATGTAATGTGATTTGTACTTAGCTGAGTACTACTACAATCATGGTAGAAATAAGTATAATAGATGAACTGACAGATATTAGCTAGTCATACTGAGTGCAGTAATATCTAAGAGAGCCTTCAGAGGTTGAGATAACAAAGATACTTATTCTAGACTCTAAGTTTATAAAGAGGTTATTTGGTTAAGATATAAAGTAGAGAATCAAAGAAGTAGCTATTCAACTAAGTATATTTAGAAATACTGTCAGCCAAAATCTACTGTTTCAAATATTAGGCTCAGCAGGCTCTTTAAATAATATAATTGTTTGTTCTGTATAGTATAATATAAAGGTCATCTCACTTGATATACCTTGAAACTAACTTGAATATTATATCAAATAATAAACTTAAAATAAAGACAGTATCAAATGATAATATCATTTACAGTGAAACAGCCTGTGACCTAGAAGTAGCTTGCAGTAGTAACTAAGGGAAAACTAAATGTACATTTGTTTATCTACATAAATAATAGTAATAACAGTTTGGAAATCTACTAGAAGGGACTTTGAAATATGGATAATTTGAATATATAGCTCATATTTCATAATAGGAAATACTTCTCCCTATTGTAACAGGTGATAACCTGTATAAATTAAATATAATAAGGATTAGTGGAAGTCCAGCTAGCATTCGATTCCTAAAGGGGGCTAGGAGGGTAAAGGTAAGAAGGTCTTAGGTGAAGTGAAGGGGAAAAGGGAACAATACATTCACTGATTAACTAACTATATTTCTTATCTAGGTTCTGTCTGAAGTCTGAAGTCTTGCAGTTCCTGCTAGTTAAGAAGCCTGTCTTAAATACATGATATCCTTCACCCCAGGTAGGAGTTCCTGAAAACCTGCAACCACTATCATTATCAGTAAGTGTACACTACTGGAATCTTGTGATCCTACTAGAATCCTGAAAGTCTATGGCAATCCTTTAGTCAAGTCTTATCTCTACCACCGGTATACATGACTATTTCTTCCCTTGGAATCCCTAGGACAAAACCTTACTGGCACAAAAGCATAACTAATGCAATCATAAACAAGTGGTTGGAAATTAATCTACTCGATAGCAATCACTGAGAACTCTATGTATCTGAACAGGACCCCTACCAGCTCTGAGTAAAGATAGAAAGCTGTTACACCGGCAAAGACCAAGCCCAAATCTGGTATCTACATGGAGAACTTTCCCAAGTTCAATATAAGGATGAACCCATAGTTGACTACATTATAAAATTAGAGAAGCTATTCAATCTATTAGCAGGTGCTGCGGGGTGCCAACCTGAGAAAGACAAAATTTACATCATTCTGTCAAACCTACCCACTCTATACCACCCAGTCTGAACTTTGATCTCGAACAGCCTGAAATTCAAAGACATAATATATGATGATGTATGTGATCAGTTGATCCTGGAACATCAACAACTTACTGGAAAGCTCAGTAAAGAAATGAGCTTGGTTGGACCAAGTAGTAATGCATTTCTCTCTGTACAAGGTAGAAGAGGAAGATATGGTAGAGGCTGTAGTAGCCGAGGAAGAGGAATTTGGAAAGGGATTTCAAGGTCTAAGGCATGGGGCTACCTTTGGACGATCCAGTTGGACTGAAATTAAGGATGAGTCTGGCACAGTAGATAAGGATAGTTGTCTGTACTGTAAAGAGAAGGGGCACTGGGCTAAGAGTTGTTGCAAGAAACTACATGGGACAGAAAGAAGAAATCTGACATCAGCAAACATGGCACACATGACAAATGGGACAGTTACTGGAGGGGCCTGGATGGTCACTACCAACATAACAAAATCTATGGAGGATTGGATCCTCGGCTCTGGAGTATCACATCATATGAGCTTACAATGAAACCTGTTTACTAAATTCTGAGAATATACAATATCTGTATATATAGCAAATAGTGGCAGCATGGAAGCTACCAGTATAGAGGGAGTTTGGCTAACTACTGAAAAGGGAAATGGTAGAACCACCCATATCCAACTTCAAAATGTACTATATGTCTCTAGACTAGGTCCAAACAATTAAGTATCTATACGATGCATTCAACAGGCCAGTGCAATGGTTGTATTCAGTAGAACCATTAGAACAAATACCATGATCAGCAATAATAATAGAATCATTGCCATAGTAGAACTCTACAATAATGCCTATATCCTGCTGGCATAGGCAAGCAGTGACAAAGCACAACCAGTCACAAATAAAGCAGTAGCGACATTAAAAGAAGGAATACTCATAGAGTTGCATAGGTGCCTAGGACACCTAGGATTTGATGATGTAAAAGAACTATGTAGGAAACATCATGAAATTAGCATCAAAGGTCCATTACCTAACCATACCTGCGAAGACTGTCTTATCGGAAAGCAAACTAGAAAGCTAAACTCTGCTCCCATAACTCATTGAGTACTAACTCAACCATTAGAGTTGATACATACTAACTTGGCTGAGCCAATACACACTGTATCTCTTAGTGGTGCACATTATTTCCTTCTATTCATCGATGACTATACACAATAC
This sequence comes from Choiromyces venosus 120613-1, assembly GCA_003788595.2. Lineage (NCBI taxonomy): Eukaryota > Fungi > Ascomycota > Pezizomycetes > Pezizales > Tuberaceae > Choiromyces > Choiromyces venosus. The sequence continues at coordinate 1,032,707 of ML120368.1, forward strand.
ACAAAGGTATACACAATAAAGATGAAATCAGAAGTCATCAACAGGATCTGGCAGTATAAAGCCTTGGTTGGGAACTATCATGGAGTAAGCATAAAGAGATTTTGGAGTGATGGAGGAGGAGAGTTATTACAAACCTGGTATGGTTTATAATGGTTTCACATGACATATGATTTTATGTCATAAGTATTTCATTTGTTAAAGGTTTTTGCACATGACTTGATTAAGTCATATGATGTTATGTTTTTGCACTACGACTCACATATGAGTCATAGGGTTTCACATGACTCACAGTCATGAGTCATAGTTGTTTATGTTTGAATTTGATTGGTATGTTGAGCGTTGACTCATATGTGCACATATGAGTCATAAGGATTAAGAGGCATGACTTCATTTATACGAGTCATGAGGTTTCGCACATGACCTCTTTAAGGTCATGAGACTTTTGCGTATGATCAAGTATGATCATGAGGTTATATGTTATGCGAGTGTATGAGTCACAGTTGTGACTCATTTGATTTGTAAGCAGGTTGCTGGAAGAACTATATAAGAAGGTCAGTAGGACCTGATGGTTAGTTCTTCACGCAACCACCTAAGTTATTTCCTATCTATTACTTTATGAATAAAACACCTTTACGCTCTTTACACACAAGTTCGAGCAATCAAGAAAATAAAGACCAAGACTAAGTACGAGTTAGCGCTATAAGGACTTAGTATCAACAAAGGGTGATATCTAAGATGTAGCATAAGATAACAAGTACTAGAATTCTCGAAGAAAGGAGAATACAATAGAAGGCAAGTAAGTCTACCCGGAGAAAAAAGCTAATTACAGGATCATTGCCTGTTGCGAGATATAAATAGGAGAGATCTATAGCTGATCGTAACAAGAGTATACAAGTAGAGAATTCAACAGACTGCTACGAGATAGTGGGATTATCTGCGAGAAAACAGCTCCATATTTGCCAGAGCAAAACAGAGTCAGCAAAAGAGCAAACTAAACAATAATCTGAAAGGCAAAAGCAATGCTGCACCACAGTGAGTTAGCAGATAAGATGTAGGAAAAAGCAGTACACATGACAGTCTACCTGAAAAATAGAAGCCCAACAAGAGTACTTGAGAAGGGGCTCACACTACTGGAAGTACAGACAGGCCAAACCCCTCTTTTAATGAAACTCATTCTATTTGGGGTGATTGGATATAAGTACACACCAAAGGAACTTCAGACTAAGTGGGAGCCGAATAGTGTAAGGTGCATCTTCATAGGATATGAAGGAAGTAATCAGTATAGGGTACTGATGAATAGGAAAGTTCATATTATTTGAGACCTCGATTTAGTTAAGGAAACAATGATTCCAGTTAGGATGAACATTAGTATAACAGAAGAGACTGGACTAGTACAAGTACTCAACCTTGATGGCAATGAGGTTGCCTCCCCCACCAACTGCACCCAACCACTACCATTAGAAGAACTTCTACAGGAAAATATCCCCACAGAAAATATTGAGCAGTTACCAGAAACCCCACCAAGAATGAATACTCCTGGCAAATTCCTACAAGAAACTCCAAAAGGAGCAATTCGACTACAACCAGAATTTTGTTTAAATCCTCCACCTCAGGAACCAGTCTACTCACCAAGACCATGTCATTTGAATGCTGGACAATTTACCACCACTTGATTCCATGATAAAAATTATTCAAACCTTGCCATTGACTGAACTGGCAGCCTGTACAGCTCCACAAATTACCATTCACTACATACAATAAGCTACACTACTGAACTAACGAGTTATAAAAAAGCAACTATGGGCTCTTATAAAACAAAATAAAAGGAAGCCATAAAAGAAGGATGACATCATTGGCAGAAAATGAGACCTGGATACTCATGGAATTACCAGTTGGAAGAAAAACCATGAAGTGCAAGTCTGTCTTTCAAGAGAAAAACTGAGTAGAAGGAGAGACCATAAGGTATAAAGCGAGGTTAGTAGCAAAGGGTTTCACTCAGCAATATGGTATTGACTATTTAGAAATATATGTACCAGTTGTCAAACTTACCTCATTACATATCATCCTAGTACTCACTGTATTTTACAACTTCGAGATCCACCAAGGTGACATAAAGACAGCCTATCTATTAGGCAAGTTGGATGATAAAATTTACATGGATATACTAGAAGGAATTGCAGTACTAGAGATAGAAGGCAAGAAACTTGTTTGCAAATTATTGAAAGGCTTATAGGGATTGAAGCAATCAGGTCATATCTGGAATAAGGACTGGGATTGCTTCCTGATTGGAAAATATAGTTGCACACGATCATTAGAAGACTATACAGTTTACTATCACCTCAGATCAAACAACACACCACTATGGACACTCATCTGGGTGGTCGATGTCATATGGATAGGAAAAGCTAAAGATATTGGAATTGCAAAGGAACAGCTTGAAAGACAATTTCCAATAAATGATCTAGGCTCAGTATACTTCTTCCTCAGGATGAAGATCATACAAAACCCGGTACAACAAAAGATCACACTTCTCCAAGATCAATACATCAACTCAATAATCAATCACTTTGGATTTCAAGATGCATATACGATATCAACACCAATGGAGCCTAGGAGTAAGCTTACCATGACTTGCAAATTGGATAACCAAGAAGACGAAACCCTCTACTGAAGCATACTAGGAAGTATTATGTACCTAGTACTATGCACCTGCCCTGACCTTGCCTTCACTGTAGGAAGGCTTAGCAAATTCAGTTTAAACCTAAAGACCAAGCACATGACTGCAGCGAAAAGACTACTTTGATATATAGGCAAAACAAAAGATCATAGTCTCCACTTCGAACCATTTACATCTGAAGGTTCACCAACAGCATTTGTTTTTAGTGATGCTGATTGGGTAGGCGATACTGAAAACCCATAATGCACAGGAGTATATGTTTGCACTATCACTGATAGCACAGTCAACTCATCTCACACTGCAATATTCTGGTCAAGCAAACAGCAATCAACAGTTGTGCTATCATTGACCAAAGCTGAATACTTGGCATTGACTCAAGCCTATAAAGTGGCAATCTGGGTAAGAAGATTCCTTACCAAATTGGCAACCCTCAGGAAGCCTCACAATATTACCACCCCCATTACCATCTTCGCTAATAACTAAGGAAGTATGGCATTAGCCAAGAACCCTGAATTGCACAGCCATACCAAACACATCAGCATCCAGGCACACTTCATACAAGAAAAAGTGGTAAATGAAGAAGTCACATTACAATACCTCTCAATCGGTGACATACTTGCGGACCTGCTCACCAAAGCACTACCATGAAAAAGGTAGAAAGATTCTGAATGTCTATAGGAATCTATTCAGTACAAGAGAGAGTAAAGAAAAGACTTGGAGAACATGAAGAGGCATAAACATGGAGAAGAAAGGAAATGTTTTAAGGCAGTAGGAGATAAAAAAGTTTTCTTTTTTTGTTTTTCATTATTTTTGTTTGTTTTTATTCCCAAAGTTACTGTCATTTTCAAAGGATAGGTCTCACAGGATATATGAGTTTGCAGAGTGGGAGTGTTGGAAATTAACCTAGTTAAGCTGTTCATCACATATCATGAGATGATTGGAACATTAGTCAAACAGGCAAAATGTTAGTCAAATATACCATAGTTACATTGTTAGCAAAGCACATGGAACATTGGTCAAATGCTTGGAATGTTGGCCAGATAGATGCAACTCCACCATCAATTAAGATATATTTTGTGGAGGCATTGTGAGACATTGCCTTTTCTCCAGGCAAGAAAGGAATGCAAGAGTTTTTACTTTAGCATGTGCTTTTGTCTTTAGTTTAGATGTCTTTATATGTCCTGTGTATTTCCATTTGTCTTTGTTCTTCAGTCGCTCTTCATCGTTCTTAAGTTGTTCATCAGTCATTCAAATTAAGTTCATCAAGTTGATCCACTGTCTGTGGCTATCTATCCATTTTCTGTTATCCTTTACTCATCTAGTTCTTCACTCTTGTTATTCTTCAGTGTCCTATATACCTATCCTATTAGTTTACATTGTTACCCCTACACTAATTCTACTGTGTGTTAAACCTTGTTGTGTAAAATAAGTTACTTCAATTCTAATGATACTGGTAGTGAAACAATCAATCAATCAATATAAGCAAGAACAAATGAAATAATATAACAAGGAAAACATACGCGTAACTAGTATACAGTTGCCAGAACATGTACACATGTTACATTTCCCAAATGTAAAATACCTCATACTCTAGTTCAAGTCCCCCTGCTCATTTCTATCCATGTACTACAGGAGAGAGTCATCATTGGTACTGAAGTAATCTGATTCTGAATAGCTAGAGTCATATTCTTCATCATCATAAGGTTCTTAAAATTCATCAGGTACAGGTCCAGCTGTACAGGTGGTTTCTGAAACATCTATAGGTTCCTAAACTATTCTGATATAGTGTGAATTGATTTTAGGTAGGGGGGCTGCTGGGTAGTTTGTAGTCCAGTATTCCTAGATGATTTCCAAGAAGGTTTCTAGGTTCTCAATGGGTTCCCAAAAGTTGTCAGTCTTTTCATATCCTTTTCACTATACCAAGAATTTATCTCTATTATTCTGGCATCTGTAATTGAGGATTTGCTCTACTTCCTATTCTTCTGTATTTTCAATGATGATAGGTACTAGTCTATCTATTCTTCAAGATACAAATCTATCAGGATCATTTTCCTGGTATTCCTTGAGGGAAGACATATGGAAGAATGGTTTCTACTACTCCATTTACTAGAGCAATGCAAGCTCATAGTAATTGGTATAGACATCAGGTTCTAATACCTTGAAGAGGCCAAATCATCTGGGTTCTAGCTTCTTCAATTCTTTTGGTATAGAGGTATAGGGCTGTCCTCTAACTAGTATTCTGGTTTCAATCCAGAAGGGGTATCTCTGAGGTTTGTACTGCTTGTCTACTTGTACTGTTTGCCTGAATCTTGCATGCTTCCATGCTATATGTACTTCCATTCTTGTTGCCTCATAGGTATTCAATTTTTCATTAACAGCTAGTATCTTGCTGACTGATCATTGAACAGAGTTAAAGATCTTCCATGGCTGTCTTTAGAGGGTCTGGTAGAGTTTGATACTTAAGGATTTGTGAGGTGTGCTATTCATGGCTGCTACTATAGAGGCAAGAGCTGCAAGTTGAGACCAGTTGTTTTGTCTTTTGTTGACAAAGTTTCTCATCATTTGTTTAAGGGTATGAATCCTGCATTCCACTTGGCTATTAGTTTGGTGATAGTATTGGGTGGCTATCTAGACCTGAATCCTCAATGATTTCATCATTGAAGACCAAAACTTGGAGGTAAACTGAGAGTCCTAGTTGAGCATTATGCTAAGTAGAAGGCTATGAACATCAAAGATAGTTTTTTGAAGCTTTTTGAATGTCTTCCCAGAGGTGGCAAGGTCTCCAAGGGGAACAAGGTGAGTGTAAGATATGAATTAGTCTATGGTAACCATGATAGTATTGTATTTTTTTGATTTGGTGAAGGGTCTACCAAAGTTGATAGCTAAGGACTGATATACTTCATCTGGCTTGGGAGTATGAGGGATTGTCCTGCTAGGAGGGTAGTTGGTTCATTATAGATCTAACATTGATTACAGGAGTGATAATAGGCCAGGGAATCCTACTGTATCTGTAGCTACAAAGAGAAACAAGCTGCATATTTGTAGCTTTTCTGGGCTGAGAAATGCCTAAGGCCTTCCTGAACTGTTTTAACAATGAAATCCTGAAGGGATACTCCCTTTTCCAAAGGTCCTACAGGGATATAAAAGTTAGGATATCTATTTGTATTCTGTGCAATGAGTAGGCTATCCTGGATAAAATAGTGTAGTTTGTTGCTAGTCTGCTGGACTCTGGTAAAGAGGTAGTCAAGCTTAAGTGCTGTTATGACCCTAGGGTGGAAATTACCCATGATTGTTGTATGAACTGTTCCCAAAAAGGGGTTTGCCTTTTCGGTTTCCTGATGGCTCCAGAAGGGCTTGCTATAGAGGGGTCTAGAAGTGGAGGGTAGGCAGGCATCTGGTAACCAATCAAGAACTAGTTTATCTGCTAGCTTCTCTCAGTCTGCTATGAAATTGGGAGAGGGAGGTGGGAGAAAAGAAGAAGAGCATGTGGTCAGTGGAGGGGTACTCAGTGGTGAGGGGGAAATGATTGTGCCTGCAGGTTTCTTTCCTTTGTCCTTGCTCTGCTTTTATATCTTGGGATCTCTAGGAAAGTAACTTGTACCTTCCTTATTAGATTTGTGTATTTCCCATTTATTATCATAGCATACCATCCGAGTAGTTACTGCTTGTACTGCTTTCTTCTTGGATAGCTTGGGGAGTATGAATTTATCTCTCTAGGAGTTGTCTTTGGTGATAGAACTATCAGTACTAGCCTGACTCTTAAGAGGACTTTGGTTACTGTCCTTACATTTCTGGGATCAGGTAACTGCATTTGCTTGAATAGTATTCAATATATTGTCAAGGCTTGCTCTGAGTATTGAGTTTTAGGTGGTGAGAGTTGGAGAGTGTTGGCTTTCTGCTGAAGAGTACATATTGCTATTAGATTCTAAGCTATAGGATACTGAGGTGGTGTAATTGGTTTGAATTTCTGATGCTTTAGTGTCTGGAGTGATCTGGGTATTATGATTTTCAGAAGTGTGATCTTGGAGGATTATCTTATAAGCTGAAGACCTATTCTCATGAATTCTCAATAGGTAGTTTGCTAAGAAATTCTTTGCTCCTGGCATATACTAAATAGAAAAGTTGAAGCAGCTAAGATACATTAGCCACCTTTGCTACTAGTAACTTAGATTCTTTTGGGTCATTAGTATAGTTAGACTTTTATGGTTGGTAACTATAGTGAATTTGGTATGTGATAACAGGTGTGTAAAGGTTTCCACAGCCTTAACAATTGCAACAGCCTCCTGTTGGTATGTGGGATAGTTGCTTTAGGAGGGTGTCAACCTTTGTCTATAGAAGGCTGCTAGTCTAGTCTCTTCCCTAGTTGCTCCTTGTCCTACACATCCACATACTCCAATAGGAGATGCATCAGTAAATAGCTATATCATCTCTGGTGTGGAATAATTTATTGGTCACAAGACCTAGTGTTCTTCTGCAGCTTTTTTAACTGCCTAGAATGCTACTTCCTGCAGGTCAGTCTAAAGCTATTCTGCATTGCTAGTATGTACTGTAAGTGGGGCAGTAATGGTTGCAATGTGGGTTAGGAACTGTGAGATATAATTAACTATTCCATTAAATTGTTGAAATTCCTTCTTGTTCTTTTGTCTAGTCCAATCCTTAATAGTCTTTATCTTTTTCAGTGCTGAGTGTATGCTATTATCATCAATTATATGGCCCAATATCTTCAGCTCTTTAGTAAAGAAGATGCTCTTCTTCAGCTTTGCATATAACCTTGCCTGTTCTAGCTTTCTGCAGACTGTTTTAATATGTTTCACATGGTCCTATTATGTTTTGATACAAATAAGGATATTATTAATGTAGACCCAAACAAAAATAGCTAATTCATCTGAGAGGGTATCTTCCATAACCTTCATAAATGTGGTTGGGGCATTTGTGTCTCCTTGCAGCATTACTCTATATACAAACACTCCAAAATGGGTCTTGATTGTATCTTATTTCTTGTCATCTGGGTGAACTCTAGTCTGAAAATAGGCATTACTGAGGTTAATCTTGGTTCTATATTTCACTCTGCTAACAGTATTGAGTATTACCTGTTGGTTGAGTATTGGTGAGTGGTCCTTAATTGTGTTTAGATTCCTTTGCTATATATTTGCTAGAGGTCTTATGCTACTATTTGGTTTACCTTGCATAAACATACTTGACCCACCAGGTACTTCTACTCTGTAAATAACTCCTACTTGCTTTTGCTTCTCGATTTATCCTTTGAATAGTGGTAGGAGCTTTTCTAGGATCTTGTAGTTTACCATTTTTAGGTAAAGGGTGTGATCCTTTAAGCAGATCCTGTAGTCTATACATCTTCTTGGTAGCATAGTAGTTGATACTTCCTTGCCAAATACCTTAGGGAACATTGTCAGGAAATCCTGTGCTTTTTCTGCCTTTGCTATCACTGATCTTAGTTGAGTAGACTGTCCATTTCAGTTCACTCTTACTTTGTAGTCAGGAAAGTATAACCTGTTTTTCCTGCAGTCTATTATAGCTCCAAGCTTGACAAGATCATCCATACTTAGTAGGACATCATAATCTGGAATTAGGGTGACCATCATCTCAACTCTTAATCTCTTCATCTTTCTTATCTGAATATTGACAGTACTATTATGGTTCCTACTTGATCTTGATCCTTTAACTACTATTTTCAGGGAGACTGAACACTTCCAGGACTCATAAGAGATATTATGTATGGTGGCAAATTGATTGCTTATCAAGCTTCTATTGATGGTTCCTGTATCTGCTAGGACTCTTACTTGTTTGCAATTTACTAGCATGTTGAATTTGAGAGCTTGGAAGTGTGTGCCAGGGTTATTAGGTAAGAAAATAGTAGTTTTGTAGGTCCTTATAGTGTCTTGTCCATCCATCTCTTGTGTTGAATTGCTCTCTAGCTCATATTCCTCATCACTACTATCAGTATCATCCTCTGTAATCCTGACATAAGTGGTTTTAACCTCTTTCTTGGGGTAGTTATTTGCCATATGTCTACCTTCTCCACAGTAGAAGTAAGCTCCTTCTTTCTTCCTTCAATCCATTTCCTTCTTGCTAGGTTTCTTGTTCTTCATATAGGTTGTCTTCTTCGCTGGTGCCTTGCTTTTTCCTGTTACTTTGCTGCTTGCTACTTGAGTAGGTTGATATTCTTTCTTTTATTTGTTTGATTTATTGGTGGAGGAGCTACTGCTGCTACTATAGCCTCCAGTTTTGTACATAGTAGCATCATACCTTTCTGCAACTTAGACTATCTTGGTTCAGGTATCTGTTTCCCAGATATGGGGTTCCACATTTCTTCAGAGGCAAGAATCCATTGCATCTAGAAATCACTGCCTTTGTGGGTAGTCTAAGACAGACTCTCTAGGTAGAGTAGCTCTCAAGTCTTCTAGTTCTCCAGTAATCTTCAATATTCTAGTTGGTTTTCCTCCTGTATTTTGCAATCCCCTCTGCTGCTGCTAGTAGAGGTTCTCTGTATTGGTAGATGCTTCAAAGAGCTGCTTAAATCAGTTTCAAAAGGTCTCAAGGTTGAGTATATCTTCATACTCAGTGAGTAATATCATGTATTCCTTATGTTCTCATTTTTCAGTATAGGGCCTATAGTCATCAACCACATCTTCTGTATCATCATTGATGTCATGCTTTCAGAGGTACTTCTTTACTTCTCTAAGCTATTTCTTAAGTCCATTGGGTTTCAGGTCATCTCCTTCCCTACTGAACTTTGATGGTTGAGGGAATTTGATTTTTGGCCTTTGTGCTGCATTGCCAGTAGGCCTTTGCACTGCATCACTAATTCCTGCTCCTCCTGGTAGTAATACTGGATCTTTTGAGGGTTGTGAACCTTTTAGTTGTTTGCCCTTGCCTTTGGGTGTATTAGGTGTGACTGGTTTTGCTGGTGATTGCAGGAATGCTCCTGGGGGTTATGTTCACTCTCTTTATATTGATTCACTTATCACCTGACTTGTTGCCTGAGATTGAACTCTACTTCCAAAGACTGTTCCCAAAAGGCTTTCAGATCTATATCTGGTCTCTACACTGTGGCTTCTTGCTACTCACTGAAGGATCTATTCTGCAGTGAGGTTCTCCTCTGAGTCAGTATCAAGGTCTTCTGGTTGTAGAGTACTTTTAGCTTATGCTAAAGCTTCAGTTTCTGAGTCTGAATTGCTGTCTGTTCCTAGAAGGTTCTAGGTAAACCCTAGCCTGTGAGGTGGTCTGGATATCCTTCTGGACTGGGTCTTTCAATGACCACTTTGTTCTGAAATTGTAAATGTAGTACCTGAGCTATAAGTATCTTTCTCTACCACTCTTGCTTCTAACTAGTTATCAAGATACAGGAAAGGAGATCAATCCTACCTGGTATTCTTATTCCTGAGAACCTGTGAGTACCTGTACAGGGTTAACTTACCTGCTGAGGTGAAAAGAATATAACAGGTAGTAATCTATATGAACTAAATACAATTGGGATTGGCAGTAGTCTGACTAGCATTCGATTCCTAAGAGAGACTAGAGAGGTAAAGACAAGAAGGTCTTAGAAGAAGCCAAAGGGAAAAGGAAATAATAGAGTTGCTATTCAACCAAGTATATTTCTTATCTAGGTTCTATCTAAAGTCTGAACTCTCATGGTTCCTGCTAGTCAGGAAGTCTGTCTTAAATACATGATATCCTCCACTCTCTACCCCAGGTAGGGGTTCCTGAAAACCTGCAACTACTATCATTACCAGTAAGTGCACACTACTGGAATCTTGTGATCCTACCAGAATCCTGAAAGTCCAAGGCAATCCTTCACTCAAGCCTTATCTCTACTACCAGTATATGTGACCATTCCTTCCCTTGGAATCCCTAGGGCAAAACATTGCCAATACAAAAGTATAACTAATACAATCATAAATAAGTTACTGGAATTCTAATGATACTGGTAGTGAAACAATCAGTCAATCAACATAATCAATAACAAACAAAATAATATAACAAGCAAAATATAAATGTAACCAATATTCAGTTGCTGGGGTATGTACACATATTGCACCTGGGTGATGTCTTTGTGACTGCTTGTTTAAAATAATAGTCCTATAATACTTGGTAGTAAAGAAATTGAAAAACAGAAAGGTAATACTTTTTTTAAGTAAATGGAGAGCCATTGTAGGCCTTGCATATTATGAGTTAGCTGTCTTTATATTGGTTTATAGTTAATTTTAAAACTTATAGTACTATATGAAGAAGTAAAATAATATATATAGCTAATACATTTAATAATATGATATCTACACATTGGATGAATGTATAATTCCAATACTTTGTAGTATCCTTTATTACATTAATATAAGTAGCTATAGGAAATATCAAGCCTAATGGGTAAGTCTTCTATATTTTATACCTTGATTATTTTATTCCTTGATTCTTGTAAAGATATACATATAAAAATACTAGTCTTAAGCTTCAATCTTGTAAGCCGCTCTGATTAGATAAAGCTAAAAGTAGTATCTACTAGTCTTTAAATATGAATTAGACTATTGAATAAGTTTTAGTCAGTTTGAGATATTGTTTGTAGAGATTTCAAGCCTGAAATCCAGTAATACTAGATTTTCATATAAATTTCAATTGGTTAAGTACAGAACTATGGAAGACTTATCTGTTCAACCTTAAACTTTGTACACCTCCTTTAATAAGTTTTGTGAAGTAATCTACAAATTATTGAATTTATAGGTGAACCTAATAAGTAGATATCTTGTGGCCCAATTGATCTACTTTGTATGTAGTTTTTCTCCTATTAATTTACTACTACAACTTTTAAAAATCTGATTAGATTAAAGTAAAAACAGTTTATACAAAACATATAAAACCCATGAAGCTTCTCTATTAGCTTATGAAAGTACTCTTAGATATATTTCTATTTTTACACAGGCTGTAATTACAGGGATCTTTGTTTAAAACAATTAATCTTAATAGCATTATATTGGAAGAAGTTTTTCTTACTGTGAAATATTCTAATTTCTCATATTTTAGAATACTTTCTAACAAATTTCCAAAGTTATATTAATTATTAATGTAGATAATCAGATGTACATTTGATTTTCCCTTAGTTGCTACTGTAAGTCACTTCTAGGTCATGAGCTCTTTCATTGTAAATGGTACCACATCTTGAAACCAAATATAAAACCAATACTATATCAAATGATAAACCTAAAATAAAGATACTATCAAATGATATATCTTGAAACTAAACATAAAACTAATACTGTATTAAACAAGAAACCTAAAATAAAGATAATATATAAAGTAATTATACTCATTATATTATAAGTTATGGGAATTTTTCTGTTTATCAGTACCTAATACTGGTTACTTCCTTCATATCTAATGAATATATACTTCCTACTATTTAGCTCCAACTTAGTCCTAAGCTTCTTTAATATATGCTTGTATGTAATTACCATGAATGGAATATGTTTAGTTAGTTGAGGGACTTCTCCTAACTGTACTTCCAATAGCTTGATCTCCTTCTTGGATGTACTGGTTAGACTTCTATATTTCAGCTAAACAGTTATTCAAAATACTTCTCCCTATATCTTATCTCCTTGCTCAGATTTGTAGAATATAGTCTTTCCTCTGCTTATAATAGTTTTATTTGCTTGTTCACAGACTTTTTTTTTTTTTACTCATGTGAATATAATAATATTTTCTCATAGATAACATAATTATTTTAGAATAGTTTATTGAATTCATAGTTTATATACTTTCCTTTCTTCATTTCTTGGGAATCTTGATATTCTTACTACATGATAGTTTCAACTAACATATTTTCTGGGGAAGTAAAACATCACATGAGAGTGTGATTTGCTTCTAGTGGCTATAACTTGAGACAAAGTGTATAGTAACCCTACTCTCCTCATCAGTAAATATTTATATTCTATGAAACAATAATAACAATCACAAGTACAAATATTTGACAGGGAGTTAAGAATGAAAACTATATCTAGAAGACTTTAAAGGCAATTCAGGATAGTTTGAAGGGTGAAGTAGTAGCTGCAATTGAGGTATATAGTATATAGAGAACCATATTATATTAAAGGCTATCAGGAGTGAGAAGGGATCCTAAGAAAACATTTCGAATAACAATAGTTGATAGTAACTGGGGGGAAAGTAATAGTAAAATAGGGTTTTGATATATAGATGGTAGAAGCTTTCTTCCTTGCCTTGATATGACTAGAGATATAACAGTTTATTTGAAAATGAAAAGTTTAAGTAAGAAAAGTATACTGTTTGGAAAAAATTGGATTTCCTACTTTCTTGATAGAAATATATTAATTACAGTAAAGTACAGTTATCATCTTGAGTAGCAAAGGGTACAAGAAAATAATCCTCAAATAATGAAGAATCTTTTTGCAAAACATACTTACCTCATCTGGTATTATAGTTTAAAAACCTTTCAAATCTTTAATATAGACAAGAAAGGGGTTCTCCTGAGATATGTAGTATATGCTAAGGTCTTTTACCATTAAGGATATTGAAAATGAAATGTTACCTATGATGTGTAGCTATGAGTTGGTAATAGTTACTGAGACTATAAGTACTACTAGAATGTTATTTTCTTCTTTTGTGATCTACCATAGGGTAGTACAATATTTGGGTTAGTATAAAAACTTAATACTAGAAGAGAAAGATTATGTTTTCAACTACTCATCAAAGGGGTAGATTGATAGTAAGCTGACTTAAATGTGGCTAGAAGATATTTTTGAGCCATAAACTATACTGTTAGTTGGTTGACTACTACAGTTATATATCCTTGATAGTTATAGCTCATATCTTATCACCTTTCAATTTGCTCAATTTTATATCAATCACAATATACTTCTACTCTACTTATCATCACATAATTCACAATTTCTATAACTAGTAGATGTTGGATTATTTTCTCTCTATCAGTACTACTACCAATATGAAGTTGATGACTATCAGTGATCTAGTTATAATTCTACAGGAATAGGAATTAAGAAATTGGTATTTATTCAGATAGTCGTAACTGTATGGAAAAGAAATTCTTACCTTATCCAATATTTGTACAGGAAAGGTCTCCAATACGATGAGTTGTCATCTTTTATCTCTCCTATACCATACTATCTCTCATACTACAAGATTATCAGACTATTGTAAGATCATCAGATAAGGTAATTTTAATTTTGAAATATAAGGCATAGAAAAATATTGTCAATTAATTACATGTATGATCTTATTACTACCTGTATATACAGCCACTAGTCAGAAGTATTCATGATCTGAGACATGTGTTTAATTGCAATTGTGCCATAGTAGGGCCAGTAGTGGGGTAGTGGGGTTGTGGTGTCAATGGCAACAAGGATGCATGCATGTACATGGAAGTGAATGAGCAAAGGAATGAACAGGCAAGCCAACCACCAAACAACCCACCCTAAATTTAATTATAGAAATTTGAAATAAAAAACCTTGATATTATCTAATATTTTGTATAGCCTCCCCTTGCTTCCAAAACTGCACCCAATCTACTAGGCATTGATTTCCACAACTTCTCAACAAACTCCTCAGGAATTGTCTCCCAAACCAAGGGTAAGACCTGGGCCAATTTCTTCTTTACAGCTTCCTTTCCTCCTAGGGTATCTGTAATCCTAGGGTGCTGCTCATGCAATCGCTTTTTAAGCTCAACTCATGCATGCTCAATAGGATTTAAATCAGGGGAGTAGGGAGGGTGTTCTTCCACTTCAATACAGTTTCTCTCCAACCAATCCATAATACTATAAGCTTTGTGAACAGGAGAATTATCCTACTGAAAGAGGATATCTTGCACACCAAAGGAGATTATTTGATGAATAACAGGAAAAAGATGTCTTCTCAAGAGCCTAACATACCTAGTCTTGTTGATATCTTGGGTAATAGGAACCAAAGGACCTTTTCTCTTACCCCAAAAGCAGCCCCAAACTATGAGAGAAATTTCCTTACCCTTCTCCTTTGGATGAATACAATCAGCTAACTACTTCTCTCCAGGTTCTCTAAAAACTCATTGCTGCCTTGGATCCTTGGATTTCTCCACACTGCACTCATCACTCCAGATAACTCCTTCAAAATTGTACACTGTCCAATCTTTATAAACTGTAGCCCATTTCAATCTCTTTGCCACATGCTCAGGCTTAAGCTTGGGTCTTGATTTGGCTAGCCATTTCTTGACATTGGCCTCTTTGAGTACTCTATCCGCTATTTTATATACAGTTTATTTATTAGTCAATCATGTCCTATCAATCAGAGTAGTACCAGTATGAGGGGCTTTACCAGTAGAAAGTGATACACCAGGTACATATCTATCTCTGAAATCAGATCTGGTCATTTTCCAGTTGAATTTGGCTGCTCAAATGATTGTGCAACATTGCTGATAGCTAAGAACAGGGGTGCAACTCGGGTGAGGGATGTTTTCTACTGACTGGCACTCACATGCTCAGACAATGAAGCTTTTAACTGTTGTCCAAGGTCAGCCAATGAGTTGAGCAATAAGGGCAATATTCCAGAGGCAGTAGAAAAAGGTAATAATCATGCCTTTTTCAAAATTTGACATCTTTCTTCATGAGGTTTTAGGAGTTCTTCTTTTTTTGGTACTAAGGACTTTGTATATCCAGATTGGTAAACCTTAATTAAAAGATAAAGGGGCAGGTAGTCATGGCCAGAGTATAAATTGTTTGGGTATGTTATGATCATAATGGTGATACCATTGACATTCATGATCGTGTTCTGGCATTTTTGGCGAGGTAGCTTAGTAAGCCAAAAAACATGTTTCACGAACACTTCTGACTAGTGGTTGTACTATTAACATAGAATTACTTAGACCTTTAAGTTTAATTTAATAACTTGAAGTAATTTAATTACTCATGATATTATTATATTGTAAGATAAAAGAATATACAAAAGTGAGTAGTTGTAGCTGTAAAAGTATAGATATAAAGGTCAGAAATAATGCAGTACTAGTATTGTAATAAAGAAGAATATGAATTTGAGTAAAAGAATAATATACTGAAAGCGCCTGACTTACTTGATACAGAAACTAAAGATAAAGCAAAGACTGAAGATGATGCTAAGATTGGAGATAAAGCAAAGAGTAGAGTTAAAAGAGAGAAAAGAGAGGAAGAGAGACTAGAGCTAATATTCATTATATGGACTGTTTTTAACATATAAGGTACCAAGTGTAGGTTATTAACTATAAGTTAAAAGAAAATCATCTAAAACAACCTAACTTTGAGTATATTATGGGTCTTTAAAGTTATCTAACTCCAAATCACTCTAACTTCTTTAGTTTTGATCTGATATTGATGATTCTTTTTTATAGGTAATAGAATTAACTGCAGTTAATTTCCCTCTACTCCTGAGAAATGAAGCCTAGAAATGTGATTTGAAGATAGAGTCTAACTGGTAACAAAGAGGTAACCTGAAAGGCAGAGGATTTTTTTTATTTATTTGGTTATCTGATACTTCTAGGATTGTCTAATAATGTTGTAGTATCAGAGGAATAAAATATCAAAACCTATAGATTAGAGATCTTTACCATAGAAATAATTACTAGTATTTTGTATATCCTATACATCAGATACACAGGATACCCAAAATATTAAATACAATTCAAGATATTACATCAAAGTGATGTCATATCTTGATCTTTTATTATATAGAATCCTGCATCCTGTTACTGTCTTGATATGGACTCTTTATAACAACCCACCAGAGGGTGTCTTACAGTAGACTATTCTTACACCCATATCAGAGACCCTGAGGTTAATAGGTAAGGATAGTTGGGTTCACTAGGGTGGACAACTAAGGATACTATAAGGCTATAGTATAGGGGTGGGCTCAGGAAAGACACATGTAATGAGGCCTGAGTTACCCTCCATGAGGTCCAAGTTACCCTATCTAGCACATAGAGGTACATGGGGGAGGGGGTGATACTATATGGATTAGGCACTCTGGTAAAATCAAAAGGTTACAAACCTAGTACTGTTTGGAGGACTATAGGAGGAGCTACAGGGCTTCGAATGCTCCAGGACTTTATAGAGGTATTCCTAACCCCCCCCTGCAGCTTCAGCGTAAAAACCGCATGTTATGGACTTATAGTTGTTGAGTTGCTCAGTTCCTAACAAAGGGAACTGAGTGGAGGCACTCTTGTAACACCATATAGGTTGTCATTGTCTGTCCAACTGGATGCTGTCTGTAGGATATATGAGAGGACATAGGGTGTGCCCCAGAAGAAGGGCTATCTTCTGGTAACAAATATGTACAAAACGGACAGGAACTGAAGGAGTTACTAAGGTAATACCAGAGGGGTAGTCTAGAGCCTCCCAGGTAGTCCCCGGGTGGCCCAGAAGATATTGAAGCATCTCTGGGCAGGTGAATTGCATAGAGATATAACTCATGCCCAATTGCTATAAGACTATTAGGGTTGTTTGAGAACTCTAAAAGCATGATTCTTATTATAGTAGGGGTGCTTTTAGGGAGTTGACTGTGGGTAGCACCCACCAGGCTAATTACCAAGGTACCTCAATAGGGGAGCCAAGTAGACTTTCCTATCAGGCAAAGACCTAACTAGAATGAAGTAGAAGGTTCAGCTTGATCATGAGAGCTATATCTACTCAAGGCTTGCATAGATGAAATGCATATAGGAATGAGAGCTCATTAGTGGTATGTCTCCTCAGTTGCATAAGAGTTTGCCACTAGCATATCAATGATATGAAGAGTTTTTCTCCTATGATCGCATTGAAGATACAGTGCTTGAAACACTTTATGTTAGAAGGAGATTTAGCCAGAGCAGGCCAATATCTACAAAGGAATAATGTCCTTAGTGGTGTGCAGTAGTCAACTCAGAGGAGATGAGTGTGCTCATGATTAAGTTAGAGTAGTGATAGGTAGGAACTGGCAGTATATGATATTTTACTTAAACTATATGTGAGTCTCACTCTACTCTGGCAATCAACTACCTCTCGAAAAACTTACTAAGTGAAGCTGTGGCTTAATAATATTAAGTTTTACTGCTTTGATTCTTTAATTTACTGTTGATTATTACTTTTGATCTTAGAGTCACTTGAGTGTGGTCATGAACTTGAGATCTATCTTCCCTTAGAGCACCCCTATTACAGTATATCATTAAGTAACTTCCTTGCATAAATCTCTTGAACTTGTTGCCACAAAACCTTCCTACATTGATATATTCGAGTACACATCACTTGTCTGGTACAAGAAGCATCAAGTGGAAAGAATGATGTCTTCTGAAGTTGCTTTTACTGACCCTGTGGCACAAGAACATGCTACCTAAACCCTATGTACCAATATTATTGCAGATCTACAGAGTTTGGAGTGGGAACCTGTACTGCTATTACTTATAGCCACTCCTATTGAAGTTCCTCAAGCATGTCAAGAATTGGTTCTTATGGACCCAAGGGCCCTCATGTAATTCTTTTCCCATGATGCTGAGTTTACAGAAGTAATGAGTGTTGACAAGGAGGGTATCAGCTTTGCAGACTTTACACATGAGTATATTAAACCATATATCCTTTGGGAACTTGGTTATCAGTTTTACACTACTCAGAAATAGTTATACTTCTGGAATGAGCAAAGATAAGCTACATTTCATCAGGACATAATGAAAATAGCATAGAGTTAGATGTTGGATCAGCAGACTGCATTTCGCAAGTATATTCAAACTACCAATATGTTAAACACTAGGATCAGAGCTCTAGAGCAAGCAATCTATGGTAGATATGTTATAGACTCTGATAATAATGTGATCATGAGAGATACTCCTCCCCTTCCATTAGTACTTACTGAAAGATGTGCACCTAACTTTGTGCAGAAGCTTCATGAGATGTTGTGGAAGGTAGAGGAACAGTAGTTTCTCACTCCCTTAGGGATACAAGAAATCAGTAATGGTTGGCAAGAGTAGTTCTCTCAAGAAGCCTCATAGGCTTTGTCCAATCCCTCCCTACAAGCATAGAGAAGTAGAGACAATAGTCTCTCCAGTGTACGAGGTTCTACAGTAGTAACTAGGCAGAGAGTGGAAAGAAGGACAAGGTAGACACCACCAGTTGGAGAAGGATCAATGACTCTTTTGAGAGCCAAAAACACCCCGACAGTGATTGTCTGGCCTCCCACAGGGGAAAGACCTTTGAGTAGTGCAACACAGGTCCCTATGGGGCAGGCACCACAGATGCTAGTGCAAAATACTCCTATCATCATTCTGCCAGCTCCAGGACCTAAGCCTTTAGGCAGCAGTTATGGTCAACATCTAGGCATCCCAGGGGCTTTGGCTCAGTTACTTACAAGTGATTGTTCCCCTGCTTGTTGGGTCAGGAGAGACTTGGGTTTCACAAGACACTTCTACCATGATGATGGGTGTATTAAACTACCTTTACAGGCAGTTAGGCACTAACTGGGACAAGGTACATCAAAGGAAAAATGAGTTAAAGTTGAAAAAACACCTTGTGATTTCTGTAGCTCACTTCACTACCAAGCACCACACAGCTGTTTGGAATACCAGTACTTCTGGTACAAATCTGGGCAAGTAATGGGAACTCCTAGTCAAATGAACAGTCCCTACTTACCTCCTCCAATACTGCACCTAGTCCCACCATCCAGAGGTAGTTCCCACTTTAGTGGACCAGGTAGTTCGAAGGAATCCTTTGATGGATATGATGCACCAGAGGGAGATGGAGGTAATAGACCTTCTGCAGGTAGAAACACTGGGGCTGAAGGAGATCTGGGTGGTTCAGATTCCTCTAGCAGCTCAGATGATGATGCCAACTCCCTCCCCTATCTTGAGCTGTTCCTTGGGTGACACAAGTCAAACTAGAATGATTCAAAAAAGAGACACTATGACTGCAGATCTTGTAAGCTGGCCAAATTCTTACAGTCATGTAAGAAGGCAAGCAAGACAGCTTCTAAGGTAAAGCCTAAGAAACCTGAGAAATTAGGAGATGTTAAGGCTTTTACTGAAGATGTTAATGATACTCTGAGGTTCCTTAGTGATGTGGAAATCAAGTTTAATTATTGCTGTCAGTTTATTACTGAGGACATAGATAAGATTAGTTTGGTTATCACTCACTTAGAAGGTTCTACCTAAAGCTAGTATATCAGTCCCCACCATTACATTAATGAGAAGGCTGCCCAATGAAGTGGAATGGTCTTTAAATTGGACAATGAACTTCATACCTGGGAAGGATTCTGTCATCGTTTGGAAAACAGCTTTAGAGGCCATACTGATCAGGATCGCTCTTTAGCTTAGTGGACCTTAGTGGAGATAAAACTCAGCCAAGTAGACAAGTACTTAGATAAGGTCATTGATCTATTGACCAAACTAAAGTATATGGATGGACGAGCAGTTAAAGACAAGGTACATATTAGTATTCCATTAGAACTGCAGACAGCCTGGACTCAGAAGAACCCCCATCCTGAGGATATTAATGAGTACCTTGATCTCCCAAGGAAAACTGACCATGACCTGGAAGACAATACATGCTTTAGCTAGATAGTGGTGAAGGACAAAGCATCCAGTCATGATAAGAGTGAGGACAAGCATTCCTCAAGGAAGCAACAGAAGAAGGGAAAGGGTTTTGGTAAGCAGAATCCCAAACCTGCTAACTCTTCAGGCAGTTGTCAGTCAAAGTCAGAAAATTCAGAGTACTCAATTGCTCATAAGAATATTCCTAGCACACTCCTTGACAAGTGCTAAAAGTTAGGTCAATGCACCAAATGTGTACAACCAGGTCCCTTCTGGCGGAAGTGTACTTTGGTTACTCTAGTTGTTAGCTCTTCCAAGCCAGCTAAGGCATGTAAGTGATCTACAGAAGAGGTGGGCCATGTAGCTGGTCCTTCTAACAAAGTTAAGCACATTGAAGCCCCTCTTCCTGTTACTTGGAAAATTCTTGAAGTCCACGAATCTACACCTCAGATAATGGAGATTGATATAAATGCTTTGGGCTAGTTAAGTAAACCTCTGAAGAGAATGTAGTTAGCAACTAACAATTTCCCAGGCCAATGATAGCATGCTGGTGTGATGGAACTTGATGGATAGGAGATGGACAAGGTAAGTGCACCCTCCAAAGAGTATACATAGAAAGCTAAAATTAATTAGGCTCACTGGAGTAAGGTAGTCAAGGATGGAAGAGGGTTTTCTTATGAGTTTTTGGTATTAGGGTTTCCTTCTATTATATAACTCTTGAGTTTCTCTTATTATATTCTGTTTGGTTTTTCTTGGTCTCTTTGGATCTTGTTTGGTTATGTTTACATCAGGTGGGACTTGATTATATACAATTGAAAGTTATTTCTAAGTTTACCTGAGGAGAGTTTAGTACCTGAAATCATGTTAGCATGATAGTAAATAGTACTACCTACTTTGACTCATGATTTTATAAAACTTATAACTTAACTGTTTGCAAAACACTTTTTTAACCTACTGTTATTGACCTATTATGGTCACTCTTGTATCAAAAGGTAAGAGAACCTATACCCTTACTTACCTACTCACCTTATTTGATTTTAGAAATGTCTAGTAAAGGAAAAACCAGAAAGCAGCAGAGACTCTCAGGTCCACCATGACATACAAAGTCTATCCAAGTAAAGGTTAGACTTGAATGGCAACTGAATGCAAAAAGGAGTAATGTAGAAGCAGTACTACTCCTAGATGGTGGCACTATAGGAGCAGTGCTCAGTAGCAGATGGGTAAAGGATACTCAAATGCTCTATGTCTGAAGGAAGACTCCTTCCCCAATACTAGATACAAGTAGGAATGATATCCCTAGATCTGGTCTCTATTATACCAGGTTGGTGAAGAGGAAGATAGGAGATCACTCTTATACCAAGTTGGTGAAGAGGAAGATAGGAGATCACTCAAATAGAATGAGTTTTGAGATTGTGGAAATGCCAGAGGTCAAAATTGATGGATATATTCCTATGCCCTGGCTCTATGAGCACAACCCAGACATTAATTAGGAAAAGGTTATACTGGTCTGGCAGTCTGCATACTGTAAGGCAAACTGCCTAGCTAGATGTAGTTACTGGTAGTTAGAGTTTATTACTGAGGAAGAAATGATGTCTGAAGATCAAGGATCTGTCTATCTCTATGGGATGGTTAAGTTCTCTGATGAAGATGGGAATGATATCATGATAATGCTCCTTCCAGAATATAAGGACTTTAGTGATACATCAGCAAAAATATTATCTTGCGCCCGGTGCGTCCTGTGCGTCTGACGCACAGGGTGCCCATAACGATAACCATTAACCAGGATGTACTGTCAAGCCGACGTCGCATCCTGACGTCGAGTCGTGCGCCTGGTGCGTCCTGACAGTATCCGGGCATGGACCCCTACGCCAGGTGCGCCCTGACAACGTCTGATTCTGCGCTCTTGCGTCCTAACAACGTCTGATCCTCGGGTGTTGCATCCTAACAACGTCTGATTCTCGGGTGTTGCATCCTAACACCATCTGATCCTAGCCTGTTGCGTCTGGATGCTACTTGATCCTAAGCTCTTACATTGTGGCGACACCTAATTCTGGCGTCTTCCACCCTGACGTCGCATCCTCGCCTGTGTGCATCGGGATTCCACGATACTCACGATGCGCGCCCTGGCGCCGCCTATCATCAGGCTTTTCCATCCAGATTCTTTCTACGTGACGCTCCTCTCGTCTGGATCCCCCCCTGCATACACGATGCGCCCAGATTTCACCTCGACCGTGACATCTCATCTTGATGCTACTACTTCATGTCTGGACCTCCTCAGGATGCCTTCCGAAGTGTGGTGAATTACCCCTGACGCCGTCTGCACGTTGCGCCCGGTATTGCCCAATCTTCCCAACTCCCTCCTGATATCCGATATACTACATTGTGATTGCCCTGACACCCTCCGGATGGCTGCTTTTCATAGATTCTACAGTGAATATCGCCCTGATTATTCCTTTGCACTACATCCTTTGGTTTCTATTGTAGTCTCGTCATAGTAAGCTAAATCAAATCTATTACACATAATCTTTACATGTTCTTAATTCCCCTTAATCACCCTCGGTGACGGTCCCACCCCCCCGCTCGTCATCGTCCGGCTTACAACGACATCCCCGCTGGTGCTGCTTGCGCTTCCTGAGAATCCCCAAGGCTCAACGAGACCCTCCGAGATAGAGAAGGGATCCCCGCTGGTGCTGCTTGCGATTCCTGAGAATCCCCAAGGCTCAAACAACACCCCCCGAGATAGAGAAGGGATCCCCGCTGGTGCTGCTTGCGCTTCCTGAGAATCATCTGGACTCAGAGGACCCGAACCTTGTAACAGAAGCTCCCAGGCTACCGACGTCTGGCTCAAGTCAAACCAGCTGTCAGTTTCGGGTGACAGATTCCGACGTTCCTGATGTCCCACTAGGTCCAAGTTCCGGTGATTAGTGTGTCGCGGTACAGGCTGTGTAGAAGTGTGGTTGGATATCCGACTCTCGAGCTCAGTGCTTACGGCTTCCCAATCATCGTCGTATCCTTCACGGCGGTCCCGCAGCACCCCATGAACTTGCGCAACCCTCTTATCGATTGTTGCTCGAATATTTTCGACAATCATATCCTGGGTTCTCTGTGGGCACTGACCCCAAGTTTCTTTTTGCCAGTCAAAAAGGTCTTGTATGTTTGGTAACAGGTTAGCCGCCCCGGTCGCGAATGAACAGTTGGATGATTCGGAGACTCACCCCCGGCTCCCTCAGGCTTGAAGTCCCTGGGCTCCTGATATATCCCCGTTTGCCATGCACGCAGTGTATGGCAGATTATGGTGCACGTCAAGCAGATCATAGTGCCATTGATGCGCGCAAGAAACCCGGGATCCACAATACCTTGCATCTTCTTCCCTGCAAAGTACTTACGGAAAATCGCCTCAGGAATCTGGGGCGCAAGGAATCGTAATGTCAGGCCCTGGGTTACGTCCAATTACAGTCAGTAGTGGTCACTATATGGTAGGCGTCTGGTGGAGACAAACATTGTACCCTCTCGGGTCGCACATAAACCTGTCCCGTTCCAGCAGATAATCGACTCTGCACACCATAGCTGTGGGATCGTCTGGCAGACTGTATAACTCCACAATCTCTTTCTTCACCTCATGTACAAACTGGGATCGTACCCCAGAGTGTTTTTGGCGTATCTTTCTAGGTTAGTATTGCATTCTGCGTTGCGTCATATCTGTCTGAGTCTACTTACCAAACTTATGCACTGCTCTGAGGGTTGGATGTTTTCGGCATCTGCAATATTAGCAAGCGCGGCATCCCAAACTTTGTGCACCTGGGCCGTCAGAGCAACAACATTCGGGAGTGGCTGCTCAAACAGGGTGTACCGTAGAATCAGAGTCTTCGCATCATCTAATATGGCCCTTTCCGCACCTGTCACTAGAT
>ML120368.1:1075165-1165867 GCA_003788595.2 Choiromyces venosus 120613-1
GGCGCACGAGAAATGCGGCGTGCATCAGGACGCGACGCCCATACATCAGATGCGGGTTTTTTTTTTGCTGATGTATCTTTAGTCAAGATAGGATAGAGTTCTTACTGCAACATTCTGAGTATGATTACAGGATCGAACTGCAAGCAGGTACAACTCCTCCTTTAGGTCTAATCTATTCCCTCTCCAAAAAGGAACTAAAGGCACTCCATGAGTACCTTGATGAGATGCTAGCGACCAGAAAGTTCAGGAGATCTAGCTCAGTGACCACTGCTCCTATATTATTCGTACTAAAACCAGATGTTACATTACAGTTATGTATCGAGTATAGACAACTGAATAAGATAACTGTGAAGAGCCATTACTCTCTCCCACTAATGAATGGGTAGAGGGATAGACTTAGAAAAGTGATGGTATTTACCAAGTTAGATCTGAAAAATGGTTACTACCTTTTGTGAATAGCAAAGGGTGAAGAGTGGAAGACTGCTTTTCATTGTCAGGATGGCTTCTATGAGTATACTGTGATGCCCTTTGGGTTATGTAATACACCATCTACTTTCCAGAGTATGATAAATAATGTATTTAAGGGTCTATTAGATGAAGGAGTCATCACTTATATAGACGATATCCTGATCTATTTGGAGACTATAGAAGAACATGTCACTCTAGTTAGAAGAGTAATGGAAAAGCTGCAAGAAGTAGGCTTATGCATTAGCATCAAGAAATCAACCTTCCACTAGAATGAGTTTGAATTCCTAGGGTACAAGATATTTGATCATGGGATATCAATGACAATGGAAAAGGTAGAATCGATCAAGAACTGGTCAAGTCCAAAGAGCATTGTTGATGTACAAAGTTTCATAGGCTTTGGTAACTTCTACTGAAGGTTCATCAAAGGGTTTAGTAAGATTGTGAGACCAATGACAGACCTGATAAAGAAGGACATCAAATGGGACTGGACATGTACCAGCATGGAGGCTTTTGAACAATTAAAGGTATTATTCATGTCTAGCCCTATTCTAGTACACTTTGACTCAAATTGGCCAACAAATTTGGAGACCAATGCAAGTGACTTTATATTAGGTGCTGTTTTATCCTGGCTCTGTGAGGATAAGAGATGGCACCCAGTGGCCTATCATAGTAGGAAGTTCGTATTAGCAGAGGTGAACTATAATGTCTATAATAAGGAAATGACCGCAATTGTAGTGGCATTCAAAGCATGGGATTATTTACTGAGATCTGTCACCAATCAGATTGTTATATATACTGATCACAAGAATCTTGAATACTTTAATAGTATCAAGATACTAAATAGATAACAACACTGCTGGGTGGAATTCTTGCAACTGTTCAACTTTAAGATTATCTATTGTGAGAGTAGGTTAAATGAGAAGGCAGATGCATTGTCGAGGCATAGGCACTACCATCTTGAAGGTGGGGGTAATTCTCAATCAAACCCTGAAACAACCTTTTTCTGACCTGTTTAATAGGTCGTAAATGAGGAGCATGACATCTTGTGACTACAGGTGTTGCAATCTTTCCAAGGCTATAGGTTGTAATCTTCATTTTTAGAAGCTCTTAAGAATGCAACTAGTACAGATGAAAAGTACATGAACATATTCAAGTTGGTCATCAATGGGTGGAAAGATATTGACCCTAGTTTTTTAGTAGAGAAGTACTTACTACTCTATAAGAATAGGTAGTATATACCTGAGGCCAAAGGGTTAAAGCAAACAATCATGGAGGCAGAATATGATTCTTATATTGCAGGACACTTTAGTACATATAAGACAATTGAATGAATCATGGCAAACTTCTATTGGCCAAAGATGGATGAGTACATCATAGAGTATATGCATACTTGCGATATATGTCAGAGGAGCAAGTCAGTCTGGTATAAGAAATTTGGATTACTTGAACCAATTGAGGTACCAATAAGACTATGGAATGTGATTTCTATGGACTTCATTATAGTACTACCAGAGTCAGAGGGATATATAAAGATATGAGTTCTTGTTGATTGATTCTCAAAAATGACCTACTTCATACAATTGACAATGGAGATGTATAAAGAAAAGTTGGCCTTAATATTACTGAAGGAGATATGGTACCTACATGGGCTCCCAAAATTGATAATCTCAGACTAAGATAGCCGATTCACCTCTAAGTTCTTGGCAATCTTGATGAAGTTACTGCAGATCAAGCTTAATATATCAACTGCTTTCCACCCAGAATCTGATGGTTAGACTGAACAGGTGAACCAAACTTTGGAACAATATCTTCGGAGTTATTGCACATATCAGCAAGATGATTGAATGTGTTTGTTACCATTGGTAGTGTATGCATATAATACTTCTACTTCAGAATCTACTAGGGTATCTCTCTTTGAGATTAACTATGGATTCAACCTTTATACCAACTGGGTAGGCATAGTTCCAGATAGCTACGGGATTCATCCAAGCAGTAAGCTCTTAGTATAGAACTGGGAAGGTTTATGGCAAGAAGTCAGAGAAACCTTACAAGGAGCACAAGAAAGGCAATGGAAATGGCATGACCAAAAAAGACTGCCATCTCCTGAATATGTGACAATGGAAGATGTGACTAATGGAGTCACAAAAATGACTGCCTGGGTGATGTTGAACTGAAAGAATATCTGGACAAAGAGGCCAAGGGAGAAGTTGGACTACTAAATGTTTGGCTACTTTGTGGTTAAATAAAAGGTTGGGTTCTGGGCATATGAGCTCGAGCTCCCAGCTTGTTGGTCAATCTACCCCATATTCAATGTCAGTCTACTAGAACCATATTGATATAATCCAGTAGAAAGACCACAGAAGGAGGTTCCATTACCAGAGATAGTTGGCAATGAGCCAAGTTATGTTGTTGAGTTTATCCTAGATAGCCACTGGTATGGCAGAATAAAGATGAGTTCCCACCATCAATTTGTCCAATACTTACTAGTATGGGAAGGTTATAGACCAGAGGAGAATTCATGGGAACCTTTCACGATACTAGAAGGGACAGCTACAGAGGCCCTGAATGATTTCCATAGAAGGTATCGATCCAAGCCACAGGATCACCACATAATGGATATACGAAAACCTGGAAATAAAAGATGTTGCTAATGGTCTGGGATGCAACTTAGAAAAGAGGGGAGTCATATAATAACCAATCAGGAGGTGTCTTACAGTAGGCTATTCTTATGCCCATACCAGAGACCCTGAGGTTAACAGGTAAGGATAGTTGGGTTCACTATGGTGGACAACTAAGGATACTATAAGGCTATAGTATAAAAGGCAGGCTCAGGAAAGGCTTATGTAATGAGGCCTGAGTTACCCTGACATGAGGTCTGAGTTACCATGCCATGAGGTCTGAGTTACCCTGACATAGGGCTCAAGTTACCATACATAGTACATAGAGGTATGTACTTGGGGCAGGGGGTGATGGTATGTAGATTAGGCACTGCAGTAAAATCCAAAGGTTTCAAACCTGGTAACCTTTGGGGGACTATAGGAGTAGCTACAGGCCTCCAAATGCTCCAGGATTTTACAGAGGTATTCCTAACACCCTCCTGCGATCCCAACATAAGGACTGCACATTATGGGCTTATGGCTGTTGAGTTGCTCCCTTCCTAATAAGGGGAACTGAGTTGAGGCACTCTTGTAACATCATATAGATTGTTACTATAGGTCCGACCGGATGCTATCTGTAGGATATCTGTGAAGACATAGGATATGCTCCAGAAGAAGGTCTATCATTTGGTACTAAATATGTGCAAAATCGACAAGAACAGAAGGAGTTACTAAGGTAATACTGGAGGGGTCACCTAGAGCCTCCTAGGTAGTCCTGGGGTGGCCCAGAAGATGTTGAAGGATCTGTGAGCAAGTGAATCGCACATAGACATAACTTGTAACCAATCATGGTAAGACTATTGCAGTTGTTTGAGAACTCTAAAAGCATGATTCTTATCACAGTAGGGGTACTTTTGGGGAGTTGACTATGGGTAGCGCCCACCAGGCCAATCACTAAGGCACCCCACTGGGGGAGTCGAGTAGACTTTCCTATCAGGTGAAGACCTGACTAGAATAAAGTAGAAGGTTTAGCTCGATCATGAGAGCTATGTCTACTCAAGGCTTGCATAGATGAAATGCATATGGGTATGAGAGTTTATTATTGGTATGTCTCCTCAGTTGCATGAGAGTTTGCCACTAGCATGTCAATGATATGAAGAGTTTTTCTCCTGCCATTGTATTAGAGATGCAGCACTTGAAACACTTTATGTTGGAAGGAGATTTAGCCAGAGTGGACCAACATAGACAAAGGAATAATGTCCTTGGTGGTGTGTGATGGTCACCCCAGGGGAGATAGGTGTACTCATGATTAAGTTAGAGTAGTGATGGGTGGGAACTGGCAGTATATGATATTCAAGTTCTACTTGAACTATATGCAAGTCCTACTCTACTCTGGCAATCAACTACCTCTCAAGAAACTTACTGAGTGAAGCTGCAGCTTAATGATATTAAGTTTTACAGCTTTGATTCTTCTTTACTCTACTGTTGATTATTGCTTTTGATCTAGGAGTCACTTCAATGTCATCATGAACTTAGGATCCATCTTCCCTTAGGGGGACCCCATTATACCTATATCCTTTGCATCCTGATAATGTCTGATCTAAGTTTATTGTATTCTGACAATCTTGGATCTACAACAATTACACCCTGAAGATATTTGAACCTAAGCTACTGAATTTTGATAATGTCTGTGATAGAGTAATCCCATTGTGGTATATTAGCATTAGTTAGGTTTAGGGCATAGTGAGGTTGGATGTCCTGAGAGAGGACAGTTTTCCATTGATATGTGTAGTGGGCTGCTTGACCATCACAGCCTTTATTTCATTAGAGATGCATTCTTCTACTAGGTACATAGGATCACTATTATGAGCAATAACAATGAACATAAATTCTCCTCTTTTTCCATGGTACCTTGTTCCTTAGGTGCTCTTACCAGTTTCCCTAATGGGAGACTATTCCAATTACACCCTATCGATATCGCCATCAGGTTATGAGCCTCAGTCAGCAAAAAAAAACATTTTAATTTAGATATTTTAATTTATTCAGGCGAAAGTTTTCCTATATTTATCAAAAAAGTCTACTCTAACTCCTCCCTCCTTTATATCCCAAACCCCAACCTTGCAATACCAGGTCTTGAAGTGAAAAAGACAGCATAAATGAACAAGAAAGTTCATCATCATTGGCTGAGATGAGTTTACACAAACTTGATGGGAGTAATTACCAGCTGTAGGTAATGAGGATGACTGACCATCTCCAACAAGAAGGTCTCTGGGACTTGACAATTGAGGAAGAGGAAATTCTATGGAAGCCAGATGAGGATGATAAGGACTATGAAAAGAAGTTGGAGAAGTATCAGGCCCAGCAATAGTAGATACAAAAAGTGATTGGAATACTCTGTCTAGCAATGACAGATGCAATCAGTGTATCCTACTATAGTATGGTGTGGAATACACCTGTAAAAATATGGCAAGATGTAAATACTACCTATAAAATGACTATGTTATATGACTTGAACTAACTCTTAAAAGTACTCTAGGAGTGTAAACTGGAGTATGCAGGTACTGTACTTGAGTACCTCAACTAGATATGCGAACTTTGTGATAAGCTTATGATATGTGGGTACCTCCCAACTCATGCACAGCTTATTTTCTACATTTTCAAGGGTCTGCCGAAGACTGCAGAATGGAAAACTTGGATAATAGTAATGAAGGGATCTTTCCCTTCTCTGACAATAATCATTGGCTATCAGAAGTTAAAAGTTCTTCTCATTGCCTATGAAGTGAAGCTTTGTAAAGAATAAACTCTAAACTCTGGACAAGCACTCTTTTCTCAGAACAAGAAAGCCAGTCCCAAACTCAATGAGCATTCTCATCAAGTGAATAGTCCAATGAGATAAACCAAGGACATCCCCAAAGGCCACTAGCATTTACCAGGAAGTGTTATAGCTGTGGAAAGACTAGGCACAAGCAAGTTGACTGTTGGTGAAGGGGATGAGAAGATAGATCAAGTAGTTGAGCAAGAAGAGGAGGCCGAGCCTTCAGAGGAAGACCTGAGAGGAGAGATTATACTGGAGTAATAGAAGATCAAGCCTAGCTGAGTGAAGAGTCAGAAAGGGTTCAAGGAGAAATGGAAGATGTGAGAAGTAAGGAAGGAGAAGTGGTAGAGAAGGTGCTGGAAGGAGTAGATAGTGGAGTAGATGTCAGAGATATTGTCGGAGATCTGGGAGAAGATGTTGAGTGAGTTGCCAACTCTGGTTGTACTAATCACATGACTTGGTATTGTCATGTTTTTGTTGAGAGTACCTATATCATTCTACCAGTCAGACAACAGCAAATGATGACTACCACTGGAGAACTAGTTTTGGCTGCAGGAATTGGAATTATCCAGACAAATATTTGGACACCAAACTGAGGACAAGAGCACTTATTAATTACTGATGTACTCTATGTGCCTAGAGCAGTGAATACCAGCCTAATATCCATTAGCCAACTCACAAAAAAAAAGATGAAAATTATTTTCACCAAAGAGGAAGCAAAGTTCTATTGAGAAGGGACTTTGATCATGACAGTGAAGAAAAAAAAGAATTTATATAAACTACTGGCAGTTGATGATTCCAAAGACTTGGGTTTCATGTTAGCCTAAAAGACCGTTCAATGATGATACTTTGGCATGAAATGCTTGGGTACCTACACTCTTCTACAGTAAATAAGATGAGCAATGCTGGAGTAGTATGTGGGATGCCTTATTTACAAGTCAATACCTCTGAAAATCATTGTACAGCATCTCTCACAGGAAAGATGATACAAACACCATTCAAACCAGTAATTCTAAATACAAGTATACCATTGGAACTTATACATTCTGACCTCTGTGAGCCTATGCAGCATAGGTCGATTAGTGGATGCTGCTATTTTATGCTGTTTATTGATGATTATACTAAGTTCACAATGGTATATTTTCTGAAGTCGAAAAGTGAAGCTCTAGATTACTTCCTGACCTATAAAGCTACAGTTGAGAAGCTCCATAGTAGTGATAGAAAAGGGTATCAGATAAAGGCACTGTAGATGGATGGTGGAGGTGAATACTCTGGTAAGGAGTTCCAATGAGAGTTGAGAAGATGTGGTATCGAATGGTAGGTGACTATTCTGTACACACCTCAGGAAGATGGAGTGGCTGAGAACAGCAACTGTGTCCTTGTTGGGAGAGCAAATACACTCTTGCAGCATACTTGTACACTCCAGAGCTTCTGGGTGGAGGCACTGCTCATAACAGTATATTCAAAAAATATTTCTTTGACTAAAAGAACCCATGAGATCAATGTCACACCATATAAACTGTGGTTCAGATCAAAATTAGATATCAAGTATCTACATATTTGGGGTTGTACTACCTATAGTTATATACATCCAGTAAAGCATAGTGATAAGAAGTGAGATTTGAGAGCAGAAAAGCTGATATTTATTAGTTTTACTCAAACATCCAGGCAATACTGCCTTTGTAATCTGAATAGGAAAAAGCTAATCTTGTCTCACGATATCACTTTTCATGAGCATAAATCTTATTTTGGACTAACCAATGAGAAGATTTTTTTCCCCTTTACAATTGGAGAAGAAACTGCATCCTGCTCATGAAGCCCAGAGCCAGGACTGAGATCACCACCACTACCACTACCACCACCGATGGAAGTTAAAAGACCCCAAAAACTAAGACCCAATAGGAGAAACCTGAAAGTTCCTGGATAGAATACCTGTACCAAACAGGAGATCAGAACTAGTCTGGACCCTTACTGGAATGTAAGAGAAGGACGTAGGAGAAGAAGAGGTACACCTGAAGAGGAGCACAGTAGAGAGATGGGGAGTAGAGCAGGAGGGGATGCAGGGAGTAATGAGAGAAATAGAAGCAGTAATAAGAGTTCTCAAGATGTGACCAATCTGGGAATTGATACAGTACTTATAATCACAAATGGACCAGTAACTATTAGTGTAGCCTTGAATGGTACAGATAGGGATATATAGATTGATGCAATTAACTCTGAGTTGGCATCTCTGGAGACACATGATACATGGTCAGTTCCAAAATCTAGAGAGACTGCAGATAGACTGTGAGCAATATCATCAAGGACAGTGCTTCAAGAAAAGCTTGCAGAAGATGGACAAGCTACCCAACACAAAGCACATCTGGTGGCTCATAGCCTTCAACAATGTCCCGGTATTTATTTCTCAGAAATATATAGTCTGACAATCTCATTTTCAGTGATTTGGATAGTCTTGTTGAAAGCTGCAGCTGAGGACAAGAAAATAGTGCAGCTGGATATTGTGACTGCATTCCTTAAGAATAAGATAGAGGAACTGATTTACTTACAACTACCACAGAAATCTCGAGTTTCATCAGAAAGGAAGGTTCTACTACAAGAAGAAAAAGATGGGAAGAAAGATGAAGAGACCCTGAATAGCATAGTTCAGCTAAAATGCAGTCTCTATGGTCTTAAGCAAGTAGGTTGTAACTGGCACAACATGCTCAAGTCCTATCTCGAGACAGAGATGGGAATGGTATGCTCAAAGTTTGAAGCTGGTATCTACAAGATGGAATCTGGTGCTACGATTATTGTCTGGGTAGATGACATGCTTCTTATTAGAATAAAAGAATAAATCACATGGATGAAGTTCATGATAGGTGAAAGGTTTAAGGTGAAAGACCTTGGAAAAGTGAAATCTTTCCTAAGTATGTTGGTCAAACGAGATAGAAAAGAGCAACAGATCTATCTCAGCCAAGGCAGGTATCTGAAACTGGTTCTTAAGATGTTTCAGATAGAAAGCTGCAAGGAATGTACAATACTAATAGATGTCAAGAGCAAGCTACATAATCAAATAGAGGAGGAAGAGGCAGCAGTTAAGTAGCTCTATTAGGAGGCTGTTGGATGCTTTATGTATGCTGCAATAACAACTAGACTTGACATTGCTTTTGCAAGTATGATAGTTGGAAGGTTTAGATTAGATCCCTTAATGCTACATTGGTTTACCATGAAAAGAAAACTAGGATATGTCCAGCAATCATGAGAGTTTCGCCAATGTTTAGGACAGAGGAAGAATGGAGGCATTGGGGGAGAAGGTAGATACAAGCAGAAGAATATCCCAATTGTGATATATGCTGATACAGACTTTGCATGAGAAGTTGATGGCATGTACTCTACAAGTGATTTTGTTATCCTAGACTAATTCGGATCGATCATTCATTAGAAGCCCTAACAACAAAAGACTATCATGAAGTATACTGCTAATACTGAATTCAATGTGACATCACTTGCAGTGGAGGAAGGAATATGGCTAGAAAGGTTACAGGAGGAGTTGTGTGGAATGGTTAAATGGGTGCAAAAACCTAGTTGTTTCTGTGTTCAATGATAACCAAGTATCTAGAGTAAGTCTTAGGAATGGGCAGTTTAGGTCTTCAACTTAGCATGTAGGTGTGAAGTATTTCCGGCTATGGGAGTTGATGAACTCTGGAGAGGTGGAGATTAGTTCTATCAGAATAGATGAGATGATAGCAGATGGACTAACTAAAAGTTTAGAATGAGGGAAGTATGAGTGTTTTATAGAGATTTTACTGATATCAACCTGATATGTCTTTGCTTCTACTTGAAAAGGTTTATTTGCTTTTCATAAAAAGTGCTTTTTTTATTTTTTTATTTTTATTTGATTTTCTGCAGAGGTGGATCATTAGATTTAGAGGATCATAGGATTAGGGGGAGTGATGGAGTAATCTCATTGTATATATTAGCATTAGTTAAGTTTAGGGCATAGTGAGGTTGGATGTCCTGAGAGAAAACAGTTTTCTATTGATATGTGTAGTGGGCTGCTTGGCCACCACAGCCTGTATTTAGTTAGAGATTTGTTCTTCATCTAGGTACATAGGATCACTATTATGAGCAATAACAATGAACATAGATTCTTCCCTTTTTCCACAGTTCCTTTTTCCTTTGGTGTTCTTACCAGCTTCCCTAATGGGAGACTATTCCAATTGTGCTCTATCGATGTCGCCATCGGTCTGTATTATAGGAAAGTCCAACTAAAGAAAGTAGTAGCTAAACTTGACTGTTTATAAAGGTAATGACAAAGATTTTCTAGGTAGTCTTAAGGAGACTCAATTTACTAAAACTATTAAGAGCTCAAATAGTAGTATATACAAAAGTATTTTAAGAGTAATAACTTAATATATCAATAAGATCTCATAGTTACTTGATAATTCTAATAGCTTGAAAGTATCTCAATATTTATGTTTCATATTTAGGTGATTGCAGACTACATCAAACTTAACTATCATACAAACTAAGTACCTCTAGTAAAAACCTCTTATCAATCCTAAGTACAAACCCTCTTTGACCCTGGCAATATTTCACTCTGCTTAGCTTTGATTTTATTGAAATCTGAATTATTTCTATAGGTTCCTAGCACTCCTCTAGTAGGTAGTTTCTAATATCTCTGCTATATTGAACTTGATTTAAGTATGATACCTTAATGACAATCATACCAATTATTTATCTTTAGAACATAATGTAATCACCTTTGATGTCTGAGTATAACTATTACAATGTATAATTATGCACCTCAAACTATGACCAAAGTAAGTATGATTTCTTTCCTGAATCAATCCAATAGTTTACCCAGTAGGAAATGACTTACTCACTAACTCTTAAATAAGCCTATTAGACTCTGCTCCTTTCAAATCAGTGAGCTTAGTTATATGGTCATACCCTATAGTACTATTGACTTATTATATCCAAAGCACTAATAGCTTCACTAAAATGTCCTATTACTTAATGACAACTATTATTAACTACTCAAGTACAGGATAATAACTCATCAGTACCCTAACTGAATCACACTATTCTACTTCCTACATGTCACCAAATGTATTCTCTCATATATCTTATGGACAACATTTAGTCTGACAGATAGTGACAATGTATGCAATATTATACTGATAAGGTCAATTTTCATTGCACAAGTATTAGGATATGAAATAATAGTGATAAGGTGGTAACTCTTAGTTCTAATATTTGAGCCACAAGTAGGTGATAAAATAATGAAATATGTTAC
Source organism: Choiromyces venosus 120613-1 (assembly GCA_003788595.2). NCBI lineage: Eukaryota > Fungi > Ascomycota > Pezizomycetes > Pezizales > Tuberaceae > Choiromyces > Choiromyces venosus. The sequence continues at coordinate 1,086,324 of ML120368.1, forward strand.
TTAGGCCAGGTATTAAACTAGGTAGGTATGAGTAGTATAGGCTATTCATATATCTAACAGTCTGATGATATCTTGAGTGTTCATAATACTAGATATACCAGAGGTGTAATTCATGCATAACACCTAAGTTATAAGATTTCTTTTTCAAAATCAATTTAATATTATTAATTCTATTTAAATTTACAGCTAGTATATAAGGGGAAGGCAAGTTTATAGTTAATAATCTTCTTACTAGTAAATACTATTTCCATAATAGCTAATAACTTTATAGGGAATAGATCTAAGTAGAAATTTGAAAAGTGTATTAGAATACTAGTTTTGTGAGAGTTTAGGATCTGGTAGTTGATTTAGGATCTAATATTAGATAGTGAAAGAATCTGTATTTAAAATCTGCACTCTTTTACTGGTAAATAGTATTTTAATAATAGCTTATAACTTTACAGAGAATAGACCTGAGTGGGCATAGAAAGATGTATTAGAAAGCTAGCATTATAAGGATTCAGGATCTGACATAGTATCATAAAGAAACCTGTCCTTGAAGTTGGTACTTTTTTACTGAAAAATACTATTTGCATACAAGTGAGACTGAAAAGGTGAGTGGACATAATAAGTTTTAGCACTCTCCATAAAGTACTATTAGGATTATGAAAATACAACCTCCTACAAAAACCTACAGACTACCTAAGTTAAAAAATAAATGAAATAAAATAATGATTGTAAAAGTACAAGTCACTATCTAGAATGACCTCCATAATGATGAATGATCTGAAGTACTTGAATTGGTATAGAGTCACCAAATCTATCAACCTTCCCTTGTTCAATCATATTCCATTCCTCTTGTGCTGTGTAGACAAGCCCTGTAACCTATTTACATTATCACAGAGGAGTTCAAAATTGCATGTTAAGGGGTTATTTGAGGGTTTACTACATGTTCTCAATAGGATTTAGATCTGGGCTACAGCTATACCAATCTGTACATACTATACCATTGCTCAACTTAATCTGGTGATTATATGCTGAGGTATGTATTTGAGAGCCATGCTCAATAAGTGAAAATCCTTTACTTGACCCTCTAGCCTCATCCCATAATGGCAGGAACCCAGGCCTCAAAACCTCCTCACAGTATTATATAGCATCTATACCACCATAATCATTCCTGCAACAGTGCTCAGTAGAAGGTTTGTATCAAATATGAATAAAACTTCTATCAGCCATATCCTATTATAGGCTAAAACATGGTTGATAACCTTTCACTCTTCAAAGTTGGTTGAAGGTAGCAATCTTAGAGCTCAGTAACTGGCTTCTACCAAACATGCTCTTACCCACCACCAACTCCCATCTCAACCTTTACCTTATTGGAATAAAACTTTTGGTGCCATTACTTGGAAGTCCAATAGCATCTGTACTAATACCATATCAATCTTGTGCACTTCATTTGTGGGTTAAGAAATAGTTTACAACAGAGAATTTGGAGGTGGAAGTCAAGTTTATATAGTGACTTTTTAATCATTTGTAGGTGGCAATTAAGACTTGACTTATTGGTGATTTCAACTAATGTTGCTGGCAGTTTTGCTCTGTCATCTGATTCAGCTTGCAGAGTTCTTGAGGGCTAATCTTTTGAGGTGTTCCTGAGTGAGTTCAATTTTCCATAGTGTTTGTCACTTGATATTTTTAAAGAATCTTTCCAACATTTGACTTTGAGACAGTAGTACAATTAGCAATTTAGCAATAGGTATAACCTTTTGCATAGAGCTCAATAACTTCAATGTACCCTAATTTTGTATATTCTCACTACTTCCTATCAGTATTTCAGAGCATTTTGTGGTAGTTTGTAGGGTTGCAGTGATGGCATTATTATTGCAATGGAGGCTAGCATGTCTACATGCTTTTTCAGTCCCACTTGTAATAGCCACTATCTATTGAAATTTCTGAATTATTTCATATGTATATTTCTTCCAATAATATTGTATACTCTGTTACCAGGTTGTATTTCAGATAACTCTAAAAATCATGAATATCATTACAGCTAAGATAGTTTTCTTATATATATTTTATTAATATTTCATGATTATGATTGAGGATTATATATGTTGTTTTCTTATATAGGTATTCAAATTATTTCAGTCTTTATACTTGTTTTTTAGTCTTTAGACCTATAATAATTTTCCTCAGATTACTTCAAATTTATGTATATCTATTGGGATGTACTTGGCTAGTTTTGAGGGTTAAACTTATTCATACTTTCTGTTCTTATATAGTTTTCCTTATTTTTCTCTCCTAGTTACATGAAGGAGATAACATATTTGACCTAGTGTTGGGACACTTCCTAGTTATGGGACACTACATAAAATGTGACTACTTAATTGAAAAACTGTTGTAACTCAGACAATATTAAATCATATAAGCTACAAATTGATATGTAAATAGCCAGTTTCCATCCCAATAACCTCTATCAGATTTATATCCATTGAACTAATACAGCTATATGTATGAGTAAATATATACCAAGAGTGATAATTCATGATTGACTTACAAGGTTAAGGTTTTTGAGAAGAGAAAAAATTATAAAATTATTCTACTTCCTGGCACAGGTAGAGATGGTTCTGGGCTGCAATTGGCGAGTAGTAGCAGGTTGATCAGAGCTCTGTTGGAGTCAAGTCATTAGATTTGGTGAAAGTGAATATTATCTGAATGGAAGACTTACTTTATTAGTGGCCTGATATAGTTGATTATCAACCATTTCTTCATCACTGCTAATCTCAGAGTTGTCATCATCAGAGCTGGATGTGATGGCCTCTTCAGCATGGTTCAGGTAAGTCTCTCCTCTTTGATTGGTCTTAGATTGTATCTTTCTCCTAACTTGACCTTTGGTCTCCTTACGCTTTGCCGCAGCTTCTGCCTTTTTCTTATCAAGTTCCATACGCTTATGATATAGCCTCGCCAAGTGCTTGGAGCTTAGTAGAAGTCCACCATGTAGTTGCCTTCTATCAGCTTTGGCTGGTTTTGCTAGTTGGCATACCTTTGCAACTTCTTCCTCTGCGATAACCTTTGCAGCATTGATAGTGCGAGCTTCTTTGATACATTGGGTCAAGAGATCCTTAAGAACTTTATTGGCAAGAGTTTCCTCTATTTGCTGATTACTGAGTTCAATACGGTCGAGCTCAGGGGCTGCAAATACTCTTCCTGCTGATAGACGAAAACCGAGTCGTCTTGTGGCTAGAGGAGTCTGGGGGACCATATTTGCCTGTAAGATAGGATCTCTTAGGATATGATTTCTGTTGAATAGAATCAGCCCACAGGCACGCCAGGCAGACTGGATAGTCTCTGGCTGAAAGGTCTTTTGCCTTGCTCTCTGAAGCATGGGAAAGATGTCACCCTTCTTAATCGTACCATATGGGCCTTGCTGACGTACACGATCTTCTAGCTCTTGCTTGTAATAGGTTGTAAGTGGGCTAAAGATGCCAATATCAAGAGGTTGGAGAACATGAGTCGAATGGGAGGGAAGACAGAGAAGACGAATATTGTGGTCGATAGCATACTTGACAAACTCATAGTTCTCTACATGTATTGAATGTCCATCCAGGACAAGAATATGATGCTGGTTGATACCATTCATAGGACGAGTTCGTGGTTCGAATACTTCCTGAAACCACTGAAAGGTAATATCGGTGTTGGTGTACCCTTTGGGGGAAGTGGCAAAGAAAGCATCTTCCTTCTCTTCAATCTCGATATTTGTATGGTGTCCCATCAAGTGAGCATTTGCCTTGAAGATAATCAGTGGAGGCAAGACTTTGGCTGCACCTGAGATGGCTTCCACAAGAGTAACCCAATCGCGACCACCATCCTGGATGATACTTGGATTTCGGCATGAGGCACGGCAAATCATGGTACCTGCTCCTCCCAATCTAATTGCGAATCTCTTTTCATCAGTATTCCAAGTGTCCTCATCCTTGACATGGAACTTGCACCGAATGTGATAAAAGCGATCAAGATGCATCTTAAAGGAATCCAGGTCTGTGGCCAGAGCCCTCTCCCTATCCAAACATCCTCCTACTTTGGCATCCAAGTCAGGATGACGACCCAAAAAGCGGCTGAGCCAATGCTCTCCAACTTGGTCTCTCAAATTCCATGCATGAAGGAGACTCTGAACCATTTGATAGACATGTCTGCAGCGAGTTGGAAATCCATAGTCATCCCACTTCTTAATCCATGTGCTCAATGCCTCCTCCTCGGAGATGGAGAGAAGCTGCTGGGTTTCATGAGCTGCCTTGGCTGGGGTTGAATGTTGTGAGATTCGATTATGAAGGGTCGATTTTGGTACTTCAAACATAAGAGACAATTGGCGGAGTGAAAGGTTGGGATCAGCCTCATGTGCCTTCAAGGCTTCTTGAAGATGCATCTTCTTCGTATCCTTGGGAGAAGGCATTAGTGATTGTGTGATATTCGTAAACGTCTATCGAGAGGTTTGTTGCTTCGTATCTTGTGTGAGACAAGTGTATGTTGCAGAGAACAGAAATGTCAGACACTTGAAATCAATGACTCTAATTAAATAAGAAAGAAGCTCTCACACAGCCTTAGGGTATCATAAAACAGACCCCAAGGAATGTCCTCATACTAAAATATTTCCCACTTTACTTATTTTACTTGGTCATTTTTATCATCAATATTGTTGTTGCAAATTATGTATATATTACTATTTTAGACCAAAAACTAATATTAAAATAGAGAAAAGGAGAAATAATTTTTCATAGGCTGAGGCTAGAGTTCATCATCTACATTCTAGTGGAGTATTAAATTATTTGATCTCCAACTGGAGCTGTTGTTTACATTTAAATTTTACTGGTTAGATTTTAAAGTCTGTCCCATAACTAGGGAGTGTCCCAACACTAGGTCAAATACGTTAGTTCTATATATAAATGAGGCTTTATCATCTTTGTTTAGGAGAATTAAGAACCACAATACCTACCATTATACCTTCCTACAGTAAATACTTCTGTTTAGTAATTATAGTCAAGACTAAGGTTAAACCTAAGATTTGACTTTACTACTTTACCCTTCTCCTTACTCAAGCATACTCATATATGTACTCTTCACTTTATATCTGTAATCTCCATCATAAGTTATTAAGATCATAACTACTACAATATATTTCAAAACTATTTTTACAGAGAATAGACTTGAGTAAACATGGAAAGGTGTATTGAAAAACTGACATCGGAAGAGTTCAGGATCTAGTCACAGATTTAGATTCTGATATTAGATGGTAGAGGAATCTGGTACAGGTAAAATCAGCACTCTTTTACCAATAAATATCATGCATAGACCCAATTAACCATGTATCAATGGCAGGAAAATCTTTAGTGATGATAATTACACTCCTCCACTAACCAACTATCATGAAAAACCAAAAAAGAATTCAAAAATGTAAATATATTATAGAAATTAATATTTGATATATCATCCATAAGCCTTAATAATTGTTTGTATTCTATCCACTATTGACCCTACTAAAGTATCAAAAACCTTTAGGTCTAAATGTTCTAAACAATATATGCCGGTTTTCTCTATTATCTTTTTGAGCTCATTGACAGGACACTTTGGTAGGAACAGCTCAAGATAGTGCTTATGAAGCTTATCTTTCACCAGAAACTAACTACTTTCAATTAGATTGAGATCTGGTAAATAGGAAGGGATTTTCATAAGAGTAATACCAAGCCTTATGAGCCATCTCCTAAAGGGTAAGTGAGTCTTAGTATTGTCAATGATCAAAAATAGCTCTTCCTCTCTAACCTCTTTCCTAACATCCTCCCATATCCTGAAAAAGTCATAATGATTATAAATATTAATAATTGAGTTTCCAGTGACTCCATCCCCAATAGAAGCAGGATTAGGAAAAACTATTAAAAAAAAACCCTGAGTTTGACCATAAAAAAAACCAGTCATTATCTGGCTAATCTTTCTCTCTCTGCTCCTAGTAGTAGGTTGAATGCAATCCCTATTCTACTTTTCTTTTGGGTATCTAAATATCTATTTTCTCCTCTTTCCTACTTCCATCTCCACAGCTAGTAATTCATCCTCCCAGATTGCTTTCCTTATCTACATCTCTCTTATCCAATACTTATAGGTTAGTACTGAAAAAACAAATTCTGAATAGGTCAGGTTCAGAGTACCAAATGAGAATAAACAGACAGGTCTGGCTGCTTGATCACTAACAACAACCAAACAAAAAATACCTACAGTAAACAGGTTCACTCAATGTAAAAGAAAACAGCCAAGCATTAATCAATTCTGTAGAAACAATCTCCTAATGACAAGTCTGAAAACCACAATCAAACCCAAAAAGAAAAATCAATCCAAGCTAAAGAAAGTCCAACTGATCCTAGTTGTCCAACTATCTTTGCTGAATTCCTCTAAATACAACTTTCCCATTGTCTTCCTATCATCTTTCCAGCAATTTTCCCACAGCTTCCCTTAATGTCAAATTCCCTCATTGTCTCTTCTTATTCTTCATCCCTGTTCCTGTTATTCATCTGTTTCTTTTTTTTCCAAGTGAGGTATAGGGATAAGCCCCTTATATAGGCCTGTCCTCATAGGCTACATAAGCTAACAAACAAACTAGTAAATAAATGATGACACATCTCCAGTCTATGTACATAGGCTGCATAATCCTACCTTCAATTTCTAGCTAAATAGAGTTCCTTCACAAATAATGATTCAGTTCCAGCAAACTAACTACCACATGATTAAAAATGCAAAATCAGATTTTTCCCTTGACAGTACTCATTCTAATCTCTCTTTAGCTAGATCCTCATCCAAATGAACTCTCTCTTATACTATCTACTTTTTAAGATGCTCTTACGCAAGTCCTCTCTTCACTATCTTAGTAGAAACAGTAGGAGCAACTCTTTCAGCAATCTCAGAGTAGCTAGTATGGTGATTTTTGGAAGCTTACTCTACCATAGCATCATCTTGTAACTTGTTAGTTTTAGGATATCTTTATTTACCCTTATTTTCCTTACCTTCTTTATCTCTCTCTGCAATTATATTTCTGACAATAGTCACAGGGATGTTAAGGTAGTGGAATATTTAGTGATTTCTTATTTGAGGCTCATGTAGTCTAAGAATTCTCCTCCTGGTAAGCTCAGTAAGTTTTTGGAGTAAACAGGCTTTTTAATATGACTGTGAAGAATAGGAGGCATAGTTTATTGAAAAAAAGGAATTAGGTACAAGAGTTTGGTTTTAGTTGATTTAGAGTAATTTCTTTAGGTAGTGTTGAAAGTGTAGGGCAATGAAGAGGGGTGTGTTACTGTTGATTATAGGTGAGTGATTAATTTTGTCCATGAACAATACAATTTTTATAATAGCCAATAACCTCACAGTGAATAGACTCAAGTAGACATAAAAAGCTATGTTGGAAAACCAGTCTCATCAGAATTTAGAATCTGATTGCAGATTCAGGATATAATATCAGATGATAGAGGAATCTATCTTTAAAATGAGCACTTTTTTGCTAATAAATAATATTTTTATAATAACTTATAACTTCATAGAAAATAGACTTAAGTGAATGTAGAAAGGTATATAGGAAAGCTGTTATATAGGTTCAGGAATAGGTTGCAGATTCAGCATCTGATATTGGACAGTAGAGAAATTAGTCTTTCAGGTCAGCAATATTTTACTAGTAAATATTATTTTCATAACTACCTATAACTTCATGGAGAATAATCACCAATAGATATTGTATAGTATAGTGAGATGCCAGTATCATATAGAATTAATATCAATTATTGGATCTTAGATTAAATGGTGGATAGTAGAGAAATCTGACTTCAAACTGTGTAGATAATTATCCTCTATAGATATATCTATAAAAGATGATAAAAGAATATGTATTGTAATGAATAATAATGACTGCAGCAAACTATGTTGTCATAATGATTACTTATTTTTGTATTAAATACAAGTATCATATCACTACTTTTACAGTTTTAAAATTAAAATAACACTCTTAATAATTTATCTACTCTCCTATTTTTTGTTCCTAATCTAGTTTAGTCATTTAAAAGAGTAGCTAATATATTACTAGTATCTAGCTAGCCATACATCTTGGGTATATACTGATAAATTTTATCATGAATTCTTCTATTACTAGAATAAACCAGAAATATTAATCTGTACTATTGCTATCTCAGGATATGGCTCAACGCAAGGTCTAAACCAGGACGAACTAGATGTAGTAGTGGAAAGGGCTCAAATCTCAGGTTCTACTGGATGCAACCACATATCAAATATAAATACTAGATATAAGTATATATTATATAAAAACTCAAGATACATAGGATGCAACTAGGTATCACAGTCAACCTCAGGATGCACAGGATGCACAGGATATAGAACACAACTAGGAAGTATCAGGATATAGTACTCATGTATTAGATATAGATTTTTTTTTTTGCTGAGTTTCTCAGTGAGTTTAGTTAAGTGTATAGGTGTAGCTGCATAGTATAGAAGTAATTGTGATATGTATATTACTATGCTGAGAAATCATAAGAGTTGTTTCTAGTTTAAGAACTATATCTACTCATTGATTTTGAAGATCTTTTAAATATAGATCTATACAAATTTGCCTAGGAAAAACTCATAGGTTGAAGAGTGGTATAGTCCTCAAAATACCCTGAAATCTGTATAGATGAGTATAGCCATAATAGAAACAATAGAATTTATGTAGATTTACTCCTAATTTGTCAAATATGCTAAGTTAGTATTTAACATTTGAAACTGAACTCAATATCTCAGTTCTTAAGATTGTAACTACCATTCCATCTTTGAAAACTAATTATTCTGATAGTAACAAGAACTCCTCTATTAGGTAGTCTTTGTAATGGCATAGTATAAAGTATCTTAACTGAAAGTAGACTATTCTTACACCTATACTAAGATCAAGAGGTTGATGAGTAAGTGTAGTTGGGTTTACTATAATGAATCAATACTAATACTATATAGTTATAGTATTAGACAAGTATGAAAAGGTTCATGTAGCCTGAGACATAGTTACATGAATAGTTAATATCTAGTTATCCTGATATGGGGTCTGAGTTACATCACGTTAGGAAATGATTTATATTCTAAAGGTACAATACTACTATTACAGTATTATGGAATTGTGTTATATGTTATAGCTTAACTATGGACTAGTATTTATTATGGGACCTCTAAGGTACTGAAATCTATGGGCTTCCAACTACTTTCCCCACCCCGCCTTGCTTAGCAGCCTGAAGCAGGGTATTTTTTTCATCATTCCCAACTCTTACCCCTACCTAGGCCCCCATCCCACTCATGTCCTTGACAGGCCCTCATCAAATATAGGATGTATGAAACAGAGACCTGACTAGGGAATGAGTGGGTTCAGGCCCCATACAGGGATAGGGGCATAGATAACAGAGGAAATATTCTCTATGAGCTAGAGCAATGGCAGGATCAGTAAGTAAAAACTTGCCTCACCCTGCCTCATAATGAACACTATTATAGACACACTTGAAGGACTGTAGTATTAGGTATATGGACTACCTTGGACTACTCACCTACCATCATACTATTCTATTATACCTCTGCAGCTCCCTTATAGTGAAATCATATGATTATATTATTCCAATTGAGTTATGTTCTGGCACTTTAGGGCTAAGAATTAACACTCCCAATATAATACTATATACGTCATCACTGTCCATTCGACTGGATCCTCTCTGTAGGATATATAGGAGGACATCTTAGGTAGCAACTGAGAAGGAGAATGAGGTTGTTTAGTTGAGGCCCTGGTGAGTTATGATCTCCTATTTTAGTAGTTAAAAATGGTGACCATTAAGTAATGATATATTTTGACAAAACTATTAGTAACCAGAATATAGCAAGTCTATAATATTATGGAGAATGACCATATGACCAAGCCCATTGCTTTAAAAGAAGTAGAGTCTAATGAACCTACTTGAAGGGTCAAACAATAATGGATTTTCTGCCTGCTGAACCATTGGTTCGATGCTGAGCAAAAGTCCTCTCATTTTCTGATAGACTTTGTTGTACATATTATGTAAGACAATAATCAAGCTTGAACATTAAAACTAATCACTTTATATTTCAAGGATACATGATTGGTATATTTTCCTGTACAAAGACATACTTCAATTAAGTCCATTTAGCTGAGAAGATTGTAGACTATCTACGATGAAAGTACTTGAAACCCCCAGAGAAAATAGTAGTTCGAAGATATTAAAGCTAAGTAGGGCAATAATATTCTCAGAGTCAAAGAGTGTTCATACTCTTTTATGATAAGGGACTTTCACCAGTAGTACTTAGTTAGTATAGCTATTAGTTATAGCCTATGAATACCCAAATGTGGAATATAAACATCAAGGCACTCCTAAGCTATTAGAACCATCAAGTAATAGAGAAAAGATCTTATCAATATATTAAGCTATCACTCTTATAGTACTTTACATGCACAATTTCCTGAGACTAGTTTCTCCTCAAGCCTACCTGACAATATCCATCACCCTATTGTTACGTACGAACAGTCAAGTTCAATTACCTCTTTCTTATATTGAACTTTCCTGTAACATGTAGACAGAGGCTTTAGGATCTTAAGAGGCCTCATAGGAGCCTATAATGAAGTTCTGAATACTTCCCTGTAGACCCCTCATATAGACCACATATCATAGATCAATAGATGTCAAGTTACTTCCTTACTAGTAAATAAGATCAATTGATAGTGCCTACATAATACTATGTGCATGATTGCTATCTGTCTGACCAGATGCTGTCTGTAAGATATACAAGAGAGTGTAGAGTATTCGACTGGTAAAGGGCAATCTCTTGATATGAAATATAGGTAAATCAGACTAGAACTAAAGGAATTAGTAAGGTAATACTAAAGTGGGAGTCTGGTGCCTCCCATGTAGTCTCTGGGGAGCCTGGAAGATATTGAGATATCTTTGAGCATATGAATAGAAACAAGTACACTATATACTCTATCACTATAAGATTACCTGTAGTTATTGGAGAACTCTAAATATATGATTCTTATTATGATTGTAGCATATACAGGTACTCCTATATCATCTTCATTTTACCTCATTGTTTAATAATAGGATATTTGTTTCATATTTCATTTCAAGATATATCATTTGATATGACTCTGATCATCTTTGTTTTACCTTATTGTTTGATATGATATTTGTTTTATATTTGATTTCAAAATATATCATTTGATATCATCTTTATTTTACTCTATCATTTGATATAATATCTATTTTATGTTTAGTTTCAAGATGTATCATTTGATATCATCTTTATTTTACTTCATCATTTGATATGATATTTGCTTTATATTTGGTTTCAAAATACATCATTTGATGTAGTCTTATTATTTTTATATACTGCAATAGTAGACAATCATATCATTTAAAGGGTCTATTGAGTTCAGTATTTTGGATAGCAGACTTCAGCAGACAGTTATTCTTAAATATATTTGGTTAAATGGCTACTTCTTTGATTCCTCATTTTACCTCTTAAGGTTATTACAACTTGCTACAGACTTTGAATCTAGAACAAGACATTAGTCATCTTATCTCCAGAAAACTCCCTTAGATACTACTGTGTTCAGCTCTACTGGTTAGCACCCATCAGCCTTATCTATTGAATCAATTGCTACCATAATCATAGTATGTGAACCAAGTAGTGGCTTATGTGTATAAGTGATTGCATGAGGAAACTAAACAATATTAAAGTTCTAGGCTTTATATATCCATCACCAGCCTCTTGATTATTCAATGTGTATGTAATCTAAAACATTTCCCAGCCATTATCCCAACCTCCTGAATTTCTCCACAGAAGTACCATTAATGTGATGGCTAGTATCATACAACAATAAATAACATAATAATGCTTAAGGAAATCCTCCTGCCTGCTGCCATTAATCTGGTTGTCATAATAACCCTACTATATAATGTAATCCTATAACAAATAAAACCATATAACAAATAAAACCTATTCCTCCACTTCTTACAGAATGCTGAAGAGTCATTGAGACCAGTAGAGCTGTAGCTGCACATATTCATGTATTATCTGGTTGAGCTCTTGGGTGATCTTGGTAGAGATATGATTTATCTCAGCTTTGCATAGATGTATATGAGGAGTATGACTGCTAGTGAGAATACTAGCATTTGGTATGTGAAAATAACAATCTGTAACATAGTACTCAGTCAAGTATGGATTATATTACAATAATAGAAGCAGTTTTGTGGAGTTAATGATAAGTAGCACCTGTTAGATCAATACTAAAGTATCTTACTGGGAGAGCTGCCAGTGAGTGGATATTCCTATGAAGTATAAGACTTGAATAGTATGAAGTAGAAGATTCAGCTCAATCATAACAGCACTCTCTACCATGGTTTGTATAGATCAAATATGAATATGAGAGTTTGCAACCAGTATAACTTCTTGGTTACTTGATAGTTCATTACTAGTAAGTTAATGATATGATGAGTTTTGTCTCCTATAGTTGCATTTGAGATGCAGTGCCTAAAACACTTTATATCAGAAGAAGGTTTAGTCAATATAGGCTGATATCTATGAAGGATTATTCAAAAGTGGTATGTCAGATAGCACTTAGGAGGGGGTAAGTTCATGAATAGTTAGAGTGGTAATATGGAGTAATTGGTAGTATATGATATCTGCTTAATTATGTACAAGTCTTCCTCTACTCTGGCAATTAACAACCTCTTGAGAAACTCATTGAGTAAAGATATAGCTTAACAATATTAAGTCTTATAGTTTTGATTCTCCTATACTATACTGTAGATTATTCTTTTAATCTTGAGTCACTTTGATGTAGTCATCAGTATGGGATCCATATTGCCATCAGGTACCCTTATTACAGTCTCTAATTTCTCTACTATGCTGAACTTAATTTGATTATACTGCTTTAATAATAATGATACTAATTGATCATCCTCAAAATCAATAGTTATCAGCTTTGATATTTGAGCTTAACTATTGTCTCTTATATTTATGCATTATAAAGTTAGATTAGAGTTAGTATGATTTTTTTCCTGAATTGAACCAATAGCTTGCTGGGTAGAAAATCACTCACTTGCTCACTCTTGAGTAGGTCTATTAGACTCTACTTCTTTTAGAGCAGCAGGCTTGATTATATGGTCCTGTCTTATAGTACCATAAACTCACTATTTTTAAGTCACTAATAGTTTGACTAAAATATCCTGTTACTTAATAACTATAATAATGAATTACTAAAGTGCAGGATGATAACTTGTATATGCCTTTACCAAATTGCTTTGTTCAACCTCTCACATGTAGTTGCCTGTGCAGGTCCTCTCTTATACATCTTATAGACAGTATCTAGTCAAATAGATAGTGACAACATATATCATATTATACTAGCTATATCAAACCTTGTTGATAAAGTATCAGGACATATTAAGGATGCAATAAAGTGATAACTCTGAGACTCTGAACTGGGGTCAGAGATAGGTGATAGCACAATTGAATATATTATCTGGTATCTTGTTAGCTAGTATGTCAGAAAGGTACCTCCTATCTATGTACCTAACATCATATAAAAGTAGGCTGGCAACTTGTGAAGGCTCAAATTAATATCTATCACCTACAACATCAAATAAGTGTTGAGGTCTGCACTACAATTCAAGAGGAGTGGGAAAATATAGATGAATATGGTCTTGAATTTCTTCTTACTAGCATATCTTCTAGAGTTCAGGCTATCCTGACTGCCCAGGATAGACATACTAGGTTTTAATTCTTATATTTCATTTCTCTCTCTCTTTTTTTTTCACTTTTTTTATTTTTTTATTTTTTTATTTTTTTATTTTTTTATTTTTTTATTTTTTTATTTTTTATTTTTTATTTTTCATTATTTCATTGAAATTCTTTTCCTCTGAACTTTTGCTTTCTTTCTTTCTATACCTTCTGCTTTATATATCTTTATATATGGTAATATTATTATTGTATTCCAAATCATGAAATCAATATTATTGCTTTTACAGATTACTTTGCCTTTCTACTTATGTCTTTTACTATCATGATTGCATTGAGTGATAGGCATATATCCTATAAGTCACTAGGTACCACTACTCCTATGTCTCATACACACTTTGTGCCACTTTTATTGCCTGGTCTTTGTACCAGTATACAGCTGTACTGGTAGACAATACTACCATCTGCATATACTAGCGTTGCATATTAAATTTGTGGGAAGAACAAAAAGAAAAAGAAATATCTGTTAAATGTTCATGGGTGAGAGGGAAAATATTGGGACAAGCAGGGAAGTCAAATGCCTGTGCAAAGAATATAAAGAGTGTATTTATCAGCAGTTGAGGCAATGTGGAAATATTGGAATTGATTTATTAAGGGAAGTTATTTTACATTTTTAGTTTAGTATAATATTTTTATTAACTCTTTTATGGTATATGCACAGGGCTTTGCCCCTGCCCCGAGTACTAGACATATGGCAAATACATTAGCCGCCTCATTCACAATAGAATTCTGGTATCAATATTACATTGGGAGAGGCTGGACATGGGACATGGATGATGGAGCAACTTGGTTATAGACACGGGTTGGATATGCAGTTCGGTGACAAGTTCATCGTTGGCCATTCATTTTACACCAAAAACACTATTCCGGTTTTTTAGCTTTAGAACACAAGCAAAAGTCGCTCAATTAAAACTTTTTTTTTTGCTGAGCGATAGACCTTGCTATTGCAATAAATGCACGTGAATTTAAAAAATGGATCCCATTTGGTTTTCTTTCCAATTTGGTGTGCTTTTGGTGTGTTGTGACGAGGTACTGAGAAACGAAAAAGGTTGTGCCGCTTCAGAACACCACTGAAAAACCAAAAACGGGGAAGAGGATCACTTCCTGGGTAGTCAACAGAAACAGAGAAGGTTCACTTCTCCAAGGAAACGAACGTAAAAACGAAGGAACGGCTGGTCGAAAGGGAGAATAAACACTGCTAGGTGTGGGCAAACGCCGCTCGCACAGCTAGGAGTCGAAATATTCTTCCGAAGGAAAAACAATTCCGTCACGGGAAATTCGATCAAAGAGAAAACAAAAAGAAATTCGTAAAAGAGAGAACCAAATTTATATTCGCAGCTGCCGTGTTTCCAGCTATCCTTCCCGTCACTCGCTTCGCACTGCCTTAAAAACTGAAAGAAAACTAACATCTTCCCCCCAAAGGAATCAAGCCCATGGCAACGCACTAACAAACCCCCGTGACTTGCAAACAAACATAGTCCCCCTTAACCCTCAGCCTCAAACCTAACCCTCACGATAACTAGTTAGGTCTAGCAAAACAAAATACAACCTCTAAATAAAACGCCGAGAACCATTTTCCGCCCCCACAGTACGATGGGCGACCAACGATGAATTATGTCACCGAACTATACTAGATTCATATTAGAGTTGTTAGATAGTAGTTGGGAACACAGGATGTCGGTGGATTTCATATCGTTAGTTAGTCTCCCTGTTTTTCTTCTCCTTTTCTGTTTTTCGCCGACAGTCTCTTTAAGATCCTGTACCTTCCCTTTGTTATTTGATATCCTTGGACTTCCTGTCGATCTTTGTCACATCTTTTGATTATTTTCATTCTTTGTCGTTCTCGCGATTGCATTCTTCATATGGGCTGATACCAAATCTCTACAGTCACACCCCGCTGTCCCGGGTCTCGATAATCCGGATATCTTGTGGTCCCTTATGAATATCGGTGAATTCTAAATTTTTATACACCAAAACCCGACTTGTTTTCCCAGATCACCCGCTGTATCGGACAGATTCTTTGGATTTTGGCCGTCCGGGATAGCGGGGTGCGACTGTACTCTATTTACCTGGTCACGCCTACTGTTGCTACCTATTGAAGTGACCATATCGGTGATCAACCACAATCGACTCCTAAATACTTCACAATATCAGGCCCGGTACATGTAACTTTTCATTGTCACCAAGAAGCCTGATTACGAGGATCCAGAGAAGCAGCTTATTACAAAGAAATGAGAGAAATGGTAAAAATAGAAATCGCAACTGTTTGGGAGAAACTGGAACAATTCAAGGAGAATGGAAAACAAGATAACTACATCAGGAAAACATCCAACCCGAATTACAAACCTCACTTTCCTTCACTTAGACACAGACCTCAACTTGGAATCAACGAAGATTTTGTGCATGTCATTGGTCGTAGGGGCACAAATAGTGTTGCCCTTGCATTCGATAATGCCTTGGTCCTTGTAAGTGAAGCTCCAACCGGTGGTAATACCTTCCGCGGCTTTGTCCAGCATCTCCGGATCCGCCGATTTGAGTGGGATCCTGATGGTACCGGACCCGTTCGGAAGCATCAACTCAATGGAGTCGCCGAGTGCACCATCCATTGCCGGGTTCGGGATGATTGCGATACGCTCCTTGAGTCCATTGGCAACCAAGAAATCTCGGAGCTCCAAAGCGAATTTCTCATTGACCTGAAAGGCTTGCCTCCCTATGTCGTACTCGAATGCTTGGAACTTCTGTTGCCTATTGAGGAAGAGGGAGTTTGGTATTAGGCCCTCGCCGGTGATCTCGTCAATGGTCTTGATTTCGCAAACATCAATCTCGTTGGTTCGCTTGGTGTGTACCATAACCTGCCCATCATCGAGGGTTTGATGGCGATGCAGGATACCAGCACCAAAGTTATGGTGCATATCATGGCGGACGAAAATTTCAGCAATTTTGTGAAGAATGTTGTTGTCCAGAATGGTATTTTGGTGCTCGAAGGCAGCAATCGAGTTGAAGTCGGAGGCTCCCAGCATCTGGGAAGTAACAATAGTGGCAGCGGCCATTCTTCTGACTTTTACCTGCGTTAGCTCTCGCTCAAGACAATGACTCCAGGTATTCACGTACAGTAGTTAGAAGCGGAAGAGATTTTCAAATCCTGAACGCCGTTTGTGAGATGTCGGACTAGTTCTTGCGGTCAAAGTGGTTTGATGTTTTTGGGGTTGTCTGGTCTGTTGTTCGATGGTGACAATGTTGCCCTTTTATATTAGCAATATCGTCCTCTCGTATCTGGCGTGTTCTTGGCAAGAACAAACACAAGATGAGTGCCTAATAGTGAATTGACAATGTTGCTTCTATCTACCACACAAG
Source organism: Choiromyces venosus 120613-1 (assembly GCA_003788595.2). Taxonomy (NCBI): domain Eukaryota; kingdom Fungi; phylum Ascomycota; class Pezizomycetes; order Pezizales; family Tuberaceae; genus Choiromyces; species Choiromyces venosus. Next base: position 1,103,520 of record ML120368.1, read on the forward strand.
ACAAGTGCCTTGGGGGGGGGGGGACGATGATGTTGCCTCTGCCTTACAAGAGCGGTAGTGTGGATCCTCCTGATGGACTCATAGTCTATTGGTGCAATCTTAGTCAATAAAGTACGGTATGTGATGAGATGAAGATGATGTGAGCACCCGTAGTCTTCCATGTATTATTCTCATAGATTATGTTTGTTGTTTGTTTGTGGAGGGAAATGTTGTAGATAAGGGGTTTTGGTATCCTTCAGAGAAAACAAGCATCGTTATCGATAGGGATAAGAACAAGGATACCGACATTGAAAGGGGAAAAACATCAACATCGGCATTCACTTTACACCTTAGATACCAGACTATCAGACACTTTAAGCGACCAGTCCACAGACAAGAGGGCAGATAAAGAGAAAGAATCCGATCTTTCTCACTTTTCTTACACATCCGGATTCTTCATATCCTATCCATGTCCAACTTGGTGAAAGGATAGAGAAGAGTGACTGTGATTCCATCATGGCACTTACCGGGAGCTGGAGCCGTGTTTGTTCCTATGTCATCGCCGGCCAGGAAGCGCCATCAAACCCATTCGGCCACCCATAGCACCTAATGAGAAAAATGAGGACATCGCTTCTCCTACACAAGAAAAGTGCCTAACGATGGAGTTTGCGGTATTGCCACAGGTACATAAGACAAACGCCTAACAATGAATTGATGAGATTGTCACTCTCTCCGCCTACGCTACAGCGGACACCCGTTAGTCGGACTCCGCCTGTGCTGTGCCGTGCATGCGGCCCAGAGCTAGCCCTACAACTATACCACTGCCTAAACTACGTTCTAACTAAAATTATGTGCAGTGGAAACCAATATGAAAGTATCTTTATAGAGGACAAAGAAGTTTATTAAAGGACGAATTCCCCAAAAACGAGTGTGGGGGGTCTACATACTTTTAGACATAATTCCAGCATAATGAATGAACAATACAACATGAAGAAATAACAAACATGCCCGAAACTCATACAAACTTTCCACAACAATCCACAATGTTCCATGACATGCCCAAACTCTGCCGAAGACAATTTCCCAAAAGCCCTATCCTCTGTAAATCTTAAATCCTATCCCCCACTACCTCATAGCTCCTATATCCTATGTCCTATATCCTTGTCCATTTTATCCAATTTCCGATTTAGCTCAGTCCACCAAAGTAAATGGGTGATCGTTGGTGATTTGCACTACTAACAGCCACCGGCACATATAGTTCAGTGACATAATTCATCGTCGGTCGCCCATCGTACCTCATCACAACTCACCAAAACCACACCAGATGGGAAAGAAAACCAAATGTGATCTATCTTTTAAATTCAGATGTATTTACTGCAATAGAAAGATCTACTGTATCGCTCAGCAAAGAAATAGGTTTAATTGAGCAACTTTTGCTTGTATTCTAAAGCTAAAAAAACAAACAAACAGTGTTTTTGGTGTAAAATGAAGGGCCAACGATGAACTATGTCACCGTACTGTACAACCACACCGTTGCCTAAACCTCATTCCCTTAACAACCACCAGCAACCTAAACTAGATCTACCTCCCAGCTGCAGTGGCGAAGGTATCCTTCCAGGAACATTTCTAGATAACCATTTCTCCATTCCACCCTCGCCGCATAGTATTCCAAAATACCCAGAACCTTTGAATATTCCAAGGCACGTAAATCTTCCTTGGCATACCCTTGGGATCTCAGGACATCCCACACCTCATCCTTGAATCGTGCTTCCAGCTCCGTACGCTCCGGGTGGTCTTGCCATCCTTGCTTCGTCATGAATCCAAAAAGATTCTCGGCAAAATGGAAATTTCGTCCCAGCGGTTGGTATGTTGCACCATTCCAGTCAAGGACTGCCGTGATATCTCCAGATATGGGCTCGACGTGGTAATTGAATGGCGTCAGATCAGGAGGGCTCAGGGCTTGCGGCAACTTGGCTAGCAGATTCCAGTTATCCCTGATGTTGGAAAGGCTCCTTAAGACACGCTGCCTTGTCGTGGGAGATTTAAAGTCAAACTTATCGAACTTAGAAGCCAGTTGAGTCACATAAGAGTCTGGCGGATGGATGTCTGCGATGGCCGGGTTTGTGCTTTGGGCCATAATGCGTGCGAGGTCCTTGACCGTCGTCAACATATTTTCTAGAGGTAGGCTGTCACCCCTAATCAGGGTCTCTACATATGGTTTCCCAGCTGCAAACGGAGAGGTGTAGACATATACGCCATGGTGAGACCCTCGAAAAGTGACCAACGGCACCATAGTCCCATGCAAGCGACTGCCTTCATGATTTCCATACAGATCTAATTCAATGCACCGAAATTGGACCACAACCGAGTGACTAATCTGGTCTCCCGCTTTGCACTTTGCAACGCAGGTGTAGCTCATGCTCTCCTGATGCAGAAGAGGTGATATTTCAATGTCGTCCTTTGGCGAAAACAGCTGATGGAGGAGGCGATCTCGAACAAATTGGTGACATTCAGTCGGGGAACTTAACGAACACTCCTTAAAGAAGTTCGCCATAATCGTTTCTTGATTGTGATCCATCTTCAGGCCGCGTCTTTTAGATGGCACGCGAGAGAGATCAAACTAGTTGTCAAAAATTAGTGTAGGCATAAAATGGAAGTACCTTGTTTTCTACATACCTGTGCTTGAGTGGGAGGGAAACTAGGCTCGTTTCCGGGAGGGTGCGAGTGAATTTTCAACTGTGGCACACGTGTAAGGTGGGGTTGGTAGGCAGGCGGGCAGAACGCAACTGATCTGTCACAGCAAGATCACTTGTTAATCAATGCAAAGACCAACCTTTTGGAGTCGTAGGCTTGAGGAGGTATTATTGATGTTGCAGGCTGATGAGTTGACCGGTACTGACCTTGACTGTGGTTAGTGATAAGTGGTTAGTGGAAGGGAGTGATGAGGGTGGACAAGTGGTCAGGGTTTTCTTTATATACCCGCAATTATGGGACTTTTTCTTGTGACCAATATAACACCGTTAGCCATGAAAAATTAAATAGAGTTTGAAAAAGAAAGAGAGAGTACCGGTACCATATTATCTTAAATAAGAGAGAATCACGCTAAGAGGTCAGATTAAGGCTGAGACATCCTCTTGTGTATCATAATTTTATGAGACATGAGTGATTGGCAATATCATTGTTTAGCCCTCGGAGGACCAACAACATAGTCAATTCTCTCCTTACTTTCTGTCTCAGACGATGAACGGCAACCTGATACACCCAATATGGATACGAAGGAGTGTCTAAGCCTTAATATGACCTCTTAATGCGATTCTCTCTTATTCAAGATAATACGGTAAAAGCACTAGGCAAGTTGTTTTCGTACATGACCGGGATAGCTAACCTGCAAAAATTATCCCTGTCTTGTGCGAAAACATCTTGCCTGGTAGTCTACTTGTACTAGGGGTTTTCAAAGTTAAAAAGAAGGTTGAAGGTAAAATGATCGACACACAGCAGTGCATTAGTGTGCATTAGTGTATGTATCAATAGTAGCCAATTGTATCCAAGAATTTCATGTAATAAATTTGAGGCTCCTGAAAATGAGGCAAGTTGGGTTTGGTGGGGTTTCGGTTGTAGAGTAAGAGAAAAAATTTTCATCACTTCTTCTATCCTTCTATCAGAATACAAACAACCATTTCCTTCTTTACAATAATGGCGGAACAGCAACAAAGGAGCAGTGGAGGGGGAGGGCATCATGGTCCACATTCGATTTGGACAGAAGACGAGAACGAGCAGCTCATCCAGTGGCTTGAGGATCCAGAAAATCTACGAAAGATAAAAAAAGGATCTGGAGTCTCGAAAAAATCACTCATTGCCGAAATTGCTCTGCAAATTCCAACAAAGCCTACCATCAAGGTTGGTTACAAGTATGATAACCTTTTGAAATCATACAGGGCAGCTGCAAAGCTCAATAATCAATCAGGATGGGGACTTACTGAGAAGGATATGGATGAAGGAAGAAGGAGTTTGAAAGGTATGTATATTAAGCATGATTTATATGTACAATGAATTAAGAAAAAGCGAAAGACATAAGGGAGAAAAAAAAAAAAAAAAAAAGAGTTAATGTGAATGATTGCAAAAAAGAGGTTGTTCAATAAGATAGAAAATACTAATATTAATAGAAAAACTCCTACTACGATGCCCCTATTTCTTTCGCTTGGAAAATATTTTAGGAGACCGCCCAGATGTTCGTCCACCAGCCATCTACGATTCAGGCTCTGGTGAGGGCGAAACAACAGGAGTCGAGAGTCTCCTAATCGCAATGGTAACCCCGGCCAGTACTAGGGAAACCAGAGAAAGTACAAACGAAGAGGAAGTGAATAGAGAGAAACAGGTAGGAGGAATCTGGGAAGAGGAGGGAGAGGAGGGAGAGGAAGTTTGGAGAGGAGCAGGTAATGGGGATGATAGAGTGGAAGAAGAATGGTCAGAAGAGATTGGCTTGGAGGAGGGAGAGTGTGAAATTGGAGAATGGGGGCAGATTAGATTGGTGATCAGGGGGAGAGGCTTGCAGGAGAAGGAAGGTTTTAGTAGTCAGCAGAGTTCAAAGGTTAGAAGAGGGGAGAGAAGGGTGGCAGAAGAAGGGAGAGTTGGAAGAAGCAGCGGCGAAGGAGAAAGTAGTGAAGGAAGTCAAAGAAGGCAAGAAGGAAGGTGAGTTGTATCTATATAAATGTTAACATACAAGATACAGTTAAAGAAACTAATAAAGTTAGAAATCAATCAATACCTACCTCAGCTATAAAAGGTACAAAGTGGCGCCACTTTCTAGAAATGCTTGAGGACGAGGATATAGAGGGTGATTCAAGTATGGGTAGGTGCTTAGGAGGATCTACCAACAAAAAGAAAGGCGGATCGACTGCTCTAATTGATGCAGTTAATATTTTGGCTTCTGCAAAATCTGAGGGAGAGGCAAGGAAGTTTGACTTTCTTTCTGAGCACTTACAGCAGCAAGGAGAGTTGCGAAGGCAGGAATTGGATCTTGAGCGTGAGAGATTGGCAATTGAATGAGAAAAAAATATGACTGAGCAGAAACGAACCGAGATGATGATGATGCAGTTGCAAGCATCTATTCAACGAAGGTCAGGTAGAGGAATAGGATAACGAGAGACAGACAAGAGAGCTAAGACTGATTTCATCAAGGGAGAGGATGAGGATATTGTTGAACTTGATCATTACTGAAAATTTAATTATTCTTTCAAGTTGTTTATTCTAATCTCAGTTTTGTATTTTATTAATTTGTTGTTTATTCTACTTATTTATTTGATTATTATTATTATTTTAATTTTGATTATTATTGCTTTATTGAATGAGTTTGACTTCCTTCTATTGCAGCAGTCCTTTCATGACCCACTCATGCCCAGTGATCCCAAGTGGCCAGTCTGTCTGGCTTTAGGTACAGCTGGACTGACCCAGGCATTTTCCAGGATAGCTAGGCTAGGCTGTGGGAAAGCGGCTTTTTAAAACTAAAGCCGGGCCTGGCCTGGGTTGCCTGTAGGCTTTGTAGGTGGCTCATACATTGTGATTCCATATATACTGAATATCCATGGATGGCCTGGGTATCTGCAAGTTATGTAGTCAAATTAAAAATGAGTGGTATGCGAAAAGCTTAGCCTGGGCATCTACGGGTTTTACCTGGACATCTGGCAGTTTAACCTGGGCATCTGGCAGCTTCGACTTGGGTTGCCAAACCACGCAGCCTGGCAGTCGCCTGGGCGCTGCCAGGCTTTGGTGGCTAGAAATAATTTAAGCCAGACTGACCCAGGCTCTTCAGAATCATGGCCAGACTGGCCAGACTGCCAACCTGCAGGCCAAACCATGGGTTGGACTGGCTGCTTAGGATCACTGCTCATGCCCATTCTCAACAGCCCATCAGAGGGGTGTTTGGCCATCCTTGGGGTCACGTATATTTGGATTGACATTGTTCTGTTCTACCTGTATTCTCACCACCCCAGCATACCTATTCCCGGCAGCCCATGAGATGATGTTTGAACCTCCTTAGGGTCACCTATGTTTGGATCGGCATCATTCTGTTCCACCACTATTTTGACCACCTACTCATACTTATTCCTAGCAGCCCATAAGAGCAGTGTTTGGCAATTCATTGTATCAACTGTACTGGTATCAGTGTCATTACGTCCCTGCAGCATATTCATGATCTCCCGACAACCATGGATCAATATTTATTAATTATTTAGTTAAAAAAAATTCACGCATTTGATTTCTCCATTGTGCCCCAGCTCGACGCTCTGCCTCAGTACTTATGGTCTCATCTTCTTCCCAATCATGCCTTTCTTCCTGCCCACTATAGTCTTGTACCCATTCCTCATCGCTTTCAAAATCACATAAAAAATTATGAAGTACAATACAAGACAAAATCCAACACAATACTTGTACATAATCCTGTGCTCTTCTGATATTAATATGTATACCTCTAAGTGACCCCCAGCGATTTTTCAGAATCCCAAATGCATTTTCAATCTTGACTCGTGCCATTGCCAAGCATAAATTTAACTCCTTATACCCTTCAGCTTCCTGGCTGGTAAGGGGCTCTTTGTAAGGTGTCATACAACGTCTCGTCAGCCTGTAGGCTTTATCTGCAAGGATATATTTGTCAGGGCGGGAGAACAAAGAATTCGGTTTTTTAAAAAATGAGGTTCCACAAAAAACAGTGGCATCACTCACTGATGCCGGAAATCCTCCAGACACAAAAGTAAATCTCCTTCTACCATCGCAAATTCCTTGCACATTAAGTGCATATTGTTTTTTGCGATTAAAGTAGGTTTCACCATGATAGGACGGACTATACTGCAGTACCAGATCCGTCCCATCAAGAAAGCCCATGCAGCCTGGAAAGCCACTTGCCCTTTCAATTTCCATTCGCATACGAGAAAAGTCAATACCAGTTGGCTTCGGCCATGATACAAAGTGCAGTAGTAGGCGAACCAAAGCAGAGATAATTTGATCACAGTAAAGCCTTGTGGTGCCTTCCCCAATTCCCAGCTGGGCTGCACTATGAACAACAGAAGCCCCTAATGATCCGAAAAAATACAAAGCAGTTGCTAATTGCTTTTCTATAGGTGCTTGAGGATTCCTGGAGCTGTTTTGAAAAATAGGATCCTCTCGGAGTAGCGCTACCACAACGTAGAATGATTCTCATTTCATTCTAAAAAATACCTGAAATCTTGCATCAGACATTGCATCGAACTAATTTATATCAAATATGTCAACATCTTCCACTCTCTTGATTTATTATTATTTAATTAAACTAATTATGAAATATAATTTACTTACATAATGTGTGAACAGGTACTCACTATGAGGAATGGGCATCCGGGGTGCTAAATATTGTATTTCTGATATTATTACCCCCAAAAAGCCTATTGCTTCTGCAATTTCCTCCTTCTCCTTATCCTCTGCACTCCCTGCTATCCTCAAATCCATTTCTGGATTCACCCAACCCAGCCAGCCTTTTTCACCTTCCCCTAAAAGCCCTCTTAAACTACCAGAATAAGGCCAATTGTGGCCATCGTTGTTGCTTTTCCTGTAGGTTGACACTAATGATAAGATTTGCTGTAGCAAATCCATATCATCAAAGACTGTATTGAATAGAAGGAATGCTAACCACATATCTTGCAGTTGCTGTACCAGTTGGGCTTTTTCAGAGGAGCATGGCATCTTTGTCAAGTTCTTCGTTGTCTAGCGATTGTTCTATTTTGGATCAATACACGTTTTACTTTACTAATACTAGGTTGTTACGAATCTCTTGACATCCGTTTCCACTTCAAAAATATGTATTATAAGGTAAGGTAAATTGACAGTAAATTAACTACATTTGTGTATGCCAAGCTTACATGAAACAGCCAAGTACGCTACTTTTTTTCAACGTTTTTAACTTTGAAAACCCCTACTGTCCCATTGACATTAAAAGGGCTTATTGAGCCTCAAGTGTTGAAATAGAGACTTTCGGCAGATCCCTGTTTTCAATTTGAATTCGAGTTTGAAAAATGATATGCATGACTAGCAGGGTTTCAAACCTTGCCAAGTACTTCTTGACGATAAATTGAGTTAGTGTAGAACTAATTGTGACGTCCTCACATTGTAATACATATTGTGCAAGAAAACCAAAACGTGCACCAGAATCACCGCCAAGATGCAACCGGATCAGTGCCAAGATTTCGAGTGAAGCTCTATGATTCCTATCGGTACTCGAGTATCCACAGTGACCAGGCTTGAGACATGTTTTACCCAATCAAACTCAGAGGTGCGGTTGAGATGGTATTACATTGTTTAATGTTTACCCGCAAAAACAAGGCCTTTTCAACCGTCAAAATCATCTTTATTCAGCAGTTACTGGATATTAAAAAACCACTACAGGATTCTAGCTAGCTTTCGCTTCCTGGTAGTGGTTTTTTTATCTTTATCAAGTGTTGGATGGAGCCGATTTTGAAGCGCAGAGAACATACAAATTCCGGTCCATGTTTTGGTTTTCTTGCACCATACTATTGTATTTTGTGAACGAAAAAGAGGCACCAGTAGAGATTTCTTCACCCCCAGTTCCGATAACGTGTATCAATACTTTACGATTTCTTGGCCAGACCTTAAGAGTCTGATCCCAACAACCTAATTCACCAAGCGCACGGCGGAAACAACAGCCAAACAGCAGTATAGCGAATATTGAAAACCTATGTTACTGGCAACTGGATAGCAGCGTACGTACCGTATTATCTTGAATAAGAGAGAATCGCATTAAGAGGTCATATTAAGGCTTAGACACTCCTTCGTATCCATATTGGGTGTATCAGGTTGCCGTTCATCGTCTGAGACAGAAAGTAAGGAGAGAATTGACTATGTTGTTGGTCCTCCGAGGGCTAAACAATGATATTGCCAATCACTCATGTCTCATAAAATTATGATACACAAGAGGATGTCTCAGCCTTAATCTGACCTCTTAGCGTGATTCTCTCTTATTCAAGATAATACGGTACCGGTACTCTCTCTTTCTTTTTCAAACTCTATTTAATTTTTCATGGCTAACGGTGTTATATTGGTCACAAGAAAAAGTCCCATAATTGCGGGTATATAAAGAAAACCCTGACCACTTGTCCACCCTCATCACTCCCTTCCACTAACCACTTATCACTAACCACAGTCAAGGTCAGTACCGGTCAACTCATCAGCCTGCAACATCAATAATACCTCCTCAAGCCTACGACTCCAAAAGGTTGGTCTTTGCATTGATTAACAAGTGATCTTGCTGTGACAGATCAGTTGCGTTCTGCCCGCCTGCCTACCAACCCCACCTTACACGTGTGCCACAGTTGAAAATTCACTCGCACCCTCCCGGAAACGAGCCTAGTTTCCCTCCCACTCAAGCACAGGTATGTAGAAAACAAGGTACTTCCATTTTATGCCTACACTAATTTTTGACAACTAGTTTGATCTCTCTCGCGTGCCATCTAAAAGACGCGGCCTGAAGATGGATCACAATCAAGAAACGATTATGGCGAACTTCTTTAAGGAGTGTTCGTTAAGTTCCCCGACTGAATGTCACCAATTTGTTCGAGATCGCCTCCTCCATCAGCTGTTTTCGCCAAAGGACGACATTGAAATATCACCTCTTCTGCATCAGGAGAGCATGAGCTACACCTGCGTTGCAAAGTGCAAAGCGGGAGACCAGATTAGTCACTCGGTTGTGGTCCAATTTCGGTGCATTGAATTAGATCTGTATGGAAATCATGAAGGCAGTCGCTTGCATGGGACTATGGTGCCGTTGGTCACTTTTCGAGGGTCTCACCATGGCGTATATGTCTACACCTCTCCGTTTGCAGCTGGGAAACCATATGTAGAGACCCTGATTAGGGGTGACAGCCTACCTCTAGAAAATATGTTGACGACGGTCAAGGACCTCGCACGCATTATGGCCCAAAGCACAAACCCGGCCATCGCAGACATCCATCCGCCAGACTCTTATGTGACTCAACTGGCTTCTAAGTTCGATAAGTTTGACTTTAAATCTCCCACGACAAGGCAGCGTGTCTTAAGGAGCCTTTCCAACATCAGGGATAACTGGAATCTGCTAGCCAAGTTGCCGCAAGCCCTGAGCCCTCCTGATCTGACGCCATTCAATTACCACGTCGAGCCCATATCTGGAGATATCACGGCAGTCCTTGACTGGAATGGTGCAACATACCAACCGCTGGGACGAAATTTCCATTTTGCCGAGAATCTTTTTGGATTCATGACGAAGCAAGGATGGCAAGACCACCCGGAGCGTACGGAGCTGGAAGCACGATTCAAGGATGAGGTGTGGGATGTCCTGAGATCCCAAGGGTATGCCAAGGAAGATTTACGTGCCTTGGAATATTCAAAGGTTCTGGGTATTTTGGAATACTATGCGGCGAGGGTGGAATGGAGAAATGGTTATCTAGAAATGTTCCTGGAAGGATACCTTCGCCACTGCAGCTGGGAGGTAGATCTAGTTTAGGTTGCTGGTGGTTGTTAAGAGAATGAGGTTTAGGCAACGGTGTGGTTGTACAGTACGGTGACATAGTTCATCGTTGGCCCTTCATTTTACACCAAAAACACTGTTTGTTTGTTTTTTTAGCTTTAGAATACAAGCAAAAGTTGCTCAATTAAACCTATTTCTTTGCTGAGCGATACAGTAGATCTTGCTATTGCAGTAAATACATTTGAATTTAAAAGATGGATCACATTTGGTTTTCTTTCCCATCTGGTGTGGTTTTGGTGAGTTGTGATGAGGTACGATGGGTGACCAACGATGAATTATGTCACTGAACTATATGTGCTGGTGGCTGTTAGTAGTGCAAATCACCAACAATCACCCATTTACTTTGGCGGACTGAGCTGAATCGGAAATTGGATAAAATGGACAAGGATATAGGACATAGGATATTGGAGCTATGAGGTAGTGGGGGATAGGATTTAAGATTTACAGAGGATAGGGCTTTTGGGAAATTGTCTTCGGCGGAGTTTGGGCATGTCATGGAACATTGTGGATTGTTGTAGAAAGTTGTGGGGAGTTTGCATGAGTTTCGGGTATATTATTTCTTCATGTTGTATTGTTTATTCGTTATACTGGAATTATGTCTAAAAGTATTTAGATTCCCCACACTCATTTTTGGAGAATTAGTCCTTTAATAAACTTCTTTGTCCTCTATAAAGATACTTTCATATTGGTTTCCACTGCACATAATTTTAGTTAGAACGTAGTTTAGGTAGCGGTATAGTTGTAGGGCTAGCTCTGGGCCGCATGCACGGCACAGCACAGGCGGAGTCCGACTAACGGGTGTCCGCTGTAGCGTAGGCGGAGAGAGTGACAATCTCATCAATTCATTGTTAGGCATTTGTCTTATGTACCTGTGGCAATACCGCAAACTCCATCGTTAGGCACTTTTCTTGTGTAGGAGAAGCGATGTCCTCATTTTTCTCATTAGGTGCTATGGGTGGCCGAATGGGTTTGATGGCGCTCCCTGGCCGGCGATGACATAGGAACAAACACGGCTCCAGCTCCCGGTAAGTGCCATGATGGAATCACAGTCACTCTTCTCTATCCTTTCACCAAGTTGGACATGGATAGGATATGAAGAATCCGGATGTGTAAGAAAAGTGAGAAAGATCAGATTCTTTCTCTTTATCTGCCCTCTTGTCTGTGGACTGGTCGCTTGAAGTGTCTGATAATCTGGTATCTAAGGTGTAAAGTGAATGCCGATGTTGATGTTTTCCCCTTTCAATGTCGGTATCCTTGTTCTTGTCCCTATCGATAACGATGCCTGTTTTCTCTGAAGGATACCAAAACCCCTTATCTACAACATTTCCCCCCACAAACAAACAACAAACATAATCTATGAGAATAATACATGGAAGACTACGGGTGCTTACATCATCTTCATCTCATCAGATATCGTACTCTATTGACCAAGATTGCGCCAATAGACTATGAGTCCATCAGGAGGATCCACACTACCACTCTCGTTAGGCAGAGGCAACATCGTCGTTCCTCCCCCCAGCACTCGTCTTGTGTGGTAGATAGAGGCAACGTTGTCAATTCACCATTAGGCACTCATCTTGTGTTTGTTCTTACCAGGAACATGCCAGATACGAGCGCACGATATTGCTAATATAAAAGGGCAACATCGTCGCCGTCGAACAACAGACCAGACAACCCCAAAAACATCAAATCAGTTTGACCGCAAGAACTAGTCCGACATCTCACAAACCGCATTCAGGATTTGAAAATCTCTTCCGCTTCTAACTACTGTACGTGAATACCTGGAGTCATTGTCTTGAGCGAGAGCTAACACAGGTAAAAGTCAGAAGAATGGCCGCTTCCACTATTGTTACTTCCCAGATGCTGGGAGCCTCCGACTTCAACTCGATCGCAGCCTTCGAGCACCAAAATACCATTCTGGACAACAACACTCTTCACAAAATTGCTGAAATTTTCGTCCGTCATGATATGCACCATAACTTTGGTGCTGGTATCCTGCATCGCCATCAAACCCTCAATGATGGGCAGGTTATGGTACACACCAAGCGAACCAACGAGATTGATGTTTGCGAAATCAAGACTATTGACGAGATCACCGGTGAGGACCTAATGCCAAACTCCCTCTTCCTCAACAGGCAACAGAAGTTCCAAGCATTCGAGTACGACATAGGGAGGCAAGCTTTCCAGGTCGATGAGAAATTTGCTTCCGAGCTCCGCGATTTCCTGGTTGCCAATGGACTCAAGGAGCGTATCGCGATCATCCCGAACCCGGCAATGGATGGTGGACTCGGCGACTCCATTGAGTTGATGCTTCCGAACGGGTCCGGTACCATCAGGATCCCACTCAAATCGGCGGACCCAGAGATGCTGGACAAAGCCACGGATGGTATTACAACCGGGTGGAGCTTCACTTGCAACGATCAAGGCATTATCGAATGCAACGGCGGCACCACTTGCGCCACTATGGTCAATAATATGCACAAAGTTTTCGTTGGTGCCAAGTTGAGGTCTGTGCCCAACTGAAGGAAAGCGACGCTCGAAATTCTGGTTGGATGTTTGCTTGATGTAGTTATCTTGTTTTCCATTCTTCTTGAATTGTTCCGGTTTTCCCAAATAGTTGCGATTTCTATTTCTACTGTTTGTCTTATTTCGTTGTAATAGGCAACTTCTCTAAATCCTCGTAATCAGGCTTTTAGGTGGCAATGGAAGGTTTCATGTACTGGGTTTGATAGTGTGAAGTATTCAGGAGTCGATTGTGGTTGATCGCCGATATACTCACTTCAATAGGCAGCAACAGTAGGCGTGACCAGGTAAATAGAGTAGAGATTTGGTATTGGTCTATATAAAGAATGCAATGGCAAGAACGACAAAGAATGAAAATGATCAAAGGATGTGATGAAGATCGACAGGAAGTCTAAGGATATCAAATAACAAATGGAAAGTACAGGATCTTATAGAGATTGTCGGCGAAAAACAGAAAAGGAGAAGAACATGGAGACTAACTAACGGTATGAAATCTACCGACATCCCGTGTTCCCAACTACTATCTAACAACTCTAATATGAATCTAGTATATCCAACCCGTGTCTATAACCAACTTGCTCCATCATCCATGTCCCATGTCCAGCCTATCCCAATGTATAGTCAGGTATCAAAAATAACTGTACACCTCCTGGTAGCAACAGAAAATACTTTCATCAATAAAGGGCACTATGGTAGAAGTTTTTCCCGTTGCTACCTGGAGGTGTTCAGTTATTTTTGATATGTAACTGTAGTATGTATACCAGAATCCTATCGTGAATGAGGCCCTAACGTATTCGCCATATATCTAGTACTCGGGGTAGGAGCGAAGTATTGGGGCATGCAGAGGTCAAAGAGGCCTGTGCATAAACCATAAAGGAGTTGATAAAGATATTATACTAAACTAAAAATGTAAAATCCCTTCACTTGATAGATCAATTCCAATATTTCCGCGTTGCCTCAACTGCTAATAAATACACTCTTTATATTCTTCGCACAGGCATTTGACCCCCCTGCTTGTCCCACTATTTTCCCCCTCACCCAAGTACATTTAACCGATATTTCTTTTTCTTTTTCTTTTTCTGTTTCCTCTTGTTTTTCTTCCACCAATTTAATATGCTAGTATGTGTAGATGGTGGTACCGTAAAAACTTGAATAATTGGACGGTGTGCTATGTATCATAGTCCAAAATTCTCTTCTCTGGGGGCAAAAAACACAGGAAAAACACAGCCCCTTCCTCCTTCCGAGATAGAAAAAAAAAACAAAAATTTATTGACCTTACTGAAAGAGGAAAGCCCAACAACATAGCACACCGTCCAATTATTCAAGTTTTTACGGTATGGATGATTCTGCACGACGGCATTGTGGCCATTTCGCAAGATGCTAAATTCTCTTCCGAATACCCTCCGTTGGGCAGGTCTTGGGTAACGGTTAGTTCATCCGGTATCACTCGGAGGGTTCATGGCCGGCGGTTGATAATTTCCCACGAAAATAACGTCCTTTTCCATACTTAGACCTATTCGATATTAAGCATTGCTGATTTTACTGTAAAAATGTGATTTTGATACCAGCGCGCGACGAGGTGGCTAGCCCGACACGCTTAGTCGTTGGCCCTTTCGGTGGGATTGCGGCGGTGTCTAGTGTGCCGCTCCAAATACAAAAAGCCCGTCTTAGTATACGGTGTGGGAGTGCTCGATGGCTTTCCCGGAGTTGGATGGTGGTCTGACCAGGCGCACTTGTGAGGGATAAGTGTAGTCGTGACCCGCTCACTATACCGGGGGATTGGAAGGGTAGACTTGCCCCCGGATAGATACGGTGTAACGCTGCCAATAGGCGATAAAGGGAACACACAAAAAAGCTAAGCCCAATAGAAGTGAAGTGATGATTGAATTGACCCTTGAAGGAAGGTGTGGTCGCACTTGTCTAACTAAGGAAACACGAAGGTGCGTTATAAGCAGAAAACTCTGCACGCCAAGCTATCTACTAGTGGGCAAGTCACAGTGGGAGAAAATGTCCCATGAGACCACCAAACTACCCTATGATATCGCCCTAGTCCACAACGGTTAGGAATATGTCCAATATTCGACTCAGACAAAAGCAACCAACACTACCACCACCACAAGGATAATCCGCCTATTCTCTCAAATTTAAGTCCACAGCCCGCACCCGCGTAGCCGCCGCTATTCATCCATTGTGTACATACCACCTCACGCATAACTGAAACTCTGCCACCTGCCCTGCCCCTTGCTGCATTGTACAACAAAAAGCTGAGCGAGCACGTGTCAAATAAGCAGGCAGGCAAAGAGAAAATTATATAAATCCCTTCCTGCTCTGAGAAATTAGATGATACAGATACTTGCCATGCAATCCTTCCAGACTCCAGAAATCGTCGATCGACCCTTCCAGGACGCTGTCTGCGTATGAGCGTGCTGCAACTGCACCGGAGTGAATCTTGAGCAAGAATGTCGATACTGCTATCACTACAGGTGCGGCCACTGTGGTCAACCAGTCCGCAGGGCAGTCGGCGGCTCCGTCGGCGATCACAGAATAAAGATGCACAGTTCAACAATAGCAAGGCGACGGGAGCGGGAGATGGAAAAACCGAGTTGGACGGAATAGACTTTTGATTTTCTTCACGAATCTCCGGCGGACATCGGGGGGCGAGTGGTCTTCCTATTTTTTTTTTCCCTTCCACAGTCCCGGCGGCTTTGGTATCAGTTACAGTCACGGATAGAGAAAAGCGGTTAGAAGATTTGTATTTTTAGAGGGCGAGTGGAAGAAAGGGTGGCAGTATTATATATAATCATATAGAGGGGGGACTTTAATAGGATAAGCGGTTACAAGTCTGAGGAAACGAGTTACCGTACATTACTGCATGATTTAGGTTATATGAAGGCTAGTTGTGCAAAAATTGACATGTCCGGCGGCGAGTGACTAATAATGTTGCTTAACCCCACCGGTATGATTTACCACTGTGCGCATAACATTGTTCTCGAAGGGATCCAACTTAAAAGTGATCCTGCGGGAATCCGCTTGATCCATTGATAAGCATGTATTGTACGGGCATCACCATGGTCCGAGGATGATGAGTTCGGTTATTAAGATGTTTACACCGATTTCGCTGTTTCAATAGGAAAATTACTGAAAAAAAAAAATAACCTCAAACCTTTTGTCCCAGTTATTTTTTGGTCAACACAAGTTGTCCCAAGTTCCCGGACCTATTTCTTCTTTGTCAGCAATTTGGGGCGTCCCCAAATGGTCGTGTTCCTACAGTATCTTTTCAACGTACGGTATTCAACCATCTATCTTTCTAATTTTCTTCGTTACTCCATTTCACCAAAATGCTCAGTGGAGACAAGGGAAAAGAGTGGCAGTTTTATCTTGCTGCCAACGTGAAAATGATCACATCCTCAATCTTTCTCAAACATTCCTCCCAAACCCTTACCCTATCCTTAACCCATGTTTGCTGACCCTGCTGTGACTGGTCCCGACCGCTGGTCATGGCATAAGGAGGGTGACTAGTAACTACCAGATTTTGAGGGTGACCACTGGTCACCGCCAACACTGGTTGCACCCACAGCGAGATTGTTTCCTCTACTTGTGCCAAGGTTGCGGCAAGCGGCTGCAACCCCCACATGTTCACAGGCTCACAATCAGGGGCACTCTAAAGAGTGCCGGACAGCTCAACATCACTTTGTGGGTTACCATAGCAACATGGTAACAGTTTAATGTGACTTTGTGGGGTACCATAGTAACATTGTGACTTAGCATAACTTTGAGGCTCAACATGTCTAGAACCCTAAGAGACAGGCTCAAAATGCAAGGAAATGGGCTGAGCATGAAGAGCACAAGCCTTTACTTAATGAGATGAAGGCAAATGTGAAGGAAAGAAAGGCCATTTGGGCCTATAAAAAAGAAGATATCTAGGCTTATAGTTGTTGGGATTAAGCAACAAGCTAGATTATGAAAATAGATGTACAGTAGAATCTAGTACTCACACAGCCAAGTTGAAGCTAGATACTCATGATACCTAGTGGATAATAATTCATTTACAAAGTGTTCAACTTCAATTTGACTGCACAAGTATTTAGTGAATTACTAATGTCCTATTGAGCCTCAAGTTATGCTTAGTCACCATGTTGCTATGGTAACCCACAAGGTGATATTGAGCTGTCCAGTAACGTTGAACTGTCCGGCACTCTTTATAGTGCCCCTGGTTGTGAGCCTGCAAACATGTGGGGGTTGCGACTGCTCGCCGTAACCTTGGCACGAGTAAATGCAACTTTTAATAAGGTGGTCAGCGGTGAGGGTGTAAATCTTGCTGTGGGTGCAATTACTGCTATAAAGTGCTAGGCCCATATGGGGATCAGCGTGAGACATTAGTTGGCTTAGGTTTTGGACTTCTTTTTCTTATCTTCCTCGTTGCATTCAGAGCCGGAGTTGAGGTTGCTGTCGTAGGAGACTGTGTCTTCGGGTTGCTGACATTTCTTCATCCATGGGGTTTGTCTGGTATTCTTGCTGGCATTAATTGTAAGTTGATGGAGGAGAGTGGTACTTGTTCGCTCCTGTGTCACAATTTGCTTCCCTCACTCTTGTTAATTTTCATAGTTGTTTACTTGTTGGGTTCTTCGTCGTAGTGAGTTCGACAGTGAACTTTACCTTCGAGTTACTTCACGGTTTTAAGCACTATTTCTAACTAGTACTTTTTCAGCCCTACTGCCTTCTAGTGTCGGGTCGAATTTGGAGAGTTAATACGGTACGGTACAAGATTTGTAGAGAAACAAGGGTTCGTTTTCGTTCGTTTCCGTTCGCTTTCATCGCTCTTGAGGCCTGGCATAAACCAATCATACTTCTGGTCGGGCACCATCCTATGACGCCGCAACTAGGATCGTGGGTGGGATCGCCGAAAGGCATAACAAGATATGAAATTCCCAAATTTTCGCGCTTTTCGAATACTTTACAAACGTGAAATCCCTCCTCCCTCTCTCTTCTCGGCCCGGAAAAACATTCGTGTCCCACATCCGTCCCCACCACCAATTTCTCTCGGCAACAACATCAATCATTATACAACCATTCTCACTATCATCAAACCTCCGAGCTTCGGTTTTTAATAGCCTTCAACAAACAGACAAACCATTCGGAACAACATGACAACATCAGCCCACCTCCGACCGAGCGATACCGGTACCGGTCCAGGCCACAAAAGCAGCTTTAACGTAACAAACAGCTACAACACCACATACGTGGACGAAGAGCCCAAGATTTTGCAGTGGCTATCACCCCTCGAACCTCGCGTGCGACACCAAGATGTGCGGACCCGGCGGATGGAGGGCGTAGGGGAATGGTTTCTACAAACCGAGGAGTCTCTCAACTGGCGCGATGGCAAGGATGGAGACGATGGAGCTGTTCTCCTTTGTTCTGGAACTCCGGGTCCTGGGAAAACTTATTTCAGGTAGGAACATAAATTTACCAGCAATATAACTTTAGGTTACCTTGCAAAGAATGAGTAATCACTGATAGTGAACGGCATTAGCTCTCTGGCGATAGACAGGTTGCGCGACCTGGCAGTTGGCAAGAATGTCGCTGTCGCTTGTATCTACAATGACTTCCAGGCCCTGAAAGAGCAGACCCCGAGAACATGCTGGGTGCCCTGGTCAAGCAAATTGTACAGGCTCTGGGATCAATTCCGAGTGAGATCGACAAGGCATTTCAGAATGCAAAGGGGCAGGTTGGCGGTCGAGGTCCTCTGATCCTAGAGCATGTGAAGTTTCTCAAAACATCGTTGGCTCCGCTCGACCGGGCATATATCTGTATCGACGCGGTGGATGAGTGCCTGGCTGAGCATTTCCCGAAACTTTTCTGCTCACTGCATGCGTTTTCCCAGAAATGTCACGGTATACAATTGTTTATTACAGGTCGACCGCATGTTTTGGGCGATATCAGGGAATCCTTTCCTGATCCCTGTTTATCGCGCGCTCAGTTTCGTCGTGACTACCATATGGTGAAGTATCAATTACGGTAACCATACATTAGAGAGTCGCATGCTTGACAGGCTAGGATTGGACAACCGAATCCCCAGCCCGACACAACTAACTAACTACCATAGAAAAGCTGGCTCGACCGTAAAAAATGAATTTCTTTGCTCAACCGCCTCAACCGAATATCGAGGTGTCAAAAATGCGAACCCGCTGGTCGTGACAACTGTTACAGAGGCAGATATAGTAGATACCCATTTGGCACTGTGTAACTAACCTGGCTGTTGCCTCGGTTGCTACTCGACCAGGTGTTTGCATTTTTTTTTTGACACCCCAGCATTCAGAGTGAATCCTACACATAATGAAAAAAAATGTTTCACAGACATTTTAACATCTGGAAAGTCCCTTTCTTTCACTATTTGTGTCCATTGCCCCAATGTGTAAGTGGTTGATTGACTATACAGCAGAACTCGGACCCCCACCTCCGTAGAATCATTCTCGTTTATTTTCTTTTTCACCAGTTCATCTCTCGCATGTATCCATATACGCTCTGCAGCAGACTGAAAATTTGACATTTTCGAATTCCGTCAAAAGGGAGTTGTCGGGGGAATGGGCATGCTTGGCGCTTTTGGAACTTCGACTTGACGATATGCAGTCGTGGTTTGGGGCATGGCGAACTGGTCTGGACTAGGCCGCATTGCAATACGCAAATCTTTCAAGGCTCAGGATGGGCGAAAGATCGGGTATGGTCGAATATTCAATAAAGCTTGTAGAGAGATCATACAGTATTGAATTCCAATCTATGATCGCAAAATAATTTTCAAAAGTCTTTGCACCTAGATGGAAATATTGGCAAGCGTTTTAGACTATACAGTACTGTACAGTACCTGTGCGATGGATTTTCAAAATTTTCATAGCTATAATTTATTGAACCAAAGGCATGGAGTGAAATGAATTGGCTGATTATCACTGGTGTGTTCGCCATTTTTTTAGCTCCAGCCTCGTCAAACATAATGCGGAGTGCAAATCACTCAATTGCAATTGGAAATTCTTCAGATGCACCCCCATGCACAACGCTGAAAGTCAGATAATCCACCACTATTTTTTCTTTTCTTTTCGCTGTTTATGTGCTATCATGCAGGATAGTTATTGGATCAACTCTCAGGTATAATCGCGGAACACTCAAATACACACCCAAATACGCATTCCTCGTGAATTAGCTTATAGGCTAGAATGGATTGCTGGGGTTCGGCCAATCAGTAGCGGCTGTGTATTCAGACGGGGTGTGTATGCGAGTATTCTACGATTGTAAGTGTGTGTGTTTCAACGTGAGGATATCTCAGCGCCCGGTCGAGAGAAAGTGGACTGAGAGGAAACGGTCTCTATATAGGCGGAGTTGATCAAGGGTATTCACTTACTCGGCCAATATTATTCGAAAGCTCAAAATATGGGCTTTCAGAAATTCCAGATAATTGGTTGATGGGGAATGCACGTGTGCTGTCGGTCGAAGGAAAATACATTACAGTCCGGAGGTTGTTGCTCTTGTGTCACTTATGCAATGGTGGGGCGGGACATCCACACAAATGCTAGCCGCGACCATATCCCGCCTGCAGCACAGCCAATTACATTGCCTTAACTTGCATTGGACAGAACATGAGGCGAAATACGCTACTTTCCTATAATTCTCAGGTCCTTTCTTCAGCCGGACAGCCAAGGCTGCTGATTCCTGATTTCTAAGTTTTAACTCTCGTTGCTACACCCTCTACCTATTCTCACCACAGCAAAACCTCAATCCCTATGGTACTCGAGCATCGCTAGCTGTGATCGCGCCTTACAACTCTCGCGGAATAAGAGACTTATTCACCTCAATATCCAAGTTTGGTCCTCATTCCATCATACCTCGTGTTGTTAACTTATTTCAGGACTTGCAAAAGGCATTGGATTCAACGATTACGATAAGCGATAAGTAGGCCATCATTATCGAACAAGCTAGCTTCCTCAGGTTATTGCCACACCCAACTTTAAAACCAGATTTATAACAAGTCAAATATAGCGTTATCTGTGATGGATCAGTGGGTATCCCGATTAATTTACCGTTTCAATGTCAAAATAGCAAATCAACATTTGGCTAACAATCTTGTAAGGTTTACCGAAATCCAATCCAATAACAACGGAAGCCTAAGCGGGAATAGGGGGGATAATAACGTTCTCGGTAATGATAATGTTCGCGTGGACACGCGTGTGGACAACAGTGTTACCAATTTCCTACTCATAAATCAAGGGGGTCCGTCGAGAGCTGGAGACAGAGGTATTATCACTTTTTTACGTCCCTGTTTGCTACTAAAGATCTAACGCGCTAGTAGAGCCGAGTGATGCATCTAGGCCGTATTGGATAGTTCCTTACAGCCGGAATAGAACGTTCACGGGCCGTAACAGCATCATTGAGTCAGTAAAGGGGTATTGTAAAAGTAAGGATCATAATCGGGTCGCGCTCCGGGGATTAGGGGGTTCTGGGTATGGATTTAATTCTTCGTCGTTAGGAGGATGTACAGTACTAATCTCTCTTAGAAAAACTCAGATTGCCCTCGAATACCTTTATCAGAGACGGCAGGAGAGTGGTTGTGATGTTTTCTGGGTAAACGGGAGTGGGGTAGTAAAGTTTAGTCAGGGATTCAGGACTATTGCACAGAACGTTCAGATTCCTCAGGCTAGCGCTGGAACAAATGAAGAGGAATTCCTATTGAGTATGAAAACATGGTTTGAAGGTCCACACATTGGCGACTGGATCCTGGTTATCGACAATGCCGACAACGAGGACGACTTTGTTAGCAACGACAGTGCCATTGCAAAGTTTGTACCGCAGGGGTCTAAGGGAACTGTGATATTTACGACAAGATCTCTAAAGGTTGCAAGTCGGCAGGAGTGTGCAGTTATCGAGGTCGAAAAAATGACGGGCGAAGAAGCACGGGAGTTGTTTTCCAAACGCTTTCGCAACTGGGATAGTTTAGAAGATGAGGAAAGAAAAGTGGTTCCCATGATCCTGGATTCACTAGATTACCTACCACTCGCCGTGGTGGGTGCGGCAGCCTTTATGAGCGAGACCACGACACGTCCTTCGGAATACTGGTCCATTTTCCAGATGGACGATGCAGGAAGGAAAAAGCTACTTTCAAGGCAGTTTTCCGACATCCGACGAGAGGCCGATGTGATGGAAAGTATACTGAGCACGTACTTTATCACCTTCGAGCGAATAACAAAACAGATGCCCACAGCGGCGCGTCTTCTCCGGTTGATTGCCTTCTTCGATCGTCAGAACATACCGGAGGTGTTACTGAGTCAATGTGGCTTGGAAGGGATAGATGATTCCATTGAATTTCGCGAGGCTATTGGAAAGCTACTGGGGTTCTCTTTAGTTACGGATGTTAAGCGCGAAGGCAAACGGTTTTACGAGCTTCATCGTCTGGTCCAACTTTCTATACGTGCGTACTTATCACCGGAGGAGCTGGATCACTGGAAGGTCACCGCACTAAGAGTGATTTCACGATTGTTCCCCCGCGATGAAATCGAGTGGCGATATGATGGTATTGCAGCTGCATACGTTCCACATGTACTTGCAGTAGCTAAAGAGTCAACATTCTCAATTGCGGAAGAACTTATTTTTTGCATGGCCAAGTACTTTGAATATACTGGCATTTACGGTGAGGCCGAGATCATGTTACGGCGTACACTGGAGGGGAAAGAGAAGCTTCATGGACCAGACCACCCCGACACCCTAGCAAGCGTCAATAACCTGGCTTTAGTGCTACGAGACCTAGGGAGGTATGGCGAATCAGAGGCGATGTCACGGCGTGCACTGGAGGGGAAAGAGAAGCTTTATGGACCAGACCACCCCGACACCCTAGCAAGCGCCCATAACCTGGGTTCAGTGCTACAAGACCTAGGGAGGTATGGCGAATCAGAGGCGATGTCACGGCGTGCACTGGAGGGGAGAGAGAAGCTTTATGGACCAGACCACCCCGACACCCTAGCAAGCGTCAATAACCTGGCTTTAGTGCTACGAGACCTAGGGAGGTATGGCGAATCAGAGGCGATGTCACGGCGTGCACTGGAGGGGAAAGAGAAGCTTCATGGACCAGACCACCCCGGCACCCTAGGAAGTGTCGATAACCTGGGTTCAGTGCTACGAGACCTAGGGAGGTATGGCGAATCAGAGGCGATGTTTCGGCGTGCACTGGAGGGGAGAGAGAAGGTTCTTGGACCAGACCACCCCGACACCCTAGGAAGTGTCAATAACCTGGCTTTGGTGCTGCGAGACCTCGGGAGGTATGGTGAATCAGAAATGATGTTTCGGCGTGCACTGGAGGGGTTCGAGAAGGTTCATGGACCAGACCACCCCAAGACCCTAGGAAGTGTCAATAACCTGGCTTTGGTGCTGTATGGCCTCGGGAGGTATGGCGAATCAGAGGCGATGTCACGGCGTGCAGTGGAGGGGAAAGAGAAGCTTCATGGACCAGACCACCCTGTCACCCTAGCAAGCGTCAATAACCTGGCTTTAGTGCTACGAGACCTAGGGAGGTATGGCGAATCAGAGGCGATGTCACGGCGTGCACTGGAGGGGAGAGAGAAGCTTCATGGACCAGACCACCCCGACACCCTAGCAAGCGTCAATAACCTGGCTTTAGTGCTACGAGACCTAGGGAGGTATGGCGAATCAGAGGCGATGTCACGGCGTGCACTGGAGGGGAAAGAGAAGCTTCATGGACCAGACCACCCCGGCACCCTAGCAAGCGTCGATAACCTGGCTTCAGTGCTACGAGACCTAGGGAGGTATGGCGAATCAGAGGCGATGTCACGGCGTGCACTGGAGGGGTGTGAGAAGCTTCATGGACCAGACCACCCCGACACCCTAGGAAGCGTCAATGACCTGGCTTTAGTGCTACGAGACCTAGGGAGGTATGGCGAATCAGAGGCGATGTTACGGCGTGCACTGGAGGGGAGAGAGAAGGTTCTTGGGCCAGACCACCCCGACACCCTAAGGAATGTCAATAACCTGGGTTCGGTGCTGAAAGGCCTCGGGAGACATGGCGAATCAGAGACGATGTTCACGGCGTGCACTGGAGGGGAGAGAGAAGGTTCTTGGGCCAGACCACCCTGACACCCTAAGGAATGTCAATAACCTGGGTTCGGTGCTGAAAGGCCTCGGGAGACATGGCGAATCAGAGACGATGTTCCGGCGCGCACTGGAGGGGAGCGAGAAGGTTCTTGGGCCAGACCACCCTGACACCCTAAGGAATGTCAATAACCTGGGTTCGGTTCTGAAAGACCTAGGGAGACATGGCGAATCAGAGACGATGTTTCGGCGTGCACTGGAGGGGTTCCAGAAAGTTCTTGGACCAAACCACCCAACCACCCTAACCAGTGTCTGCAATCTGGCTGGCGTTCTGGAGGACCAAGGAAAGTACGATGAATCAGAGAAGATTTGGCGACGTGTACTGGAAGCTCGAGAGCAAGCACTTGGTCCGGACCACGATGAAGTCTATAAAACCCTCGAGCGTTTGGCTGGTCTCTATGAAAAACAGAGGAAATATCCTCAAGCCGAAGAAGCTTATATGGGGGTCTGCATGGGGTTCTCCAAAACCCTCGGCGAACAACATCCCACCACCTTGGAATGTATCAAGAGGTTGATCGAGTTACGAAAGACAAAATCAGCTGCCGAGAGGACTAGTGCTATTCACGCGGAAGTGGTTGTTAATGATGTCGATAACCGGCGCTCACTTCGTGATCGCTTGAGGGAGCTCACGTGGCTTCGTGGGCGAAGAGGCCTTGGTGGTGGAAAATCGGGAAAACGGCTGTAGAATGTAGGAAGAGGGATTAAGACATGGGCGATTTTAGTTGGTCAAAATTGCAACAGAATATGATGAAGTGAGGGTTGGGGAAGACTTGGCAACGGTTGCAATGATTTGTGAAGTTTGGGACAGTCGATGCAAGCTTGGTAAAATCTGAGCCTGTTTGGTAATGTTGGGTTGTTGTGTGTAATTGCTATCGCTAGCTATGAGCGAAGTCATGTATATACGCTGTGCCACGTCTTGCGCTCATAGTCATCAGTGAACCTAATTAATAGAATTAGAATTAGAATTAGAATAAGGAGGGAACTAGGCAATTGTAGAATGAAACATATATCATCGTAAATGTCTATCAAATCGCAGCATGCACTATCGCAAGCCCAGGAATCGCATCAACCTTTATACCCATAAGCTATTAATGTTAGGTGGTATGCACAGCGGACGAATGTGTACTTAGTGCAATAGTCTGATGAAGAAAGTGGTAAAGTAAAAAAATAATCGTCATTGTTTGTAACCAAGTTGTCTAACTTCATAACATCAATGATATTCGGAAAAGACAGGAATAATTATATCAAAGAAAAACCATTCCAAATGTCATCTCTCGCTCACCATAAATATCAATCTTTTTCCACAACATTCCAAAACATAGCAAGGAAAAATAACTTGGAGAACTTTCTCTGAAATCCACTAATACAAAAGAAAGACATAGCAATCTCTCCCACTTGTGAAAGTTTTCCATCAATACCGCGATCATGTCCCGGAATGTTCTACCATAATCTTTCGGCATCAATATAAGCACCATCCTTTTCATCACCCCCCTGCTCCATACCAGCTACTATTATATAGGATATCTGCCATCGCCAAACTAGAAATGTCTTCACAATCTCGACAGTATCAACGACCTTTCAGTTGTAACTCGCGTCCTGATGCCTGAGTACCGAAGTTCGAGCTGTTATGAGTAGTATTCTGGGAATGCGGGGTATATAGGGAATAGGAATGATAGTCAATTTATGGAGCCGCTTCTCTAAAAACGAGTGAGACAAGTCCCCTATTTGTGAACATTCCCAAAGACAAAAAACATAGCAAACTTCCAACAAACTTCTAACAACCAGCCATTCCTCCTGCGCTCACCCAGGATCCTTTGTCCGTCCCAACATCACTTCCAAATAATCCCATACCTGTATTCCGTATTGCCGATACCAAAAGCCTGTTTCCTATTCTCTAAATTTTAACACCATCCTCTATGGCCTCCCTCCTATCACACTTGCATATCTCCATCACCGAAGTCACCCCGTTGTCAATTCGTTGTCCCAACTGAGATTTATCAATTCACGAGTGATCGCCAGTGACCTTGAATTTCGACACTCCACAATAGTACAAGCCAGGCCACTATGGTAGATCGCTGGGTTTGCGATATTTTGCATGTTGATGTGAATGATGATCCCGCTGTACGGACCGAAGTCGTGCCCAAACTATCACCCATGATCGCATCCCCCGCTCCCCCACTGCTTCACACGGGTAAAGTTGGCATCGCCATTGACAAAGCTTTGTTCTTTCCCTCAGATCTTGCAAAACTTCCTGACGCTTTATGCTAGAGAGGCAGGGACTATTGGGGTTTTTGGACTATTGTACTCTATGAGGTCCGGATGTGGGCCACAAATGGTCCGTGTGGTGTCTGCAAGGGAATAAGGGAATTTGAAAATGTGCGCTCATCGCACGCTTAAAATCAAACCGGGAAATAGGCCTGATGGCAAAGGCCAGCATGTGGTGCCGGATATGGTACAGGAAGATATTTTAGGAAAGTACAGGCATAATGCTTGGATAAGACGAGAATGGGCACGAGCCATGACGTCCTCAGTGTGCAAGTACTCGTATCAGAACTATGGCATCGCACATCACCAAGTCTCAAAATAGGTTATTGGGTTCATGTTCTGCCCAATTAAATTTGGGTTGTGTTGGGTTGGGTTGGGTCACAAGTTTTGACATTGGGGTCGAGGAGGTTTGTGTTGCAATCACCGGCGATCACTCGCTCACTTGAGCGGACTTCGATGCATCGGAAATTGGATAAAATGCACTAGGACATAGGACATAGGACATAGGAGCTATGGGGTGAGAGGGGATTTTTGGGAAATTGTCTTCGGCGATGTTTGGGCATATCACGGAATGTTGTGGATTGTAGGGGAAAGTTGTAGGAAGTTTGCATGAGTTTCCAGCATGTTTATTATTTCTCTGTTGTACTCATGCCAAGGTTATGGTGTTCAGCTGCAACTCCTGCATGTTTGCAGGCTCACAAGCGGGGGCACTCTAAAGAGTGCCTGACAGTTCAACAGAGTTTTGTGGCTCAATATAGCTTTGTGGCTTACCATAGTAACTTTGTGGCTCAACACAACTTTGTTGCTTGACAGGACTTTGTAAATTAATGTAACTTTACAGTAGAAAAGAAGCTCTTCTTATTAACATACAATACCATCCATACCACAACAAACAATGCCACTAGCACAAGCCTATATTCTACCTAGCCAATGGGTCGAGCCTTATGGGGATGTTGAAATAGGAATTCAGGCTGCTATTGCCTTCATCGAAACAAGCTAAAATGAGCATCTAAAGACTGCCGCAATTGCTCGCAAGTACGAAATACCAGTAATAAGACTTCAAGCTCATTTACAGGGTCATCAGTCATGACAACATCAATCAGGAATGAACCACAAGCTGTCTGATGACCAAGAACTGGCTGTTTGTCAGTATCTTGACTGTCTAGATAAAGTTGGTACAAGTGCCCAGCTGCAAATAGTTACTGGCTGTGTGAATACAATTCTCCAACATGCTCATACTGGTCCAGAGCCAGCACCAGTTGTAAGTGATCACTGGTCCCAGCGATTCCTAAATCGTCATCCTGAATATTTTATTAGAAAGCAACAAACAATTGATTTTGATGGAAAAAATGCCCACCAGCCTGACAATATTTGAGCTTGGTTTGAGAAGTATCTTGCTGTTTGTGAAGAGTATGGCATTCAGCATAGTGACAAGTACAACTTTGATGAAATGGGCCTTCGCATTGGAATAGGATGGGATCAATGGATCATTACTCAAGATCCAAATTGGCAAGCTTACTTGGCTACTTCGACCAATCGAGAGCTCATTACTGTTTGTGAAATGATTAGTGGTGATGGGGCAGTATTACCTCCAATGATTATTGTCTTTGGTATTATCCACCAAGAGCCCTAGTATACAACCACTAGCATACCAGATGGTTACCTTGTTGTGACATCGGAAACTGACTACAATAATAATGAGTTGACAATAAAGTGGCTTATCCATATTGAACAGTTCTCAGCTAAACGACAGGTGGAAGCTTATTGACTGTTACTCCTGGATGGTTTTGGCTCCCATAATACAAAACAATTTCTTGACTATTGTAGTGAGCATAAGATTACCATTTTCTGCCTGCCTCCTCATTCAAGCCATCTTCTTTAGCCATTGGATGTGGTAGTATTTCAACCATACAAGCATTATCACACTGAGGCTGTAGAAGCAGCAACTTGAATGGGATGTGGGGACTTCAACAAATGTGAGTTTCTGGATAAGATTGATTCAATATGTCACCAAACTTTCAAGCCATCAACTGTCAGAGCTGCTTTCAAGGCTACAGGACTTATTCCATACAATCCTGATGTTGTTATTTCAAAGCTTCATGAAGCCGCTCCTACACCTGGCCGACTTGCAACACCACCATCTGGATCCATCTTCAGTATTCTACTTACAATTTTGAGCCTTAAGACCAAGGGTGATGAATTACAGCGTGATGCAAAGAATCTGTCACTAGAATTCCAGGAAAGGCTTAAGCTTATACTACAATGATGTGGGTTGGCCTTAGCCCAATCAGGTGCATTTGCAATGGAATACTTGGAAAATACCTGAGCTGCAGAGCAAGCCAGGAATGCAAGGAGGAGAACCAAAAGCCAAAGGCAAATACAAAAAGGTGGAGTGTTATAAGCTTCTGAGGCACGTGATATGGTGAAAAGGAGGGAGGATGCTGAGGTGGAAAAGGCAGAACAGCAGTTGCATAAGGCACAAAATGCAAGGAAACAGGCTAAGTAAGCAGAGCATAAACCTTTCCTTGATGAGATAAAGGCACAGGCAAAAGGAAGGCATTTGGCTCGAGTACATAAAAAGAAAATATCTAGGCTGATCATGATGGGGATTAAGCAACACGCAAGGTTGAGGAATTTGATATAAAATAGAATACTATACTTAAACTCTGAATATATTTAGCTACAAAGTTGTATTAAGCCTCATAGTAATATTAAACATGAATGTCCTATCAAGCCACAAAGTTGTGTTGAGCCACAAAGTTACTATGGTAAGCCACAAAGCTCTGTTGAGCCATAAAGCTCTGTTGAGCTGTTAGGCACTCTTTAAAGTGCCCCCAGTTGTGAGCCTGTGAACATGCAGGGGTTGCGACCAAATGCCGTAACCTTGGCACAAGTATTCTTCATTCATTATGCTGGAATTATGTTTATAAGTTTGTAAATTCTCCACACTCATTTTTGGAGAATCAGCCCTTCAAAGTTGCAGGGGTAAGCCAACTAACCCCTGAAGAATTCTTGGCATGCAGGGTTCATGACTTGATGTTCACTACCTATGCAGGACTTCTACACCCTTGAGTTTCAAGAGGGTGTTAGTAAGATCTCTAAATCGATTTTATGAGTGTGTGGCATTCACTGACTCTACCTGAACAAAAATTGAGCTAAATAGAATTTTTTTTGTTTGAATGATTAAGGCCCAAAATTTAACCACTACTTACTCAGATGTGACCTTCTCTACCAAACAAAATCCAACTACTGGAACATTCTACTTTCAACACTGTATCTGATCAGACTATGCTTAATTCTTTAGCTAATAATTGCTTTCGAAGGTGATGACCCTTCACCATGATCGCTACTCCTATATTTGAGTTGTTGCAATGTATTATTAGAGAGTGGGGAAATTTGTTGGCAGTATTAAATTTATCATTTTATGCTGAATTTAACAATTCGAGCTAATTGTTGTTTACTCTCATTCGTGAAAGAGTTCAATGTTCAGTATTGGGTTAGTTTAAATCTTACCAAAAAAATATATACATTTTTTCTAAAATTCTTCTTTACCTCCACCTTTATGAAACTTCTAATAATCATATAGGTATCTTGAGTTACCTAAGTACCAATTGGGCTGTGTTGTATTGGTGGGTCATGGGACTATTGAGCCAGGTTTAGGCCCAGTTGGCCAATTTGCTACCAGGGTAGACCCGTTGTGAGGCACAGACTGCCAGGCTATAATAATGCAGAAACATGAATTGCCATAGTGGAGAAAGTATTCACCAATCTTACTATGAAAGGGAAGTTGAAGGGAGAATGAGATGCAGCTAGCACAACAAGGTAAGAGGTGGGTTTAGTGAGCTAGAACTCGTTTTTTCTTTTGCAAATGTTATATACAAAACTGTTCTCAAGAATATCAGGGTCATATTGTAGTTCTGAATTATTTTACATGTTGCAGAGGTGATACCCACTTCGATAAGCAGCTATTATGGTAGTCAAACAGCAAATTCAACAACTACTTGCCAATTTTGTTTCTATATCCTTAAGGTATACTTCAATAGCAACCACAACAGCAAGACTAGAGATACAGCTGACTACCCATTCAAAAAATATCTGTGAAAACAGAAGAGTATTTGCTATGGCTAGAATCGCTGAATATCACGGTGTTCATGCGGCCGATCGTATTATCTGTCACAATGGTCCTGGGAGAGCCGGTGAGGAAATAGATTGGTTGGATGCTGATGAGGTGTCGAGTGATCTCCTATGACAGCGATACGGGTGATTTGTCGATATGATCATACTCCATGACAGGAGTCGCCGGGAAAGGGTTTTAGGATGCAACGGATATCATATCTACAGGAGATAAGATAATGGAGTTAGTAAAAGGTGTAGATGCTGGGGAGATTAGGGACTTACCTGCATCCCGGTATTATGGGATTTAAGGATATAAGGTTAGGGTTTATATTGGGAATATCAACTGGCACGCAAAGAAGTAGCAAGGAACATTGATGTATAAACCGTAGCTATTGCACGTTACTTTGCAATAAATAAGCTCAACAGAAAACTCATAATTCATAAGAATAAGGTGATTCTCAATCGTGTCATGAATTCATGACGCAGTTGTTGAAAATCTCATAAACCCAGTTTTACCTTGAGGATATAGAAAAAACAAGATTGGCATCGACAGTTGGAGTTTTGATGGGCTATTCTTTGAGAAATTTGCAGAATAAACTTTACTGGCCATTACAGTACTGTGTTGTTAATCAAGAATATTCCATACCTCCCAAGTAGTTAGGGCCGAGTTGCATGGCACAGGGCAGTATAGGGCGAGGTTAGGGTATCTGGATTTGCAAATAATATTAGCATCTGGTTGTTATGATGCTTAGTTGGACAAAGGAATTGAAGGTAAGGCATTTGGGATTCGGAGGACAAATGGATGTCATGGATGTTGTGGACCTTATAGATGTCTTTTGTTATCAGATAGTTAGTTACCTGTTATCAGGAATGCGGCAATACAATGCGTTATGTCAAAGTTGTCTTTATTGTCTGGACTTGTTATATAAAAGGAGAGTCCTTCTTGTTCCAGAGAAGAAGGAGAAACATTCTTCAGTCTCGGAATGATCAGTTTGTAATATACTGTACCATGTCCATGATCTTCTATGCAATTGCAACAGTGATCACCCCCGGTAGCTTTACTACAGAGCTGCCTGTGGCTATCATTTGACATGATCGGAATTCTTGATCAGCTCCTGCCCCCATTGCTTAAATCACTGTCAAAGCGATCTACGTGTTCACTATAGTCAAAATTGAGATTGTGAAAAGAAAGTTGGGAAAAGTACAGTGATAGAAATTCCTTCTTTCACTTAATATCATAGGTTTTACTTAATTAATTAATTGAGACCTCGATTGTGGAGATTTCCAGGCCAGCTACTAACCCACTGCGGTGGAAATCTAGTGAAACAAGGATTGTTGTGAGGCACTAGGCCCGGATTGGGTCAAGTATGCCACCAGAGGTTGAATTAAGCTCACCTCCCGTTCCGGCGACAAATAATCTAATGATCGGCTGGAGTTACTAGCTACGCGCGAACCACAAGTGCCATCCCACTTTTATGAGATTTTAATCCACTGGCTGCGGGTATTCAGAATCGACGGAGAGTAAAATCCATTGGGATCTTGATGTTTGATAGGTCTATAAGTGCAAATGTCATCTGCCGCTCCGGCTTGCTCATCAAAAAAACCATTGGCAGAAATATTTGCCGATGCTCGGTAGTAACCCGAGAGGCCTGTAGACAGCAGTTGTGTATCAATTACAGTAACCATACAGTAGAGAGTTGCATGGTTGACCTGCTAGGATTCGGCAATCGGATCCCTCAGCCGTCTCAAATAGCTACCATAGAAAAGCTGGCTGGCACGTAAAAATTATGAATTTCTTTGCTTAACAGCCGGAACCGAATATTGTGAGGTGTCAAAAATGTGAACTCACTGGTTGTGACAGCCGTTACAGAGGCAGATAATCGATACCCATTTGACACTGTGCAACTTGCCTGGCGGTTGCCTCGGTTGCCACTCGACCTGGTGTTTGCATTTTTTGACACCCACGGATCCAGAGTGAATCCTACAGATGGTGAAAAGAAAAAAAAAAAGACTTTCTCGACACTCTATAGCCGATTGTATAAGTCTTGTCCACAGCGAACTTTTCAATTTTTTTTCCTTTCATGTATATATCAGTGGGTCCTACTAGTAGCCAAGAAATGATATACTTTCCTGGGCATTCGAGACTCATGCACGAATGAGCTCCTCTGGGACCTAGGACTACTGAACAATAGTGGTTCGAATCTGCACCATAAACCACGCTAAAAACACAGTCGAAGGGAAAAAAATCAAAGGAATCTGCTTTTGGGCAAAGCCTTTCCAAAGCGCCGTAGCATCTGGAAAGTCCCTTTTTTCCGCCATTTTTGTCCATTGCCCCATCACGCGGGCGGCCGATTCGACATCTCGGTAATGTGTGAGTGGTTGATATACAGTAGAACTCTAAACTCCACCTCTGTAGACTCATTCTCATGTTTTTTCTTTCTATTTCACTAGTTAATCTCTCGCATGTATTCATATATGCTCCGCAGCAGACTGAAAATTTGACATTTTCTAAAGTAGTCAAAAGGGAGTTGTTGCTATGGGGAAAGAGCATGCTTGGCGCTTTTGAAACTTCGACTTAGCGATACGAAGCTATAATCTCGAACATAACGAACTGGCCTTGACTAGGCCGCATTGCCCTAGACATATATTTCAAGGCCCAGGATCGGCGAAACATCGGGTATGGTTGAGTATTCAATAAAGCTTGTAGAGAGATCATACAGATGTTGTAAAACGGACAAGTCCAGACACATTCATCATGTTAGAGAGATCATACGGTGTTAAATTCCAATCCATGATTGCAAAATATTTTTCAAAAACCTTTGCACTCAGATGGAAATAATGCAAGCGTTTTGGACTACCATATCCTACTATACAGCACCGGTGCGATGGATTTTCAAAATCCTCGCAGCTATAATTTATTGAACCAAAGGTGTGGAGTAAAATGAATTGCCTGGTCACAGCGGATGTGTTCACCATTTTTAGCACCAGCCTCGTCAAACATACCGGTAATAGACATTGCAAATCGCTGAATTGCTGTTGGAAATCCTTCGGATGCGCCCCCATGCACAACCATGAAAGTCGGATAATCCACCAGCATTTTGTTCTTTTTTTTCGCTGTTTATGCGCCATCAGGTAGAATAGTTACTGGATCAACTCTAAGGTAAGGCTGTGTGTGTGTTTCAACGTGAGGATATCTCAGCGCCCTGTTGAGAGAAAGGGGACTGATAGGAAAAGGTCGCTATCAAAGGCGGGGTTGGTCAAGCCTATTCGCTTAATGGCCAGTGTTGTTCGAATGCTCGAAATTTGCGTTTTCAGAAATTCCAGATAAATGCTTGACGGAAAATGCGCATAAGCTGCCGGTCGCACCAGGATACATTGCAGTCCAGAGTTGCTCTTGTGTCACTTATGCAATGGTAAAGCGAGACATCTACACAAATGCTAGCTGCCCATATCCCGACTGCAGCACAGCCAATTACATTGCCTTAACTTGCATTGAATAGAACATGAGGCGAAATACGCTACTTTCCTATAATTCTCAGGTCCTTTCTTCAGCCGCACAGCCAAGGCTACTAATTTCTGATTTCTAAGTTCTAGCTCTCGTGGCTACACCCTTTACGCATTCTCATCACAGCAAAACCTCAATCTCCCTGTTACTCGAGCATCGCTAGCTGTGATCACACCCTACGACTGTCACGGAATAAGAGACTTATTCATCTCAATATACAAGGTTGGGCCTCATTCCATCATATCTCGTGTTGTTGACTTATTTCAGGACTTGCAAACGCATCGGATTCAACGATTACGATAAGCGATAAGCAAGCCATCATTGTCAAACAAGCTAGCTTCCTCTGGTTATTGTCGCACTCAATCTTAAAAACAGATTTATAGAAAGGTAAATATAGCGTTATCTGTGATGGACCAGTGGGTATCCCTATGAATCTACCTTTTCATGTTTCACACCGATCAACATCCATCTAATAATCTTGTCAGAACTACCAAAATCCAATCCGGTATCGAGGGAAGCTTCAGCCGGAATAGGAAGGATAACAGCATCTTCGGTAATGGTAATTTTATTGGGGAAACTCAGACGTACCACCATATTACAAATTTCAGAGTCATAAATCAAGGGGGACCTTTGAGAGCTAGAGACGACGGTATCATCACTTTTCTTCGCAGGTCTCTAGCAAAGAGCTAACATGCTATAAGAACCGAAAGAGACATCTAGGCCGTATTAGATAGTTCCTTACAGCAGGAATAGAACGTTCACGGGCCGTAACAGTATCATTGAGTCGGTCCAGGGGCATTGCAAAAGTAAGGATCATAACCGGGTTGCGCTCCAAGGATTAGGGAGCTGTAGGTATGTATTTATTGCTTCGTCATACAAAGGATGTACTAACCGCGCTTAGAAAAACTCAGATTGCCCTCGAATACATTTATTAGCGCATGCAAGAGATTGGTTGTCATGTTTTCTGGACACACGGAAGCGGGATGTTGAAGTTCGGTCAGGACTTGAGCACTATTGGACAATGTGTCCACATTCCTCAGGCCAGTATGTGGGGAGATGGGGAGCGATTCCTGTTGAGTATAAAGGCATGGTTTGTGGGTCCAGATAGTGGGGACTGGATCCTTGTTATCGACAATGCCGACAACGAGGATGACTTTCTTAGCAACAACAGTCCTATCACAAAACTTGTATCATACCTCAGTGTAACAAGGGGACAGTTATATTTACGACCTGATCTCTAACGGTTGCACATCGGCAGGAGTGTACGGTTATCGAGGTTGACAAAGTGGAGGGGAAAGAAGCATGGGAGTTGTTTTCA
The DNA here is from genome assembly GCA_003788595.2 of Choiromyces venosus 120613-1. Classification (NCBI taxonomy): domain Eukaryota; kingdom Fungi; phylum Ascomycota; class Pezizomycetes; order Pezizales; family Tuberaceae; genus Choiromyces; species Choiromyces venosus. The sequence continues at coordinate 1,138,914 of ML120368.1, forward strand.
AAACGTTTTCGCAACTGGGATCGTTTGGAAGATGAAGAACAAAAGATTGTCCCCATGATCCTGGAGTCACTGGATTAGCTACCACTCGTTGTGGTGGGGTGCGGCAGCTTTTATGACCGAGACCGCGACACGCCCTTCGGAATAATGGTCCATTTTCCAGATGGATGATAGAGGAAGGTGTTGGAATATTGTCTCCACATATTCGATTTCATTCCATCTTATTCTCTCTCTCTCTCGGATTTTTTATGAACTCCTTACTGCTCTCTCTTTGATCTTTTGATACTGTTATCTCCTTACTGCTGAAAATTTTCTTTCTTGTTTCAGTGGAGAAAGTTTTCTTCCCCCTTACTGGAGGTGGGAATTTTCACCCACACAGGCACGGCATGGGAAGAGGCAAGTCCTATGATAAAAGGACCTGATCAGTTAGTTAGAAATATTATGTGAACTTGAACCTCTATCTTGTGCCCTATTGAATTGCTCAATTCTATTCTTTCTATCTACCGCTTTATATACTATTTTTCACACGTCACTCGGCTCGTTTTACTACAGAAGGAAAAAGCTACTTTCGAGGGAGTTTTCCGACATCCGATGAGAGGCCGATGTGACTGGAAGTATACTGAGCACGTACTTTATCACGTTCGAGCGAATAACAAAACAGATGCCAACAGCGGCGCGTCTTCTCCGGTTGATTGCCTTCTTCGATCGTCAAAACATACCGGAGGTGTTACTGAATCAATGTGGCTTGGAAGGGATAGATGATTCCATTGAATTTCGTGAGGCTATTGGAAAGCTACTTGGGTTCTTGTTAGTTATGGATGTTGAGCGAGAAGCCAGGCAGTTTTATGAGCTTCATCGTTTGGTCCAACTTTCTATACGTGCGTACTTACCACCGGAGGAGCTTAACCACTGGAAGGTCACGGCACTAAGAGTGGTTTCGCGATTGTTCCTTCGAGATGAAATCGACTGGCAATATAGTGGTATTGCCGCTACATACATTACGCATGCACTTGCCGTAGTTAAAGAGTCAACTGATTCAATTGCAGGAGACCTTATTTTTTGGATGGGCAGGTACTTTTTATATATTGGTTTTTACCGCGAGGCAAAGACGATGTTCCGGCGTGCCCTGGAGGGGCTCGAGAAGGTTCTTGGGCCAGACCACCCCGACACCCTAGGAAGTGCCACTAACCTGGCTTCAGTGCTGCAAGACCTAGGGAGGTATAGCGAATCAGAGACGATGTTATGGCGTGCACTGGAGGGGTTTGAGAAAGTTCTTGGACCAAACCACCCAACCACCCTAACCAGTGCCTGCAATCTGGCTGGCGTTCTGGAGGACCAAGGAAAGTAGGATGAATCAGAGCAGATTTGGCGACATGCACTGGAAGCTCGAGAGAAAGCACTTGGTCTGGAGCATGATGAAGTCTATAAAACCCTCAAGCGTTTGGCTGGTCTCTATGAAAAACAGAGGAAATATTCTCAAGCCGAACAAGCTTATGTGGGGGTCTGCACGGGCTTCTCCAAATCGCTCGGCGAACAATACCCCACCACCTTGGAATGTATTAAGAGGTTGACGGAGCTACGAGAGACAAAATCAGTCGCTGAGAGGACTAGTGCTATTGACGCGGCAGCGGTCGTTAATGATGTCAATAGCCGGCACTCATTTCGTGATCGCTTGAGGGAGCTTTCGTGGCTTCACGGGCGAAGAGGCCTTGGTGGTTGGAAATCGGGAAAACGGCAATAGAGTGTAGGAAGAAGGATTAAGCCATGGGCGATTTTGGTAGGTCAAAATTACAACGGAACATGAAGAAGTGAAGGGTGGGGAAGACTTAGCAATGGTTGCTTTTGAGCAATAAGGTTTATTCACAGCGAAATAGGTTCGGAGATGACCACGTCGAATGATAAGATACGTAAATAGAACCAGATAGAATGAAAGAATGAAAGAAACAGATAAATAATAACAGACAGATGGTGGACGGCCGCCTAACAAGGACAGACAAAAGAGTGACGGATAGCCAACGAATGGAATGATGCCTATCTACCAAAGACAAAGGAAATACACAGAACCTATATAGACATCTGAACTAACGATAACAGCCCATACCAAAGAAAACTCTTCCGTTCCTTTCTCGCCAGGAGTAAAGGGAACGTCTCATAATATCCCCGTAAAATATGCCGTTCGAGTTTTGCCAATCGATGGTGGGGTTTCATCGGTGATGCCAATGTTGGACCAACGTTCCAAGTGTTTGGCCAATGTTCCGAGTGTCTCGCTAACGATGTGATGACACTATTCTTTCACCAGCATTCCGTGTATTTCACGATATATGGTGAGCAGTCTAACCGGGTTAATTTCCAACAGTTGCAATGTTTTGTGAAGTTTGGGGCAGTCTCTGCTGGTTTGGTAAAATCTCTGCCTGTTTGGTGATGTTGGGTTGTTGTGTGTAATTGCTATTGTTAGCTATGGGCGAAGTCTTGTATATAAGCGGTACCACGTCTTGGGCTCATAGTCATCAGTGAACCTACTTAATAGAATTAGAGTTAGAATAAGGAGGGAACCAGGCAATTGTAGAATGAAACATATAACGTCGTAAATGGTCATCAAATCGCAGTATGCACTATCTCAAGTCCAGGAATCGCATAACCTTTTATACACATGATCACCATCCTTTTCATCACCCACGAGCTCCATACCAGTTACTGTTATATCAGATATCTGCCATTGCCAAACTACAAATTTCTTCACAAGTTGATTGACAACGCAAACTACATCACCTATAACAAACCTCTCAAGTACCTCCTACTCGAGGAATGCTCAGGTAGCTATATCTCTGCTAACCCATGTAATCTTTCAAGGCATTTAACTCACGTATCCTTCATTTCCGCAATCTCCACAATCTCGACAGTATCAGCGACCTTTCAGTTGTAACTCGCCTCCTGATACCCGAGTACTGTGCGTCATGTTGTTATGAGCAGTATTCCGGGAGTGCGGCGTATATATAATGGGAAGGATAGTTAATTGATGGGGCGACTTCTCTAAAAGCGAGTGAGAGAAGTCTGCTATTTATACACAGACAAAAAACATCCTTCCGCAAACTTCCAGTAAACTTATATCAACCAACCATTCCCCCAGGCACAGCCCCAACATCACCTGCCCAAAGACTCCCATACCTATATTGCGTAACCCAATACCTGAAGCCTATTTCCTATTCCCTAAATCTTATCACCATCTCCTATGTCTGTCTCCTATAAGATACTTTCATGTTCGTATCTGCTGCACATAATTTTATTGTGAGGTCATTAGGTTGCCTCGGGTAAATCAACTGACCCTACAGAATGCTTGGCGTGCAGAGTTCGTGACTCGATGTTTGCTACCTATGCTGGACTTCTACCCCCTTTAGTTTTGAGAGGGTGTTAGTAAGGTCCCTAAATCTATTTTTATCAGGTTGTGACATTCACTCATTCCAATTTCTACTAACTACTAGGACAAAAATTGAGCTAAATAGTACTGTTTTTTTGTTTGAATGATTGAGATACAAAATTTAATAACTTCTGACTCGGATTTGACCTTCTCTACCGAATGAAATCCAACCAACAGAACATTCTACTTTCAACAGCGTATTGAAAGGACAAAATGGGTCCCGGACAAAAATACACAAGGTTGAGAAGGTTCACTTCTCGAAAAGGTAAACGACAGAAAGAAAGAGGAATCGTCAGTCGAAGGGGGAACAAATACTATCAGGTGTGGGCAAAACGCCGCTCGCACAGCTGGGAATCGAATAGTCGTCCTCGGAAAAACAAATCTGTCGAAGGGAATCACACTCGAGGAGAAAAAAGAAAGTAAAATCGGAAAAGGGGAAACAAAAATAAATCTGCGTTCGCTGAGGCTATGTCCGATGTCCATCTCTTCGTCCCTCGTTGTCTTCTCTCGTCGTCCCTCTTCATCCCTCACTTCGTCCTCTCTCCTAAAAACTAACAGTTGTTGTTCCTCTTAAAGGAAACCTCGACATGGCAACCCACAAATACAAAACACTGTCCTACCAACAAAAACCTAGCTACAAATTCCTAGGTCTACGAAATAAAACCTAACTTTTCCACCGCTGGCACTATTTAAAAACCACTTTTCGTTCTCACAGTACTCCACTCCCTACACCAGCTACCCATTAATCCTGTACTCTAACTATATCAAACTAGCTAGCGCTAACAAGAAAAACTCTGTATGCAAAATACAATTGACTGCGAAAATACCCCCACAGTATCTGACCAGCCTGTGCTTAATACTTCAGCTATGAATTGCTTTTGAAGGTAATGGCCCATCACCATGATGGTTGCTCCTATATTTGAGGTGTTGCAATATGCCAGTAGAGTGGTGAAATTTGTTGTCAGTATTAAATTCATCACTTTATGTTAAATTTAATAATTCAAGCTCATTGGTGTTCCCTCTCATCTCATGAGAGTGTTCGATCTTTGGTATGGGATTATTTTAAATCATACCAAAAACAATACATATTTTTTCTAAAATTCTTTTTTACCCTCACCTCCTGGAAGCCTCTAATAATCATATGGGTATTGTGGGTTAGCTGGGTACCTATTGGGCAGAGTTGTATTGGTGGGTCGTGGCTCTATTGGGCCAGGTTTGGGCCCAGTTGACCAATTTGCTACTGGGGTAGACCCATCATGAGGCTTGGACTATTGGGTATCTGGGTTATAATAGCGCTGAAGCATAAAGTTCCACGTTGGAGAAAGTATTCACCGAGTTTGCTATGGAAGGGAGGTCGAAGGGGCAATGAGGTTTAACTGCCATGGTGAGGTAAGAAGTGGGTTTAGTGACTGTGAGCTTGGTTGATTTTTGCAAATCTTATATACAAAACTGTGCTCAAATATCAGGTACATACTGTAGTTCAGCATTTTTTTAGGTGTGACAGGCAATACCCATTTGACAAGCAGCTCTTACGGTAGATGAACAGCAAATTCAACAACTAGACTAATTGATAGGGTGCCGAGAACGGTAAGGTAGCGAGAACCAACACCTTCCTAGGGGGATATCCTGTAGTTAGCTTGAATGGAAAACACCGACTAATGTGCACTTCTCGCTACCCTATCATTCTCGGCATCCTATCAACTAGTCTAATTCCTGGGAAAATAGAAGAGTGTTCACTATGGCTAGAATAAGGTGATTCTGAATCATGGTATGAATTCACGATGCCATTGTTGAAAATCGCATAAACCCAGGTTTACCTCCAGGATATAGAAAGGAATCGGCAACTACATTACGAGTTTTGACAGGCTATTCTTTGTGAAATTTGCACAATTGCCTTTATTGGCCATCACAGTACTGTACCATATTCATGATCTTTATGCGATTGCAACAGCGATCACCCAAGGTAGGATTGTTTCAGAGAGCGGGCCTGGGTTGTCATTTGACATCGAGGTTCTTGGCCAATTCTTGTCCCATTGTTCAAATTATCATCAAGAGATCGTGTTCTCTATAATCAAAATTGAGATTGTGGAAAGCAAGCTGAGGAAAGAACAGTAATAGAAATCTGATCTTTTACTTAATATCATAGGTTTTATTTAATTAATCGAGACATCAATTGTGGGGATTTCCAGGCCAGCTGCCGGCACACTGCCCTGAAAATGAGGCGAAACTAGGATTGTTACTGGCCAGGAGCTTGGCCCGGATTGGGTCAAGTAAATTAAGTCACCAGAGGCTGCTGAACCAAGCCCACCTCCAGCTCCGGCTACAATTTTAGTTAGTCTAATCAAACGATCGGTTGGAGTTACCAGCCACGCGCGAGCCAAAAGCGCCATCCCACTTTTATGAGATTTTAAGCCAATGATCTTTGATAATGTTTGATATTATAGGTCTATTAGTGAAAAAGCCACTTACCGCACTGGCTTACTGAACAAAAAGGCCATCAGCTGGAATATTTGCCTATGCTCGTTAGTAAGCCGAGAGCTCTGAAGACGGTAGTCATGTATTAATTACAGTAACTATACAGTAGAGAGTGGCATGGTTGACCAGCTAGGACTGGGCAATCGAATCCCCAGGCTGTCACAAATAACTACCATGGAAAGCTGGCTGGCACGTAAAAATGATGGAATTTCTTTGCCCAACAGCCCCAACCGAATATGGAGAGGTGTGAAAAAATGCGAACCCACTGGTCTTGACAACCGTTCCAGAGGCAGATATACTCGATACTCATTTGGCACTGTGCAACTCACCTGACTGTTGCCTTGGTTGCCACTCAATCTGGTGTTTGCGTTTTTTGACACCCCTAGATCGAGAGTGAATCCTACGCATAATAAAAATCTTCTTGGACAATTCAACATCTGGAAAGTCCTTTTTTTCGCTATTTGTGTCCGTTGTCCCATCTCGCGGGCCGCCGATCCGACATCGCAGTAATGTGTGAGTGGTTGATAGACTATAGAGCAGAACTCGGAACTCCACCTGCGTAGAATCATTCGCATGTTTTTTTTCTTTTCCAATAGTTCATCTCTCGCTTGTATTCATATATACTCTGCAGTAGACTGAAAATTTGACATTTTCTAAAGTTGTCAAAAGCGAGATCTCGGTATGGGGGAATGAGCATGCTTAGCTCTTTTGAAAATTCAACTTAGCGATACTAAGCCATAACCTCCAACATAACGAACTGGCCTGGGCTAAGCCGCATTACAATTCACAAATCTTTCAAGGCCCATGATCGGCGGAACTCAGGGTATGCGTGCATAGTCAATAAAGCTTGTTTTCGCTCATACGGATCTTGTAAAACGGACGAGTCCAGACAGATTCATTATGCTAGAGAGATCATGCGGCATTAAATTCTAATCTATGATCGCAAAATATTTTTCGGGAACCTTTACATTCGGGGGGACGTATCGGCAAGCGTTTTGGACTACTATATCCTGTTATACAGTACCTATACGATGGATCTTTCAAAATCTTTGTAGCTGTAATCTATGGAACCAAAGGCGTGAGTAAAATGAATTGGCTGATTATCACCACTGTGTTCACCATTTTTGACGTGAGCCTTGTCAAACATAACGCGCAGTACAAATCGCTCAATTGGTATTGGAAATCCTTCGGATGTGCCCCCATGCACAAGGCTGAAAGTCGGACAATCCACCAGTATTCTTTTCTTTTGTTTCGCTATTTATGTGCTGTCGTGCAGGATAGTTATTGGATCAATTCTAAGGTATAATCACGGAACACTCAATTACACACCCCACCCAAATACCCAGTCCTCGCGGATTAGGTTGTAGGCTAGAATGGATTGCTGGGGTTCGGCCAATCAGTAGCGACTGTGTATTCAGACGGGGTGTGTACCGGTATGTGAGTATTCCACAATTGTAAGTGTGTGTTTCAACGTGAGGGTATCTCGGCACCCTGTTGAGAGAAAGGGGACTGATAGGAAAAGGTCTCTAGCAAAGCCAAGGTTGATCAAGCCTATTCACTTATGGGACCAGTATTATACAAAAGCTCAAAATTTGCGCTATCAGAAATTGCAGATCATTAGTTGATAGGGAATGCGCATATGCTGTCGGTTGTAGGAGAATACATTACAGTCCAGAGGTTGTTGCTCTTGTGTCACTTATGCAGATGTAAAGCGGGACAACCACACAAATGCTAGTTGCCCATATTCCGATTGCAGCACAGCCAGTTACATTGCCTGAAATTGCATTGAACAGAACATGAGGGGAAATACTGTGCTTCTATATAATTCTCGGGGCCTTTCTTTTGAGTCGCATGACCAAGGCTGCTGATTTCTGATTTCTAAATTCTAACTTTCATTGCAACACCCTTTTACTCATACACATGACAGCAATACCTTGATCCCCATTCTACTCGAGCACTGCCAGCTGTGATTCTACCCTACATCTGTCACAGAATACAATACTTATTCATCTCAATCTCCAAGGTTTGGCCTCATTCCATCGTATCTCGTGTTGACTTATTTCAGGACTTGCGAACGCATAGCGTTCAACGATTACGATAAGCGATAGGTCATCACACCCGGCCATCTACGATATATTTACGGCAAACTACCTATAACATTAATTGTGATGGATCGGTGGGTATCCTGATTGATCAAACCTTTCATTTTTAAACCCAATCAGCACCTAACTAACAATCGCGTTAGAATTAAGGAAATCCAATCTAATATTCAAGGAAGCTTCAGCGGGAATAGGGGGGATCATAATGTTTACGGGGACATGGTTGCACTCCGCAATAGTGCCGATTTCGGAGTGATAAATCAACACTTTATGTTTTGAGCTGGGGATGGAGGTATTATCGCCTTTGGTCAGTGGTTGCTAGAAAATGTCTAACTCGCTAGCAGAACTGAGAGATGTATCCGGGCCGTATTGGGTAGTTCCCTACAGTCGGAATAGTGCGTTTACTGGACATAACTGCATAATTGAATCTTTGAAGGGATGTTGCAAAAGTCAGGATCATCACCGTGTCGCTCTCCAGGGATTAGGGGGCTGTGGGTATGTATTTACTACATCGGCTTTCAAAGGATGTACTAACCTCTCTTAGAAAAACTCAGGTTGTCCTCGAATACGTTTATCAGCGTGTGCAGGAGAGTGGTTGTCATGTTTTCTGGACACACGGAAGCGGGTTGTTGAAGTCCAGCCAGGACTTTCGGACTATTGGACAACGTGTTCACATTCCTCAGGCCAGCACCTCGAAAGACGAAGAACAGTTCCTGTTGAGTGTAAAGGCATGGTTTGAGGGCCCTGGTAGTGGTGACTGGATCTTAGTAATCGACAATGCTGACAACGACCTTGACTTTCTTAACAACAACAGTCCTATCGCAAAGTTAGTACCTCAGGGTAACAATGGGACCATTATATTTACGACAAGATCTCTGCAGGTTTCAAGCCAGCAAGAGTGTACTGTTATCGAGGTGGGGAAAATGGCGGCAGAAGAAGCAAGGGAGTTGTTTTCAAAACATTTCCGCAACTGGGAAAGTTTGAAAGATGAAGAACAAAAAATTGTCCCCATGATCCTTGACTCACTGGATTACCTACCACTAGCTGTGGTGGGTGCGGCAGCTTTTATGACCGAGACCACGACACGCCCTTCGGAATACTGGTCCATTTTCCAGATGGACAATACAGCAAGGAAAAAGCTACTTTTCCGGGGGTTTTCTGACATCCGACGAGAGGCCGATGTGACTGAGAGTATACTGAGCACGTACTTCATCACGTTTGAGTGAATAACAAAACAGATGCCGACAGCGGCGCGCCTTCTCTGGTTGATTGCCTTCTTTGATCATCAAAACATACCGGAGGCGCTACTGAGTAAATGTGGTTTGGAAGGGATAGATGATTCCATTGAATTTCGTGAGGCCATTGGAAAGCTATTGGGGTTCTCGTTAGTTACAGATGTCAAACGCGAAGGCAAGCGGTTTTACGAGCTTCATCATTTGGTCCAACTTTCTATATGTGCGTACTTATCACGGGAGGAACTGGATCACTGGAAGGTCACCGCACTAAGAGTGGTTTCACGAGTGTTTCCCCAGGATGAAATCGAGTGGCGATATGGTGGTATTGCTGCTGCATACATGCCGCATGCACTTGCGGTAGCTAAAGAGTCAACCGATTCGATTGATGAAGACCTTATCTCTTGCATGGGGGAATACTTTTTATATATGGGTTTTTACAGTGAGGCAGAGACAATGTTACGGCGTGCACTGGAGGGGTTCGAGAAGGTTCATGGACCAGACCACCCCGACACCCTAGCAAGTGTCAATAAGCTGGCTTTAGTGCTAGGAAACCTATGGAAGTATGACGAATCAGAGACGATGTTTCAGCGTGCACTGGAGGGGAAAGTGAAGGTTCATGGACCTGACCACCCCGAGACCCTAGGAAGTGTCAATAACCTGGCTTTGGTGCTGCGAGACCTCGGGAGGTATGGTGAATCAGAAATGATGTTTCGGCGTGCACTGGAGGGGTTCGAGAAGGTTCATGGACCAGACCACCCCAAGACCCTAGGAAGTGTCAATAACCTGGCTTTGGTGCTGTATGGCCTCGGGAGGTATGGCGAATCAGAGACGATATTTCGGTGTGCACTGGAGGGGTGTGAGAAGGCTTATGGACCAGACCACCCCGACACCCTAGGAAGTGTCATTAACGCGGCTTTAGTGCTGCGGGACCTCGGGAGGTAAGGCGAATTAGAGACGATGTTTCGGCGTCCACTGGAGGGGTGCGAGAAGGTTCTTGGGCCAGACCACCCAGGCACCCTTGCAAGTGTCCACAACCTAGCTGCGGTTCTGGAAGACCAAGGAAAGTACGATGAATCAGAGAAGATTTGGCGATGTGTACTGGAAGCTCGTGAGACAGCACTTGGTCCGGAGCATATTGAGGTCTATCGGACCCTCGAGCGTTTGGCTGGTCTACATGAAAAACAGAGGAAATATTCTCAAGCTGCAGAGTCTTATGAGTAGGTCTGCACGGGATTCTCCAAAACCATAGGCGAACAACACCACACCACCTTAGAATGTCTCAGGAGGTTGACGGAGTTACAAGCGACAAAATCAACTGCTGCGAGGACTAGTGCTATTGGCATGGAAGTGGTTGTTAATAATGTCAATAACTGGCGCTCAATTCATGATCGCCTGAGGAAGCTCAGGTGGCTTCGCAGGCGAAGAAGCCTTGGCAGTGGGAAATCGGCGAAACGGCGGTAGAATGTAGGAAGAGGGATTAAACCATGGATGATTTTAGTTGGTCGAAATTACAATGGAATATGATGAAGTGAGGGCTGCGGAAGACTTGGCAACGGTTGCAATGTTTTGTGAAGTTCGGGGTAGTCTATGCAAGTTTGGTAAAATCTGGGCCTGTTGGGTAATGTTGGGTTGTTGTGTGTAATTGCTATCGCTAGCTATGGGATTAGGTGAAGTCATGTATTAGTGGTGCCACGTCCTGCGCTCATAGTCACCAGTGAACCTAATTAATAGAATTAGAATTAGGATAAAGAGGGAACTAGACAATTGTAGAATGTAACATATATCGTCGTAAATGTCCGTCAAATCGCAGCATGCACTACCGCAAGTACAGGAGTCGCATAAACCTTTATACCCATAAGCTATTAATGTTATGTGGTATACGCAGCGGACGCAGCTGGACTTAGTGCAATAATCTGATGAAGAAAGGGGTCAAGTAAAAAATAATCGTCGTTGTTTGTAACCAAGTTGTCTGACTTCATTACGTCAAAAATCTTCGGAAAAGACAGGAATAATTATATCAAAGAAAAAAAATTCCAAACACCATCTCTCGCTCACCACAAATATCCGTCTTTTCCCACAATAATCCAAAAGATAGCAAGGAAAAATAACCTGGAGAACTTTCTCTGAAATCCACCAATACAAAAGAAAGACATAGTAAACTCTCCCACTCGCGAAAGCTTTCCATAAATACTGCCATTGTGTCCCAAAATGTTCTGCCATAATCTTTCAGCATCAATATAAGCACCATCCTTTTCATCACCCCCCTGCTCCGTACAAGCTACTATGATATAGGATATCAGCCATCCCCAAACTAGAAACACCTCCACAAGCTGATTGCCAACACAAATTACATTGCCTCTAACAAACCTCTCAATTACCTCCTACTCGAAGAGTGCTCATGTACCAATATCTCCGGTAATCCATCTAATTTTTCAAAGTATTTATCTCACGTAGACTTCATTTCCGTAATCTCCACAATCTCGACAGGATCAACGTCCTTCCAGTTGTAACTTACGTTCCGATACCCGAGTACCATAGTTGATCTTGTTGTGAGCAGTATTCCCGGAGTGCGGGGTATACATACAATGGGAATAATAGTCAATTTATGAAGCGGCTTCTCTAAAAACGAGTGAGACAAGTCTTCTATTTATGTTCATTCCCAAAGAGAAAAAACATCCTCCCACAAACTTCCACCAAGCTTCTAACAACCAGCCATTCCTCCTGTGCTCACTCGTGATACTTTGGCCGTCCCAACATCACTTCCTTCCAAACAATCCCATACCAGTATTCTGTATCGCCCATACCTAAAGCCTATTCCCTAAATCCTGTCACCATCTCCTATGACCTTCTCCTATCACTGTTACTTATCTCCATCACCGAAGTCACCCCGTTGTGAATTCGTTGTCCCAACTGAGATTCATCAATTCACGAGTGATTGTCAGTGACCGTGAATTTTGACACTTCACGACAATACAAGCCAGGCTACTATGGTAGATCACTGGGCTTGTGATATTTGTATGTTGATGTGAATGATAATCCCACCTTACTGTGCCGAAGTCGTGCCCAAACTATCACCCATGATCGCATTTCTTGCTCCTCCACTGCTTCATGCGGGTAAAGTCTGCATCACCGTTGACAAAGCATTGTTCTTTCCCTCAGGTCTTGTAAAACTTCCTGACGCTATATGCTAGAGAGGCATGGCCTATTGGTTTGCTTTTGGAGTACTGTACTCTATGAGGTTCAGACATGGGTCACAAATGGTCTGTGTGGTGTCTGTAAGGCAATAGGGGGGTTTGGAAATGTGCACCCATGACATGCTTAAAATCAAACCAGGAAACAGGCAGGTAACGAAGGGCGGCATGAGGCGTCGAATCCCGTATGGCCGTACTTTTTGACTATCTACTAGTACGTGAAGACATTTCAGGAAAATACAGGCATAGTGCGAGGACAAGACGGGAATGGCTACGAGCCAAGATGTCGGCAGTGTGCAAGTAGCTCGTATCAGAACTATGACATCACACACCATCAAGTCTCAAAATGGGTTATTGGGTTCATGTTCCGCCCAATTAAAATTTGGGTTGGGTTGAATTGTGTTGGGTCACAAGTTTTGATATTTGGGTCAGGTGTATTTGTGAGTTGCAAATCACTGGCGATCACTCGTTTACTATGGCGGGCATACATGAATTGGGAAATTGGATAAAATGCATTAGGATATTGGACATAAGATATAGGAGCTATGAGGTGATAGGAAATAGGATTTAAGTGGTTTGGAGGATAGGCTTTAGGATCTCTTTGGAAATTGTCTTCGGTGATGTTTGGGCATGTCACAGAACAATGCGGATTGTGGTGGAAAGTTATGGGAAGTTTGCTTGAGTTTCGGGCATGTTTGCTATTTCTTTATATTGTATTGTTATTCCTTATGCTGGAATTATGTTTATAAGTATGTAGATTCCCCACACTGGTTTTTTTTGGGGAATCAGCCCTTCAATAAACTTCTTTGTCCTCTACAAAGATGCTTTCATATCTGTATCCGCTGCACATTGTTTTATTGTGAGGTTGTTAAGTTGCCCGAGTAAGCCAACTAACCCCTAAAGAATTCTTGGCGTGGAGAGTTCGTGACTTGATGTTCACTACATATGCCAGACCCCCACCCCCTTTAGTTTTGATAGGGTATTAGTAAGATCCATAAATCTATTTTATAAGTTTATAGCATTCTCTCATTCCAATTTATACTAACTGCTATAACCAAAATTGAGCTGAATAGCACCGTTTTTTTATTTGAATGATTGAGGCACAAAATCTAATTACTTCTCACTCAGATTTTACCTTCTCTGCTAAATGAAATCCACCCACTAGAACATTCTACTTTCAACACTTTATCTGATCAGCCTATGCTTAATTATTTGACTACTAATTGCTTTTGTCGGTAATGGCCCATCACCACGATTGCTATTCCTATATTTGGGCTGATGTAATGTGCTGTTAGAGAGTGGTGAAATTTGGTGGCAGGATTAAATTTATCACCCTATGCTGAATTTAATAACTTGAGCTAACCATTGTTTTCTCTCGTCTCATGAAAGAGTTCAATGTTTGGTATTGGGTTAGTTTAAATCATACCAAAAAAATATATATATATTTTTTCTAAAATGCATTTTTACCCCCACCTTCATGAAGCTTCTAATAATTATATGGATATCATGGGTTAGCCGAGTACCTATTGGGCTGAGTTGTGTTGGTGGGTTGTGGCTCCATTGGGCCAGGTTTGGGCCCGGTTGGCCAATTTGCTAGCGGGGTAGACCCGTTGCAAGGCTTGGACCGCTTTGGTATTGGGGCTATAATAATGCAGAAACATGAAGTGCCACAGTAGAGAAAGTGTTCACCAAGCTTGCCACGAGAGGGAAGTCAAAGGGACAATGGGACTCAACCACCACGACAAGGTAAGAAGTAGGTTTAGTGGGTGAGAGCTTCATTTTTTTCGCAAATCTTATATACAAAACCGTGCTCAAATATCGGGGTCATATTGTATTGTTAGTTAACAGAAGTAACCGTGCACGGAAGATGGGCGGCAACACAATGCTACCTATCACCAAGCATTTTCAACCCCACTTAAAGAAATTGCTCTGATAAATTGCATACCAAATGTTAATTTCTACTATACATCTACATTTATTTAATTTCTTTTTGTTACATGATGGTGGGGTTGGTGGGTGAGTGTCCTTGTCGCGGCCAAAACCTTTCCCGTTTGTTTTTGCGCGGTTAATTATTAACTAACAATAGTTCTGCATTTTTTTTTGCGCGTTGCAGAGGTGATACCTGTTTTGATAAGCAGTTGTTACAATAGTTGAACAGCAAATTCAACAACTACTTGGCAATTTTGTTTCTATATCCTCGGGGTATACTTCATTAGCAACCACAACAACAAGCCTAGAGATACAGCAGACCACATATTCAAATAATATCTGAGAAAATAGAACAGTATTTGCTATGGCTAGAATTATTGAATATCGCGGTGTTCATGCGACAGATCGTATTAACGGTCACAATGGTCGTGTGCGAGCCAGTGAGGAAACGGATTGGTTGGATGTTGAAAATATCCGACACTAGTAGAACACTGTTGGAGATACCCGACACTAGCAAATACTAGTGGCACACATATGTAGCCTGCATGTAATGAGCTCACCAGCTCTGAGAGGTTTTCCCTCTATATAACTTCCTCTGTCTTCCCTTTTGTTTCTACATAGAGTTATTAATAACTGTAACAACAAGCGACTATCATCCTAACCATCAATACAACTCACTTCCTCTTTTGCTATCACTTCTCCCTCCACCGAATACCATGTACAACATACTTGTTGTACTCAAATACTCATCTCCTTTTATCGTGTTTGTTTCACTTAACTAAACACTTGAACCAA
Source organism: Choiromyces venosus 120613-1 (assembly GCA_003788595.2). Lineage (NCBI taxonomy): Eukaryota > Fungi > Ascomycota > Pezizomycetes > Pezizales > Tuberaceae > Choiromyces > Choiromyces venosus. The sequence continues at coordinate 1,154,050 of ML120368.1, forward strand.
TCATTACCATTATTTTCTACATTGGATGAAATCCGAAGTCAACCCTTATACCATATAGTATTACTATCACTTAAGCTTATAGAATAAAATCATATTAAAAGCAGTCTATATATACATGTTTCCTAGTCCAGTGCAGCCTCCTGAATTTCTAACTTCCAACATACCAAACTGGTTTCTGCACTAGTGTCCATTCCACAAATTCCCTAAAATTCCTTCCATCAAAAGATGGCTAACATTCTTGCAACAGCAATCATTGCCATACCAAAACTGATGCCAATGCCAACCACTCCCAAACACTCCTATTACAATGGAATTGTACACTAAACAACATTCTGGACAACATTGGATGAAGTAAATAGAGAATTTAGTAATGAGTTTCTGTGAAGAGTTTGAATATAATTGAGTGAGAATTGTTAACCGTTGATTGACTCAATCTCTTATCCACCTATCACCAAAGTAGATGACAACTATATACTATACAAAAGCCAACCTCACAGATATCCACTACATCTGGGGGCTCCATCCCTTCCAATCTGTAACACTCCTCGCTCCATTTCAAACAACTCCCAAACCATTCATCGCATCTCCTTGCATAAGTCCAGACTGCTCCTCGATACTACTCCTCACAGGAGTCTAGACCACTCCACATTTGAGGTTATCAGGAAGCTCCTGACAACCCCACCACATTACAACACTCCCACCCTTCCAGATAACTTCTCACTGAAAGAAAGGAAAAATAAAACAAAGATATCAGTTACCATATTAAAAAACCTGCTGAAGACTCTTGGCTAGGAAAAAGAGTGTCCTGTACATGATAAGAAAGAAAAAGAAGAAAAAAAAAAGGAAAATTCCAATGTCACTATATATCCTCCCTTCTTTCCAAAATAGTAACTCATGATATCCACCTTCCTCATCCTTCAATCTACATCTTATAATCCCATTCCCTTGATATGTCATTGATGTGTATCTCATGGTAAAGCCTTGGTCATGATATCAGCCATCATTTTGGTGGTGGGTAGATAGTTTAGGCTTATGAGGCCCTAGGTGCAGGCATCTCGAACAAAGTGGTATTTCACATTGATATTTTTGGTCCGGTAATTGAATCGTGGGGTCTGCATGAGTCAGATGGCACCCTGACTATTTGAGAGGAGAAGCTGTATTGCTGGCTTGTTCATATTTGATGGGCCATCTGTGATTTCATGGTAAAGCCAGTGAAGCCAAATAGTCTCTTGTACAGCTTCAGAACAACCGATATCATGAGCTTCTGTCGACAATAGTGAAACCAAGGATTGCTTTTTAGACTTCCATGACACTGTGGTACCAGCAAGGGTGAAAACATAACCTGATGTAGATTTATAGTTGTTTAGATCTCTGGTAAAGTCTGAATCTGTGTAGCCTATTAGAGTATCAATGGCACCATAAACCACAGCCATTTCAATAGTCTGTTTCAGGTATCGAAGAAGTCACTTTGTTGGAAGGAAGTGGTCGGTCATAGGCTTTGAGTTAAACTTGCTCAATGCCGCAATAGTGAAGGCAAGATCAGGTCGAGTTCTGATAGCTATATATATTAAACTGCCAACAGGAGATTGATACTCACATAGTTCAATGAGCTTATCATCATCCTTCACTGGTACTAACCTCCATCCTGTTTCCATGGGGGTATGGACTCTGTTACAATCTTGCATCTTAAAGCACTCTAGAACTTTCAAGATAAATTATGACTGATGCAGTCTGAGGTTTCCATCAGGCAGATGTTCGATTTGCAAACTGAGGAATTGCTTGGCTGGACCCAAGTTATTCATTCGGTAATGGCAATGAAGCAAGTTTTTGGCTTGATCGATTTGTCAGCAACATTTGGCAGTGAGTAGTAAATCATATACATACAGTATTAGGAGAAGCTCATGATCAATAGATTGATAGAGGCCCAGATCGTTAATCGATTTCCTAAAACCAGCTGATAGTAGGAATTCATCAATATGCCAATACCAGAGTCGTGGCACTTCCTTAAGACCATAGGGGACCTTATTCAGTTTACAAATGGTCATACTGGCTGGTTTGCTTGGGTCAAGCCAGTCGATGTCCTCTGGCAAAAACATGTAAATATAATCATTTATGGGGGAATTTAAGAATGTGGTTACTACACCTATGTGGTCAACCTCCCAACCATTCAAAGCTGAGAGCTAGACTCATACCTAAACTGACTAACTTCACAACAGGGGCAAAGGTCTCACTGATGTCCATCTGTTCATACCCCTTTATCACTGATTGTGCTTTAAAATGTCGACTTCCATCTGGGTTGGTCTTCAACACATAGACCCACTTACATCTTATTGGATGTGTGCCAACTAGGACCATGGAGCAATGTATCCAGGTTTTATTCTCAATTAGAGAATGGAACTCCATACCAAGGGTGTCTTTCCAATTGGCATAGTTATATTGCTCAAGAGCTTCCTGGTAGCTAAGCGGGTCACTCTCAGCCTCATCACTAGTCCCAGACTCAAGCATTGCCCTATATGCTTGAGCCAGGTGACCGTGTTGACCTGAACGGTGCAACACCAGTGCCAATGGGTTCCTAGGCCTTAGGTCACTCTCAACAATAGTGACTGCTTTCTTTTGTCCTTCCGGAAGAGGACTAGGATCTACAGGACTTATCCGACCACCCTTGATGGCTGCCTGGTCATCCACATTGACTACATGACTGCTAGCTTTGGTGGGAATAATGACATCATCTATGAGAACGGCCTCATCATCCTCTAGTGGCATGTTATCTGGGATGCAAGATTTGAGTATCTCCAACTCTTCTTCATTGCCAACCCACCATTCCCCCATATTCTCTGCTTCTACAAAGTGTACGTTGGATGCTTGGATCACTCTCTTGCTCTGCAGATCCTATAGGTACTATATCTTGACCATCTTGTGAACATATCCAAGAAAAACACATTTCTTGGCCCTTTCTGTGAAATTTTTTTTTCTCTGTACCTCAGGGATAAGTTTATAGGCAGTACAACCAAAACAATGAAGGTGTCCAAGTTCTGGCTTTTCTCCAAAAAGCTTCTCATAAGGAGTGAGACCATTGATCACTCACAATGGGGATTGTGCATGGAGATATACTGTAGTATTCACCACTTCTGCCCAGAACTTGTCACTTAAACACAAGTCCAAAATTAACACCCATGCTTTGGTGACAACTGTATAGATTATTCTCTCACTAACTCTGTTTTTGTGCTGAATATAAAGCAGTGAGGGTTCAAAAGATATACCCTATACTCACAGGATCCCACAAAACAAACTGTTGTCATATTCGCCCTTCCCATTATTGCAGCGAAACCTGACGAGGGGATGATCAGGGAAACCCTTTTCCCCTCACACCTTAAATTCCTGAAAGACTGACACTACCTCAGTGGCTGGCTTACTTCATAGGAAGTAAACCCAGGTCGAGCAAGAAAAATCATCAATATACAAGATTAAGTAATGTAGTCCAGAAGCTGACTCTGGGGATATCGGACTGCACAGATCAGAATGAAGTAGTTCGAATGGGCAAATCATATGTGGAGCAGGCTTTCTCTCAACATTCCTTTGATGCTTCGATTTTACACAGATATCACAGGGCAATGAACTTGTGGCCAGACCCACACTATAAGCTGATGGGGGTAGCAGCATACTCACTGATTGGTGACTGAGGTGCCCCAACCTCTGGTGACATAAGTCGATCGATGGCAAGATGGTGGAGTTGGCTTGGGCAGACAGAGTTATAGTGTTGACCACAATGTGTTTTGATCTGGTAGGCACCAAATGATAAATCCCATCAGAGAGTAATTCCAGCTCACAATCTTCAAGAAGGCACAGAGAGTTCTTGAAGGTGATTCAGTACATTTCCGATAACTGGCTAACTGACAATAGGGATGTTTGAAGCTGTGGGACAAACAAGGCTTTGATTGAAACCACCCTGGATGGTAGGAGTAGGAGTATCATACCAGTCACAATCACAGAAACTGTGGAATTGTTGCTCAAGTGAACCATTACTTGTTTGGGAAGATGTTTGAGGCTGCCAAAGAGGTGTCGATTTCAGCAAAGATGGTGAGATGCCCCTGAGTCTATGATCCAGTCATTGTTTGCTGAATTACTACTAATCCTGGCTGATAGTGCTTGCGCTGCAGTAGAAGCAGCACCAGCTGTCTCCATGTCCCTTGTTTTGCTGTTTCTACTTCGTCTTGCCAATCTATCAACTCGAGCTTCCTCTGCCTTCTTCTTTGTATAGCAATTCTCTTGCTTATGGCGCGTCTTGTTCCAGTACCAACAGGAGAGGTTGTCCTCTCTTCTTCTGGTTGACTGTCTTCCCCCTCTTCCTCTTCCACAGAAATGGCCATGATAGGTATGGGCATGAGCAGTCAAAGCTTTTGGATTGGTAAATGTGCTACTCGTATTGGTGCTCTGGTAATCTACCTGGCAGGTATTCAAGGTATCTTCGGTGTCTTTTATTTTGACTATCAATTCGTCGACTATTCGCTGACCTAGGCGGATGTCACTGAAGGTGTCGAACAAAGCAGGAAGAGTCATCAGGAGGTGAGAGATAAATGCCAACTCCATGATGGGCTTTTCTGTTCCTGAAAACTAGTCTCTGAAGTACAGTAAGGTAGATATGTATTTTGCAATGGGTTTTCCTGGGACTGGACGGGCTCATGAGAACTGACAGAGAGTCAATATATGACCAACTCTTGAAGTAACAGAGTTGTACTTCTCACTGAGCAGAGGCCACATCTCTCTGGGATCCGTTACACCATGGAGGTACTGTTGGGCACTCATAGTACACAATTCGAAGATCAGGGTGATTGCTTTGCTCTTTTGATGATGGTATTTGGTAAGCTGGATTGGTTGGTTATTTAGTGGAGGGTTTTTGTTTCCAATCGTGAGCTCAAATGCTTCTTCTGCCCAGAGGATAACCTCCATGTGCTTACACCACTGAGCGTAGTTCAAGTGGTTGAGCTTAGGGAATTTGCCATACTTGGACTGATATATCACATGACTTTGTATGGCAGAATTGGTGGTTTCAGTATTGCTGGCAGAAGAAGCAGAGGGATCTTGGTTGAGCATTTCGGATGGCTGTTTGGCATCAGATGTATAGGATAGAGTGATAGGTATTATAAGATTCGTTGTTCCTGACAATGATAGGATAGTGGAGGAGGTAATAGAGATTTTAAGGTTAGAGACTTTCTCAGATTGTTAGCAAGCCTCTGGGCTCATAACCTGAAGTAAATAGAGAATTTAGTAATGAGTTTCAGTGAAGAGTTTGAATATAATTGAATGAGAATTGTTAACCATTGATTGACTTAATCTCTTATCTACCTATCACCAAAGTAGATGACAACTATATAATATACAAAAGCCAACCTCACAGATATCCACTACATCTGGGGGCTCCATCCCTTCCAATCTGTAACACTCCTCGCTCCATCCCAAACGACTCCCAAACCATTCATCGCATCTCCTCGCATAAGTCCAGACTGCTCCTCGATACCGCTCCTCGCAGGAGTCTAGACCACTCCACGTTTGAGGTTATCAGGAAGCCCCTGACAACCCCACCACATTACAACATTGGATAATGATGAGGTATCGAGTGATCTCCTATGACAGCGATACGGGTGATTTGTCGATACGATAGTACTCCACAACAGGAGTCACGGAAAAAGGAGTTTAGGATGTAATGGATATAATATCTACAGGAGATAAGATAATGGAGTTAGTAAAAGGTGTGGATGAGCGGGAGGTTAGGGACTTATCTGCATCCCCGTATTATGGGATTTAAGGGTATAAGGTTAGGGTTGAGATTGGGAGTATCAACGGGCGTTCAAAGAAGTAGCAAGGAACATTGATGTATAAACCTTAGCTATTGCCCCTAACTTTGCAATAAATAAGCTCAACAGAAAACTCATAATTCATAAGAATAAGGTGATTCTCAATCATGTCATGAATTCATGACACTGTTGTTGAAAATCTCATGAACCCAGGTTTACCTCGAGGATATAGAAAAAGATTGGCATCTACAGTAGGAGTTTTGATGGAGTATTTTCTTTGTGAAATTCGCAGAATAGACATTGCTGGCCATCACATTACTGTATTGTTAATCGCGAATATTTCATACCTCCCAAGTAGTTGATACCGAGTTGCCTGGCATAGGGCGGTATAGAGCAAGGTTTGGGTATCTGGATTTGGAAATGATATTAGCATGTGGTCGCTATGATGCTTAGTTGGACAAAGAAATTGAAGATAAGACATTCGGGATTCGGAGGACAAATGGATATCACGGATGTTGCGGACCTTACAGATGCCTTTTGTTGTCGGATAGTTAGTTACCTGCCATCCAGAATGCGGTAGTATAATGTGTTACGTCAAAGTTGTCTTTATTGTCTGAACTTGATATATAAAAGGAGAGTCCTTATTCTCATTCCATAGAAGAAGAACCATTTTTCAGTCTTCGAACAATCAGTTTATCATATACTGTACTGTGTCAAGGATCCTTTATGCGATCCAAACAGCGGTCACCCAAGGTAGCTTTATTACAGGGAGAGCTGCATGTGGCTATCATTTGACACGATCGGAGTTCTTGGTCAACTCTTTCCCCCATTGCTTAAATCATCTTCAAAGCGATCTGTGTTCTCTATAATCAAAATTGAGACAGTGAAAAGAAAGTTGGGAAAAGGAAAGTGATAGAAATTCCTTCTTTCACTAAATATCATAGGTTTTACTTAATTAATTGAGACCTCGATTGCGGAGATTTCCAATTAAGCTCACCTCTGGTTCCCGCTACAATTTTAATCAAATGATCGGCGGGAGTTACCAGCCACACACGAGCCACAAGCGCCATCCCACTTTTATGAGATTTTAAGCCACTGGCTGCGGGTATTCAGAATCGACGGAGAGTAAAATCCATTGGGATCTTGGTGTTTGATAGGTCTATAGGTGAAAAAGTCACTTGCCGCTCCGGCTTGCTCAGCAAAAGGCCATCGGCAGAAATATTTGCCGGTGCTCTGTAGTAAGCCGAGAGCTCAGCAGACGGTACTGTACAGTCGTGTCTAATAAGTCTTCACACGGTCCCCGGCAACGGCACCACCACAACGAATGGCAACGGCAACCATAAAAAAAAAAAAGATATGAACTCAATTAAAAAATAGGTTATAGTAGAAATAAAAAATAACAATTTAACATGCTACCATTTTGTATGACCTCCATCTGCATCCAGTAGTGCCTGAAGTCTTTCAGGCATTCTCTCAATCCACCCATCCAATGTCTCCTGAGGAATCAGATCCCACTCTTCCTTTGCTGCCTGAAATAATTCAGCAGCACTGTGAGGCCTACTTTCCACCTTGGAGAATCGCTTTCTGAGGGCTCTTTTCAGAAGTGCCCAGGCATTCTCAATTGGATTGAGATCTGGGGAGTTGGGGGGCCAAGGCAATCTTTTATATCCACATTCCTCTTGCAATTTTTTGTTTTCCAACCCAGCATGCCATGGTGCATTATCAGCAGCCATATAGATGGTTTCTGGAGCTCTGTTTATCCCTTCTATGAAGGGAATAAGGTATGGCTGGTGAATCTCAGTTGCATATTGGTGGGAGTTGAGGCCAAGTCTATCTTTTTTGCCAGTTCTTTCCTCCTCAGTCCTCCTCCTGACAAGAATTAACTCAGTCTTTCCTCCATGCATAATTGCAGCATAGACACCTATATTGGTGCACCCTGACTTAAAGCTGGGCTTTAAGTTTTTTTCTTCCAGCTCTTCACCAGGTCTAAGTCTAACCTTTCTACCCACTGGATTTGGATCATATTCAATAGTGGCTTCATCAACAAAAACCACCCACTTCCAAGCTCTTGTCCAGTTCTTCCTAATTCTACCAAATGCCTTCCTCTTCTCCTTCTGTCCTTTCCTCCAAAATGGTTTTTTTCTGGGTATCTTGAGCTTAAAACCAGCTTCACCAGAGATCTTATTGATAGTATCTTTGCCAAGTCCAATATTAGCTTTTTCAGTAATATCTCTTAGAGCTAAATGAGGCTCAGCATCAATAATATCAAGAACCACTTTCCTTTTGGCATCAGTAATCTTTGTTGGTCTGCCAGATCTGGGGGAATCATGGGTGTTGCCATCCTGGATTTTGGCCCTTCTGACCACTGATGCAATGGTTGCCTTGGGGATATTCATCTGCTTAGAAATTTTATCATACCCCATATCAGTGTGCTTATATAGGGCATAAATTTCTCTATTTCTGTCTTCTCTAAGTCTTTTGGTATGTGGTGGAGCCATGGTAGTGTGGAGTTGTTCGGTTGATGGGGTAAAAAGTGGTTGCTTGGCAACCGTGTGAGGACTTATTAGACACGACTGTACAGTCTTAATCGTAGTGGCGACGAAACTGGGTGGGTGACGAACCGGGGTATTTGACAGGCAAAAATTGAATTCGCCCAAGTAGGGTAACAAAAGATTACTTGTTACCGATCACTGTTTGTCGCGCGCCCAGTTTCGTCGTGACTACCGTATGGTGAAGTATCAATTATGGTAACCATACATTGAGAGTCGCATGCTTGACCCGCTAGGATTGGGCAATCGAATCCCCAGCCTGACACAAATAGCTACCATAGAAAAGCTGGCTGGCACGTAAAAAATGATGAATTTCTTTGCTCAACCGCCTCAACCGAATATCGAGAGGTGTCAAAAATGAGAACCTGCTGGTCGTGACAACTGTTGCAGAGGCAGATATAATAGATACCCATTTGGCACTATGTAACTAACCTGGCTATTGTCTCAGTTGCTACTCCACCAGGTGTTTGCATTTTTTTCTGACACCCCCGGATCCAGAGTGAATCCTACAGATAATGAAAAGAATGTTTCACAGACATTTTAACATTTGGAAAGTCCCTTTCTTTCTTTCGCTATTTGTGTCCATTGCCCCGTCTCAATGTGTGAGTGGTTGATTGACTACTTATACAGCAGAACTCGGAACCCCACCTCTGTAGAATCAATCTCGTTTCTTTTTCACCAGTTCATCTCTCGCGTGTATTCATATGCTCTGCAGCAGACTAAAAATTTGACATTTTCTAATGTCGTCAAAAGGGAGTTGTCGGGGGAATGAGCTTGCTTGGCGCTTGTGAAACTTCAACTTAATATGCAGCTGTAGTCAGAACATAACGAACTAATCTGGACTAGGCTGCATTGCAATACATAAATCTTTCAAGGCCCAGGATCGGGGAAACATCGGGTATGGTCGAATATTCAATAAAGCTTGTAGAGAGATCATACAGCATTTAATTCCAATCTATGATCGCAAAATATTTTTCAAAAGTCTTTGCACCTAGAGGGAAATATTGGCAAGCGTTTTAGACCATACAGTACTGTCAAGGGAAAAATCTGATTTTGCATTTTTAGTCACGTGGTAGTTAGTTTGCTTGAACCGAATCATTATTTGTGAAGGAACTCTGTTTAGCTAGAAATTGGGGGGATTACGCAGCCTATGTACATAGACTGGGGACGCGTCATCGTTTGTTTGCTAGTTTGTTTGTTAGCTTACGCGGCCTATGAGGACAGGCCTATATAAGGGGCTTATCCCCACACCTCACTTAGAAAACGAAGGAACAGGAGGAACCCCACGGAAGAGGTTCAGGAACGCTACGGGAAAATTGTATTTAGAGGAATTCAGCATAGACAGTTGGACAACTGGGATCAGTTGGACTTTCTTTGGCTTGGATTGATTTCTCTTTTCGGGTTTGATTGTGGTTTTCGGGCTTGTCATTAGGAGATTAGTTTTCTTTTACATTGAGCGAACCTGTTTACCGTGGGCATTTTTGTTTGGTTGTTGTTAGTGATCGAGAAGCCAGACCTGACCGATCAGTTTGTTCTCATTTGGTGCTCTGAACCTGACCCGTCGAGAAAAGTGTTTTTCAGTACCTGTGCGATGGATTTTCAAAATTTTCATAGCTATAATCTGTTGAGCCAAAAGCATGGAGTGAAATGAATTGGCTGATTATCACTGGTGTGTTCGCTATTTTTTAGCGCCAGCCTCGTCAAACATAATGCGCAGTGCAAATCGCTCAATTGCTGTTTGAAATTCTTCAGATGCACCCCCATGCACAACACTGAAAGTCAGATAATCCTCCACTATTTTTTCTTTTCTTTTCGCTGTTTATGTGCTATCATGCAGGATAGTTATTGGATCAACTCTCAGGTATAATCGAGGAACACTCAAATACACACCCAAATACACATTCCTCGTGAATTAGCTTATAGGCTAGAATAGATTTCTCGGGTTCGGCCAATCAGTAGCGACTGTGTATTTAGACAGGGTGTGTATGTGAGTGTTCCACGATTGTAAGTGTGTGTGTTTCGACGTGAGGATATTTCAGCGCCCGGTCGAGGGAAAGTGGACTGAGAGGAAAAGGTCTCTATATAGGTGATAGGTGGGGTTGATCAAGCCTATTCGCTTACTCGGCCAATATTATTCGAAAGATCAAAATATGGGCTTTCAGAAATTGCAGATAATTGGTTGATGGGGAATGTGCGTATGCAGTCAATCGAAGGAAAATACATTACAGTCCGGAGGTTGTTGCTCTTGTGTCACTTATGCAATGGAAGCGGGACATCCACGCGAATGCTAGCAGCTGCCTATATTCCACCTCCAGCACAGCCAATTACATTGCTTTAACTTGCATTGGATAGAACATGAGGCGAAATATGCTGCTTTCCTATAATTCTCAGGTCCTTTCTTCGGCCGGACAGCCAAGGCTGCTGATTTCTGATTCTAAGTTCTAGCTCTCGTTGCTGTTGAATATCTAATATGTACTATGCAGTACATCTGATAGCGATCTAATCTAAGACCCCACGCCACAAAGCGTACGCGCCAGCCGCACTCAGCCACGTTCTGACGGATGCCCACAAGGAAGTATCTCTTTCTTCCTTCTGCGCGAACCCCCACGCCCGGCAACAATGAGGCATCCTTGGTGAGCCGGGCAGAATGGAAGAAAGGAAGAAAGGAAAAGAAAGTGAGGGAACACCTGCAGCACTCGACATCTAAAGGAAGAAAGGAAGAAAGGAAAAAGAAAGTGAGCGGAACGCCTTGAGGGGCAAACACCTTGCTTGAGCGTAGATCGAGGGGACGCTAGTCTACTATGTACTGTAAAGCTTATCTTATCGTGTATCATCTCAAAGTACGATCTCAAAGTACGATCTGATGATCAGATAAGGTACGCAGCAACCATCCTGCACCACAAGATAATTACCGCCGCAAAGGAAACGAAAATAAATAAAATAAAAGCAACCAATGTAGATAAAATAAAATAACAGAAAATAAAAGAATAACCATGTCAAAAATAAACAAAATGAAGAAAAGGAGAAAAAAGGAAACTGGAATGGGTAAAAGAACAAATCAAAAAGAAAACAAGAAGGTGAAAAGAGACAAGAAAGTGAAATGGAAACCAATGGGTACCGTAACCGTTGCCGCACTACCAAAAGTGAATCCCAGGAAAAGGAAGAGACTAAGGAGTAAATTGGTAGAGAAATAAAAATAAACCACCAACTATAAAACAGGAAAATATAATAAGAAAGAATTACGGTCTGATTTGAATACAGTGGTATGGAAAGAAAGTGGGGAAAAAGTGTATGGAATATGAGTGAAAAATAGAACTACTTTGGAAAGTTAAGAGAAATTGAGAAATAGGAAATTTTTTCAGGGCACTAGCACTGCTTGCTTCCACATAATCTACTTCTCAACCTTACTCCTCTTTCTTGAAAAGAAGGAGAGCTGTAGAATAGGTAAATATAAGGAGAAACTGGAAGGTCTACAAA
>ML120369.1:0-104519 GCA_003788595.2 Choiromyces venosus 120613-1
GCTGATTTCTGCTTTAGCTTAGTCCGCTCTAGTAAAGGTTGTCTACCTTGATACAATATAGCTGACATGAAGTCTTGCAGGCAATGTAGTCCACCGGAGTGTCCACCGCGGCTTTCCTTCATCGGATTCTTGGTGGCAGTTTTTTTTTTTAGTTTTACGACTTGCTCCGGTTCTTTCTCTGCGGTTTGTCGTTTGCTGTTTCGCTTTTGGTTTTGCGGATTGTTCTGGTCCTTTCGCGGCTGTTTTTCGTTTGGTGGGTTGGGACTGGAGTTTCGCTTTTGAGTTTCATGGATTTCCCACCGCTTGTTTTTCAGTTAGAACTATCCCCATGGCCCGCCTCCCGCCTGCGCCGTTCACCCTATACTTTATCTGTATATTTTCAGCCGTACTTTATACCCCCATGAGACTAGCATCCCATGATCCCTTTGGCAACCTTACTCAAAATAGATTAGTTCATGCGTCTTAATAAAACCTTATTTATTTGCACAGTGAACGTCTGCTGGTGAACGGTTCTCGTATTCGGTAACTATAATAATATACAAGTGAACTTTGGGTTAGAAATATGAGGGAAGTCAATATGAAAGTGGGTGGCGACCTGTGAACATTCCAGCCTTTTTTTTTTTGCTTTTGGATTTTTGCGGATTCTTTGTTTTTGATCAGGAGGATCTCCCCCGGTGTTTTTTGTATTCTTTAATCACAGACATCTCCCCACTGCGCGTCCTCCGGTTCTCTACTTCCCTCTCACGGTTGTTTTTGTGTAGAATCTCTCTTTCATTCTCAAGAATTATTCCCATTTGTTCTCGGACTTTCTTCGTCTAGAACTACCCGCTTTGTCTACCCCCCTGGTTTCTGTATCCTTGGTTCCCGCTTTTCAGTCTCAGATTCTTACTATGGTACTGTACCAGTACCGTGCACTTACCTCCTACCTATACCCTTTTTGATTAGCATACCTTGTCTTTACCCTTGGTACTTACTGTATTCGCTGTAGTCCGCTTGGCGGACCTACCCCAATTAGATTTAGTCCGCACAAATCAATGGAACTTTATAATTACCTATAAGCACAGTTCGCAAGACGGCAGGAGCATTGTTTCCCTCCAACAACCGTGATATAGTTACTCTTGAAATTCAAAATACATGAAAGACTAGTACTTAAACCGAGTGACAAGCTGTGAACATGGTACCCCCTTTAAGAGCGTTCATGAGCGCGGACCTTTGCCATCTATAAAATAAAGTAAGGCACCCCTTAGACTTGCAGAGCTTTAGTTGTCTGCTAATCTACATTTCCCAACACAATCTACATTTTATTGCAGTATCCTACCCTATATTCGATTTACTAGTATCCACAATGCCGCGACCACAATCACAACCTATTGCTGACATACAACGCACTGCCAAGCAGAAGCAGAAACAGGGGGAAGTCCGTGATGGTCGTGTCCAGAAATCTGGATCTAAGGGGATGCTCGCTGGGAGCATGCGTTCCCGACCCAGACAATCTCGAGCGGTCCCGAGACAAGTATCATCTCAATTTCACATACCACAGCCTCACGATTCCGAAGACGGAAGGCACGATAGGAGCGCGGCGGACGAGAGTGTAGATTCACAGGACGGTGAATACGAGAATGGTACACAGAGTGAGGAGACTGCGGAGGAATTAATTGAATCCGGAGGGGACGACTTGTTAGGGGATTATGGGGTACAGAGAGTGCAGCCAATGGGGAATGAGTTTGTTGAATCACAACCCTCGACCTTGAGCTTCGCAGTCACTCAGACCCAAAGGCCAGGTATCAGAATCGGGTTGCCCGGGCGGAAAACACCTGCGCCCCGAGTGAGCCGGACTCGTTATATAGAAGTACTTGAACCCAGCTCGCCAGCCGGATCCGTAGCCGCTCCAACACCGATACAAGGACGGTCAGGAACAGCACAAGAAGAGCACGCAAATCCGCAGCTGATAGCAAGCCGACGAAATTTGGCAGTAGGTGTTGAGCTGACTATTCAGACCAAGGCACGAGAACTGATGTGGGACTGGACACTTTTTGTGGATCCATTACCGGATCCAGTCACCTTGACTGAGCGGGTCAATCAGTGTTGGAGCGATGCCCGCTGTGAGTTGGGTTTGCCAAACTTTGCGGACACTACCACATCCTGCAATGACCAGGTGAGTTTCTGAGAAGTACCCCAGCCGGATTTGGTCCGGGACTAAATACAGAATCCACGCGACGATGATGGAATAGATACGGGCCAAGCACAGTTCTTGCAGGTCTCAGTATCTGCATGGCACGAAGAGGGCAGTGACGGGTATCTACAAACTTGAGACCGACGATCCGACAGCCTGTGCAGAAAGGGTGGAATACCTGCTTGAGAGAGACCGCTTTAATTGTGCTCTTACTGGCTATGAGGTAAGAACTTCAGGTTGTTTACAACTGCTTTTCCTGATAATTTGAGACCACAGTGATTCTAAAAAGGCTGCTAGGATTTTTCTCTCAGATTTCTCGCACCCAAGATTCCTGAGGTGATATATGCCCATTTCTGTTGCGGTGTGAAAATGAAAGGCAGGAAGGATGATGGGTTCCTAGAGAAGATCAATGGCCCATTCTTGTGCCTGACTACAGCTATAATATGCCATACTCTACGCTGCTGGCAGACTGGGGTCTTCACTGACAATATTCACTTCAACCGTGCAAGTTGCAAAGGTAAGCTGCATCTGTCTCCATACGAAAAGGGTGCACTGAGGAATTATGGTAGGTGGGCTAACGAGACCTATCATACGGTAGGACTGTTAGAACGGCAGCTTCATACGTGGGCTAATACACCTGGAGACTTCCAGAATATGATCCTGGGGCGGATCAAGGGGGTATTGGAGGCAAGAATAGTGAAAGCTAGTGGAATGCGTGTAGAGAGAACAGAGGGATATTCAAACAATTCAGATGCATTGAGGCGGGAATTTGGAATTAATTCGGAGCTAGTAGAGTCCCAGCGGACTGAAAATGGGGCTGGTAATCGAGGAAGGGATAGGGTCCGCAGATCCCAGGCTGAGGACGCACAACCGGGTGTTGTAGACCAGAGTCCTGCAGTGGGTCCTGATGACGAATGGGATCTTGCAGAGAGTGAGGAAGATGGAGGCGGGGCTGATCTTGCACGCTCCTAGGAGATAAGGTATCCGGGATATGTAGGAAAAAAAAGATCACACCGCGATCTCTTTGTAGATTGGGGGATGTAAAAGCGGATAGAATGAGGCCGGTTCTCCAGGATGGTCACCAATGTAGTAGTAGTAGTAGAGTAGATTAGAGCAGCAGATTAAATAGGGGGTTGGAAGAATTGATTATCTGGGGGGGTTACGATAATTAGAAACAAAACCAAACTCATGATATCTCAAAGTAAAAGAGTGGCACAAGTCTGCGCGTGGACGCCGGACGTTAAACGGCAGGCGTTTTTTCAGGAAGCATTGGGGGTATCGTATTGAAACGAATCGCTGAAGAGGCAAACTGAAGACGTTAGGGGAAACGACAGGAGACCAGAATGAATTGGGTGACTTGGAGACAGAGAGCGTAACGAGGTAGGGAGTGGGATGAGACCAGAGGCGGACAGGAAGGTACCCGTGAATGTGAGGGGTGTCAGGAGGATACCGGGGGCGAAAGGGATCTTGTGGGCAGATTCTGAGAAAAGGCGGACCAGTGCAGCGGACTAGGCATGGACAGGAAGATACGCATAGAAGATGAAGAGCGTCCGGAAGATAAGCGTAAAAGCTGAAGAGTGTCCGGAAGATACTGGAAGCAAGGAGGGAATTGAGGGCAGGGTCTGAGGTAAGGCTAGAATAATGGGCTGGCAGTAGGAGGAAAAAAGCATTGTCGGACGGAGTGCCGTGGATGAAAAGAGTATGCAAAAGGCGTCGGGAAAGAAAAGAGCAACATAGGAAGGTGTCCAAATGCAGGGAGCAAGGTAGAGACAAATCTGGATGTGGGGGTGGGGGGACGGTTTTCGTCCAAGTGCGTCCGGTACGCCGGACGTAATATGTCCGTGCCTGGACAAAAGATGTACGGGACAACGCATCCTGACTGGCATTTGGCGTTATGAGCGCCGGGTGCGTCTGGTGCACCAGGCGCATGGGAGGCAACCAAATCTTTTTGCTGATGTACTCGAAAACCTTAATATCAAAGCCAAAATGTCGGGCATTGGATGGAGGCTCCTGGTCGAGGACAAGCTCCCAGAACAAATCCTGAGAAGGCTCTCAGGAGAGACATACGATTCCGATGAAGATTGACTTAAGGCACTAAGAGGCTTTGGCAAGTTGGAGGAATCTTTCTTACAACACCAAAACCTTTCCCAGGCAATGGCAAAGGGGCGAGAAAATGCCACCAAAAGAAAGCGTGGCAATGAAAATAAAGGCCCTGATACCAGGCTTAACAAGAAGCCTCGGTCACCAAAATCAGCCACAATGGGGTGGAAGACACAAAAACCAAATGTGGGAGAAAACAATCCATTGCCGATACAGACAGATTGGAAGAAAGCTCATGAGGGAATTCCCCAAACTCTGGTAGACAAAAGGAAAGAAACATCAACCTCATGCACCCGTTGTGGACTTACCAACCACAAATGGGGCATGTGTAGAAGAGCAGCCATGGTTAGTTCTGTAACTCGACGCAGACAGCCAAAAAGACGGAACACTTGATTGGAGGTCCGGGCCCCCCAAGAGAGGTGGCCACAGGTTGGTCAAGTGGTAATGACTAGGCCACCACCACAACTTTGGGAACTATCTGACCCGGGATCCAATTGAGGGGAATTCAGTGAGGTCTATACACCCTCTTCTCAGCTGAAGAGCATTGGACTGGTCACCGTCTAATTGAAAGGGTTACTCCTGACACTGATTCGGGTCTGTGCATAAGCTTAAGGAGGCAAAGGGGTTGAGTAGACAAGGAAGGGATTGGCACCATACAGCGATGGCGTATGGGTACTTGTGGTCTGGCACAAACTTGCAATGGGGGCTCATACCCCACCAGACTTAAATCTTAGCCCACGCTGATAGCAATGGCGGATTGCACCCAGGCTTTACCATGAGAAAAGCACTGGTCAGGTTATATTCGGGAACCCCTCGGCTGGGGGTAAAGACTACTAGTAGTGGGCTGCCCAATAACCATAAAACACCCCTTTCTTGTCAGTTTACCTGAGGAGACCTGATTGGTTGAAATAACGCGGGTGTTATAGTAGACTCAAAAGCTTTACACCCCGCATACCCGACTATACCAAAAAACTGCATGATTAAAATGATTAATGCCTACACTGATTATACCTTAGTACCAACACGACTTCACTTGGTACACGTCTTAACCTGGGACCAGGAACTTTTATCCTTTGTCCCAAGGGAACCATCATTTTTTGTACACCCCACAGGGAACATCTGTATAAAAATCCAGGAATACACTAAAGTACACCATAGTACTATTATCTCTTTGTGCCGAATACTCCTCAAAGCGCACCAAAGACCTCAAGTACCTAGGTACGCTAGGTCAACATACTCATCCAGAAAAAGATTTTGCTCAAGAAGAACTCTTGAACCCTCATTAAGCACAAAAGGACCTATTGAAGTCCATACCAGATTCTGGTTGTAAGAAATGATGAAGAGAAAACATATCGAAACAGAGCCATCGGGTAAGCGACGCAAACTTATTGCCCTGCAACCTACCCTCTATGAACACTTGGAAGGTCATGCACACCTCTATGTCAAAGGAAAACGCTACCATATCCAAGTCTTGCTAGACTCGGGGGCTGATGTTTTTGTCTTAAATGAAAAATTGGTACGAGAATTAGACATACCCTGCATAACTCGAAGAAATCGCATTCCAATTAAAGGCTTTACGGGCGACATCACTAAGGCCAGTGGCAAACAATATACTACCCCCATAAAAATGGAGATAGGAGTGAATCGCCACACCACTGAAGTCTCCTGTGAAGTAGCACCTATGAATAGATGGGGGATGATAATACCCTATGGATGGTCAAAAGAACACCCCATATCTAACGTAATCTATCCGGATAGGTGGGAATTTCAAAACCAGAAATGTCACGACCACTGTGGTCCAGGTACATGGTGTGACTGGGATGAACAATTTGAATGGGACGATGATGTAGCACACAATCCAGATACGACAGTTGTTGGTCTGGTAAGCTCTATTGATGAGAGCAGGGAACTGGTAATCAGCCAGTTGCCAGAAGAATACCTGGATTATACAGACCTCTTTCTACCTTCGGCTGCGGAAACATTACCACAAAGAAGGACCTTTGATCATGCAATTGACCTCAAGGAGGGTCTAAGTCCCCCTTGGGGACCCATTTACAAGCTTTCCGCCTCCTAATTAGAGGCTCTACGCATATACCTAAACGAGATGTTAGAACAAGGGAAAATCAGACCTAGCATGGCGTCGTGTGGAGCTTCGATACTGTTTGTACCAAAGCCAAACGGTGGCTGGCGCCTATGCATCAATTATAGGGGCCTCAATAAGGTCACGATATCCAACAAATACCCACTCCCCCTGATGACAGAATTACGAGACCGAGTTGTCGGCTCAACTATCTTCACTAAATTAGACCTAAAGGACAGGTTCCACCTAATTAGGATTAAAGAAGGAGACGAATGGAAGACAGCTTTCCAGACTCGCTATGGGCACTTTGAATACAAAGTCATACCATTTGGGCTGGTTAATGCCCCAGCTACCTTCCAAGCAATGATGAACACCATATTAAGAGAATTCCTAGATTATGGGGTTGTGGTCTATATAGATGACATTCTCATCTACTCAGCAGACGAAGCAAGTCATGTGGAGCTAGTGCGAAAGGTGTTAGCGCGCCTAAGAGAATACCAACTGGCAGTCTCTATCGCAAGGTCTTACTTTCACATTACCACGGTGGAATTTCTTGGTTATGTAGTAACCACAAAAGGAGTCTCCATGAGCAAGAAAAAGGTGGAGTCTATTCGAAACTGGAAGCAGCCAAAATCGGTAAAAGACATACAAATCTTCATGGGGTTCGCAAATTTTTACCGAAGATTTATCAAGGATTTCTCGGCAATTTGCAAACCAATTACAGAACTCCTGAAAGGAAATTCCAAACATTTCACCTGGGGAAGAGAACAGGACGAAGCTTTTGAATTCCTAAAGGAACAATTTGTGACAGCACCGATTCTTTGCCATTTTGACCCCATGAAAGAGACAATAGTGGAAACCGATGCAAGCGATTTTGCGCTTGGCTGTGTTCTATCACAGCTTGTAAGGAAAAAACTACACCCAGTGGCATTCCACTCACGCAAATTTGGCCCTGCGGAACGAAACTACGATGTTCATGATGAGGAATTGTTGGCAATTGTGGAAGCCTTTAAAGAATGGCGCTACTACTTGGCAGGAATTGAGGTCCCCATCACCGTTTACACAGACCATCAGAATTTACAGTACTTCCTCACCACTAAGGCATGGAGTGCAAGACAGATTCGGTGGGCCCAAAAGCTAGCGGACTTTAACTTCCGCATTGTTTACCGACCGGGAACCCGAGGTGGGAAACCAGATGCATTGAGTAGATGGCCGGAGTACTGTCCTGAAGGGGGAGCTACCCATAGTGAACAGTCAATCTTAAAGCCAGAAAACTTCCTACAAATCGTTGTGGTATGGAAAAACCCTGGGGACAAAAGACTAACCCCCATAAAAGACATGGAACTCAATCCCAGGCCAGAGGATGACCAGATATCGGAGACAGAAGAATTGGATAAAAGTCCAGAGCCACTGAGAATCTGAGTCCATAGACTGGCAAAGAGTGCTAGGATCCCCACTAGAGGATCAATGCTCGCAGCAGGACGTGACTTGTATAGTATGGATATGCTAACCATCCCCAGGAAGAGACAGGCCCTGGTTGCGACAGGAATAGATATAGGGCTTCCTAAAGGAACCTATGGACGAATTGTACCCTGAAGTGGATTGGCGCTTAAATATGGCATACACCTAGGCGCCAGGGTGATAGACGCTGACTATACTGGCGAAATAAAAGTCTTAATGGTTAACCTGATGAATGCAGATTATAAAATCTCTAAGGAGGATCGGATAGCTCAAATTATTATTGAGAAAATTGACAACACCGAGCTCCTGGAAGTGGCGGACTTGGCAATAACAGAATAAGCCGACGCAGGCTTCAGAAGCAGTGACCTGCTTGGGAAAAAGCCAATGGTATGCTTTCTACAAGTGAGCTCTAGAAACAATGAGTACTTTGACCATTACGATGAGGAACACAATCCTAAACTATCACAAGAAGTGGTAATGTTGTCCAATGCAATCATCGTAAGAGCAGAAATAAAGAAGTTCGATGTAGACTTCGTGGCCAAAGTCAAAGACGCAGCCAAACGAGATGAAGAGTGGGTCACAAGAAGGCAGGAGTTAGAAAGACTGAGGAATGACAGCATGGACCTCCCCAAATTCTGGAACTTGAAGGATGGGCTGGTATACTACAAAGACCGGCTTTTTATCCCAGCAGACGAAGGTATCCAAACCCTCATAATGAATGGATGCCATGACTCAAAAATCGCCGGACACTTCGGCCAGGAAAAAACCCTACAAATAGTCACTCGAGACTTCTACTGGAAGGGGTTAACAGGCTGGGTTAATGACTATGTCAGGTCCTGCGATGAATGTCAACACAATAAATCTCCTCGACATGCAAGGTATGGGTTACTTCAACCCTTACAAGTACCATACGCGGCCTGGACATCTATCTTAATGGATTTTATTGTTCAATTACCAGAATCGCAAGGACACACCCAGATCATGGTCATAGTGGATCGGTTCACCAAGATGGCGCATTTTGTCAGTCTAAAAGAAAATGCGACCGCAAAGGATGTCGCCGATGTTTTCCTCCGAGAAGTATGGAAGCTCCATGGGCTACCCACGGAAATTATTTCCGATATGAATGCAAAGTTTCAAGGCGAATTTTGAGAGTCATTATGCCAGGCTCTGGGGATTAAAAGAAGAATGTCAATGGCCTACCACCCTCAGACTGATGGGCAAACTGAAAGAACCAACCAAGTGCTGGAAGGTTACTTAAGAAGCTTTGTCAACTATGATCAGGATGATTGGTATCAACTCCTGCCAGTGGCAGAATACGCCTACAACAACTCTACCACCAATGCACACAAATTGACCCCCTTCTTTGCAAACTATGGTTTCCATCCACAAACAGAATGGATGAGAGAATGAAAGGCTCAAAATCCAAGCGCGACTCTTTATGCGCACTGGATGAAAAATATACATGAACAAGCCAAGGAGACACTGGAATCTACACGAGAGGCCATGTCAAGGTATTACGATCGAAAGGCCAGGGAGCAACCAGACATAAAAGTTGGAGACCAAGTCATGCTCAATGGCAAGAATATGCGATCAAAAAGGCCCTCAAAAAAGCTGAGCCCAAAGCTCTATGGGCCTTTTAAAGTATTGGAAAAGAAAGGCAAACAAGCCTAGAAACTCCAAATACCCGACCAGTAGAAAATCCATCCAGTTTTTCATGTAGTGCTGCTCGAACCATACTGAATCTCTATTCGGCCCGGACAGGCACAGCCACCCCGCGACCCAGAAGAAGTCGAAGGTGACTTGGAATGGGAAGTGGAAAGAATTGTGAGGAGTGAAATAATCTCCTATACGAGACGAGTTAGAGGACGAAACAAAGTCCTCCAAGAGCTCAGATATTTCGTGAAATGGAAAGGTTGTTCCAAAGATGAGAACACCTGGGAACCCCCGGAACACCTAGAGCGTGCCGAGGAATTTTTGGAGGAATTTCATAGGTTGAACCCTGAAATGCCAGGATGGGCAGGATTGGAATAGTGTGGCAAGGTTTTCTTCACGTGGCCAAGCAAACGCATGAAAGTTTTTTACCCTACCATATTGAGTTCCCATAAAATAAGTTTTATATTTTTTATTTATTTTTTTATTTTTATTTTTATTTTTTATTTTGGAGAAAGGAGATGTTCGAGACGAAGTCTTGGGAGGGGGAGCTACTGTTAGGCATATGGAAAAAGGGCCAAAGTTACCCGGCCTTGACTCAGGATTATTTCTACCATACCCCTGCAGCCCCCATGTAGGGACCAGGCGTCATCACGGTATTATGGTCGAGTTGCGTCCCGACACTTGAGCCACAATAAATGGCACCTTCAGCATAACACCATATATGTCGTTGCCATCCATCCGACCGGATGCTGTCCATAGGATATATGAGAGGACACCTTGGGTGACTCATGGGAAGTGACTCGGAGGAATTTGGTTAAGTTTTGAGCAAGCTATTACCTTGTACATTAGCAGTTAAATATTATGGCTGATAGGTAATGGGACGATTGGGGAAGAAATCTTAGTGACCAAATATCGTGAGCCTATGGCACCAACGGGTAGCCATAGAGCTGAGCCTCCTGCTTTGAAAGAAGTAGTGCCCCCAAGAGGGCCTACTGGAGAATCGGTATGAGAGGTTTTCGCTGGATAAGCTATTGGCTCAATCCAGAGCAAAAAACCCTATATATCTGATGGGCCTCATAATGCATCAATATGCAACACAATGGCCATGCTCATTCATTAAAACTGATCACTTTATGTTTTGAGGCAGAACAATTGGTATAGTTGCCATAAGGGTGGCATACTCAAATTAAGTTCATATAGTGGAGAGATCGAAGACTACCTACTGGAGCAGCATTCACACCCCCCAGAAACAATAGGAGTCTAAAGAGATCAAAGCTAAGCAAGGCAAATATTCTCAGGGTCAAAAGCGTTCGCACTTAGGAAATTTAAGAGGTTTTCGACAGAGGTACTTAGATAGTATGGGAGTTGGCTGTAGCCCGCGATAACTCAGACGCGGAATATAAATATCGAGGTACTCCCAGCTATTAGAAACATCAAGCAATGGAGAAGAGATCTTATTAATATATTTACTATCACTCTTGAAAAAACATTATTATATTTATTCTTTCGAAGCCTTTGGAAATACGAGCCTACCTTAATGATCTTCGTTTTACCTTTACCTTACCTTATTTCAAGAAACATTACGGCCTAGACCTACCGGCCCTATCTACAGTGGGACTACCCCATAACAAGAGCCTCTCTTTCTGAGTTTGAATACTCAGTTTCTGCATCTGCAAGCCTGAATGACATAAACATGATGATCCATTCAGCCTTCCGATGTGCTACCGAACTTGATGCCTTAATGCCAGCTTCAATCCCAGCAAGCTGAAAAAGGACTCCTCCTATTCCCCTCTTACTCATGTCCACAGCTAGGTGATACTGCGACTTCGGATCCGGTGCTGCCATTGCATTATTTGCAATTACCTGTTTGATAGCCTGGAAAGCCACCTGCTTTTCGGCCATCCAGTCAAAGTCACCCTCTACCGCTTTCTTTCTCACAGTACTCCCATAGTATTCCAAGCCATACTTCAAGATGCGGACCAAGTTAAGCTTCTTTACCAACTCTTTGGAAATAAGTACCAACATCATCCCACCATCAACTAGGACATCAGGAACCTTCTGATCCCCCACCCATGCCTCAACATACAGACAATCTGTTTCTTGTCCCATATCTGGAGGTGTTTCGCTCAAGACCTTTGGAATCTCCATAGCTTTAACCGTAATTCCTGCCCAAGTGACAGGCGCTGATTCTCCTTCGGTCCCCTTTTTCTTCCTAGCTTTCAGCAATGAAGAACATAGCAACTCTGCTAGGTCTCGCCTCAACCAGGGAGAACAGAACAGTAACTGTGGGAGAGTGATGACTGAGTTCAGTCTTGATCCCATGAGCGCATCTTTGATCATATACTGGTGTTCACCTTTCATCCAGTCAATTGGTGGTGCTGGAACCTTTTCCTCAGGCGCTTTCCTCGTCATCCTCATTGTCTGGGTTCCAGAGTCTAGGAATCCTGCTTCTGCCTCTCTCATCAGATCTGCCGAAGAACTTTGGGTCCTTTGCACGTGAGCAAAATGCAGCGATGACTCCTCTAGCTCTGAAACTCTTTGCCTGATGTGGCGGCGCGGTCGTTCCTCTTCCTCCTCCTCATCCAGATCTTCCACCTGTGCTCTCTTTTCGACAAGGGCCTTCTCGAAAATTGTCGCCACTGCAGGAATCCGGGCCAGTATCGCACAGGCCTCTCCAAGATCTCTACGGCCTGTAGAGCAAGCTTTCATGCAAGCAGAAGTCGGAGGTTGACGACTACTCTCTCTTGTCGAATCCAGAACGAGACGTTGTGATGAAGGTTGACCCGATTCACCTATCGTAGGTATCAGCTCATGATACTGTCACTCTTGCAGGAATTCCACAGCTGGCTTCTCGCGTGGTAGGATCATCCGCCTTTTTTGAGGTGGGACCTCAATCAAGTTAGAGCCAGTTGCTTGTTGTCTCTCGAAAGGGTATGCATCACGACCCTCTTTCTCCCTTCTATCATTGTCTCTGACCTGCTGACGTTCATAGGCAGACAACGGAGGGTTGACACAGGCATCGGAATAATGCCCACGAATCCCGCAGTTGTAACAGATAGCGGACAATCTATACCTATTGTGATATCCTCCAGGCTGGCGAAGCCTTGAGGGAGGACTAGCTGGTGGCGATGGAGGTTGTGGATTTCCTACCTGGAAACCCATCGTTGACATGAAACTCCTCATCATGACGTTGAACTCCTCTTGCGAGTTGGATGGTTTCGGTTGAGTCAGAGAATTCAACAGTTGAACCCTCGGGCTAGGAACAGGTATCACAGTCTGGATCTGCATTGGTTTCACTGCAGCAGCCTGGACAGACACCAGCCTACTCTCGGGTGAGGCATACATTGGTGCTCCATCCTCCTCATACCCCTTGCCGTTCCGACTCCCGTTCCCATTCATCGACCGATTTTTCGGGTTGAAAGGGTCTGCCTCACCAATCATACGATAGGCAGCCTTCACAATACAAAGAGCCTGCGCAAAGGTGAAGTTTGGAGAATCTTTTAAATCGAAAGAAACTCTTTCTCTGCGGTTCTCGTCTTTCATTCCCCTAATAAATGAGATACCCAACAAGGAATCCATCTCCTTCGGAACCCGGCGAGACAACCTTTCGACTTCACGAACGTAGTCGGTAATGTGCTGATGCTCCCCCTGGACTACAGAGATAATCTCATTCTGCACTTCGAAGAGGTTTGCAGCTTGAGTGACTTTGCTGCCATATCGATAAATAAACTCTGGCTTGGTTTCGGACCAGTCAGACTTCTTCGAATCCTCCAAGACGCAATGCCACCAGTGCCAGGCATCACCTTGTCTTCTGAGGTTTTGATGGAAGAACCTTATCTTGCTCTTGTCAGTAGGTTCGGCGTCAATAACCATGTGTGGAGCACAGTAGCTATACCAACTCAACGCAGCTGCTTCCACATCTTCGATATACTCCTCAACGCTCTCCGGATAATCCCTATCCCCGCCCATAAAGACAGACACTTTAACGGCAGCCGCCATTGAAACAAACTAAACTAATGCTCGCTTACTAGAAACTAAAAACAAATAGTGACCAAACCGTAATCTCAACTAAAAAACCTGACCCTCAAGAGACAAAAGACAACAGCGTCGCGGTATGGTAATCTTGACTATCCGTTTTAGAGCACCAAATGAAAAAACGAATTGTTGGCTATCCGTTTCAAAGCACCAAATGAAAAAAAACGAATTGTCGGCTATCCGTTTCAGAGCACCAAATGAAAAAACGAATTGTCGATGGGTCAGGTTCAGAGCACCAAATGAAAAACAACAAGATAGGTCAGGTCTGGCTTCTCGGTCACTAACAACAACCAAACAAAAAGGCCCATGGTAAACAGGTTCGCTCAATGTAAAAGAAAACAGCCAAGCATCAATCAATTCTGTAGAAACTAATCTCCCAACAAGTCTGAAAACCACAATCAAACCCGAAAAGAAAAATCAATCCAAGCCAAAGAAAGTCCAACTGATCCCAGTTGTCCAACTATCTATGCTGAATTCCTCTAAATACAACTTTCCTGTTGCGTTCCTGAACCTCTTCCGTGGGGTTCCTCCTGTTGTTTTTTTCCAAGTGAGGTGTGGGGATAAGCCCCTTATATAGGCCTGTCCTCATAGGCCGCGTAATCCCCCCAATTTCTAGCTAAATAGAGTTCCTTCACAAATAATGATTCGATTCAAGCAAACTAACTACCACGTGATTAAAAATGCAAAAACAGATTTTTCCCTTGACAATACTAACTGTGTCAGCTGATATGATACAGTTAAGCTTAAAGGTTTTCTCAAAATATAAAGTTAACACTACAAATAAATCCTTGCAAAATGCGAAGTTTCAGCATAACGCCCATCCATTCAATATCATCAAGAAGCCATCCAATGGTAATAATATACAAGTATACGCTTACGAAAACACATTTCTTTTGACCAAATTTCAGAATCTCATACAATGCACATTACTCAAACGCCCTTTCGTGGACCTAGCTTGTAGGTAACCATATGTCTCGACCGTTCCCCAGACAATTGCCCTCAAAGGCGGATCTACCGTCTCACGAACAAATTCCATCCGAACAACCTTCTTATCACTTGAGCTGTCAAGCGTGGAGTTACTCCTCAAAGACTGCACTTCAACGCGATGTCCCTCTGAACAACCAAATCCTTGCCCATTTGAGCACGGGGATTAATGCACTCTGTCGAGCCCGCCTTCTCGCTCTCGTTCCGGCGGGTCTCATCATCTGCAATAACGGCGTCCCCGATGGTGTAGGGGTTTCCTGGCCCCCCACGGGTCCAGAATGACGGTTTCCTGTTGTTGGAGTAGTCGCTTAATTCCACTGGACAACTGCTCTGCTTGGATCGGTCTTTGCCACAGCTGAAAATCTTCTTGAACGCCGGACTGATCATTGGTGCGTTGCCCACAATCACACCAACACACGATTCATGGATTGCCCAATGTGCCATGTTGATTGAAAAGTACATATCGCGGAAGACGAGGGCTGATCGGAGGATTGCCGAGATGGTAACGAAGATGCCCACCCCAAGCAGGATGATGAAAAAGATCTTTCGGTGGAGGGGCATCTCTGATTTTATGAATAACGGAATAGAGATTGAAAGGAGATAAATATCAGTGCCGACGTTTAGGATGAGGATCACAATGTGTTTTGCGAGACCCTGAGTGCAATGTCTTATTTTATGTCAAAATATAGTCAAGAAAAAAGGGTCATCGAATATCACTTACCACCTGGATCAGGGATAACCTGCCAGTTATGATGGAATGGGGCACATTCTACCGCTGTTATTATGAACACAATGATATACGTCCCCAACAAGCATCATAACATGACTTTAATCTTGTGTTGATAGCCACCCAATTGTGCGGTAGGTCTCAAAAAGAAGATGCACGTATACCCTTTCAAGCCCCAGAGAATAAAGCCGTAAAAGAACCACCCGGTAATGAAAAGCTTCGATCCAATAGTGAGATTTGCGACCTGCTCAGACGTGAACAATGCCCGTTGAGCCGGAGGCGTATTGTTATTTCCTCCAAGTCCAGCAATAAAGTGAATGACTGTTGTTTCGGCTGGATATACAGCCTGTGCAACTTAGTCAGAACCTTATTCCTAATGGATGGTTCTTTTGTATATGAAAAATATATAATACAGTTTTTGTTCTTACAAAAAGGAACGAAAGAGAGACATACCCCAACCAATATCATCAACCAGTCAGCAACCCAAAAGTGTCGTATTCCAACCGTCAACAGTCGTCCACCGATTCGTAGTATTACGAATAGTAACCCAATTGCCAACCAAGCCCACGACTCCACCACCAGAAGCCTCAACGCTTCTGCTGTGCTCGCTACAAACTCCGCGCTTCGGGCACTGTACTAGTACTGTACGCCACGCTCGGTGGTCAGAAGAACTCCACATTATTTTATGCCATTTCCATGGTAAGAAATGCCTCGGCCCATTGCCTCACTCCCATTCCTGTCTTCACATCACAACCTCTCATCCGCTAAACTTTTTTTTTAAAAAAAAACGGTCCGAACCCGTATGCCCGCCCTCACTAGCATATGTATTCCATTGCTATTCAAGTAGCACAAGTGTATTGTGTATCTGCTCCACAAGTTCCCTCTTGTGTGTAGAATACGGGTGCAGATTTCACATGTCCCAGCATCCCGGATATTCTTCATTCTGTGGCACTCGGATAATACTCAGTAGCCTCAAATCAGGTAAAGCTATGCAGTTGCATTCTTGCTAGGATCGATTTTTTTTGAAAACGATTGTGAGAGGTTTGGTTTGTTGGATTTAGCGATTGTTAGGCGGTAAGTTATTATATACAGTATAGTATCGTATTGTAAAAAAGAACGTGCTATTCAGTGTTACTGCGTCCGAGGGTGTCAGTGGAGGTTATTAGAAGGTTGTTCTCCTACTCTTGTCCCGGGAGAATGAATTGTTGGTATATCATATTAGCGTCCTGGCTTTATATTCCCCTCCTCTTTTCTTTTTACTTAGACCTTGGTGAAGATTCGTGGATTTATGGTCTACTATGTACCCCCTCTATTTCTTGAAGTGTATAGAGAAATTGGGAAGAGGAGTCAAATCCGTTTTATTTTTACTCATTTGATGGAGGCCTGCGCTTATATCGCAGGTTATACAATCTTCACGAGGGCCGCCGAATCTCTCAAATGAGGGGGGTTGATACAGTACCCAAGTTAAGAGATATAGTTACGTGGGGAAAGTAGAACACAGCAAATCAGCCTCCAATAATTACCATGTGTCCTCCTCGCAGTATGGAAGCAAGCTTCACTACTCTCAGTAGGAAACCGACCAATCCCCCAAGTTAAGCTGAGTTATAATACAAGGACTTGTAGATTATGATACTGATACCAAAGAATGATTTTGAGGGGTCAAAATCTTTTTATAAGGCCCTTTTCGGCCCGCCCGAACAACCGGGTTTTTCTTAGTTTTTCTGGTAGGCCAAACAGGCAAACAGGGTCCAAAATGTTCAATTATCTGCTTCTATCGCACGGACGCCACGGAGTTATAAACAAAGGAATAAAGTAATAGAAAATTCCACAATAAATACAGAGCGTTCAGCTAAGGGAAAAGCAGGAGGCAAATATCCTAAAACTGATATTTTAAGAACCAGATCAAACGCTATAAAAATTCAGGAGAGAAGCCTTCCCAAGGGGACCAACTTAGACCTCATACAAGGAAATCAAATCCCCTAGGAGCTAGAACTGCCCCTTACCTTGAAACTATTGCTATACAGTAGCTTGTAATGGCGCACTGGCAGAGCTCAATGGGGCCTTTAACCCCTATGTAATGGACTAGCGGGCCCACCTGTATTTTTCAGAGGATATCAAAGGAACCAAATCCCCCAACCGGACGAGTGAGAGCAACTCGACAAAGCTTTGAATCCTTCATACTAGCCCCTTTACTTTGAGACAATTGCTGTGATTCCTGAACTCATGATTCAGATTCCTCCTCAAAACATGCTTGCTCTAGGAATCGTTTATTTTTCCCTACCATCTCTAGTTAAAAAATTTTTCTTTCAAAATTTCTTAAACCGTTAAAATAAAATCAAGTTGCTTTCGTACCATTTCATTCTTCCAGCCTCTAAGGCCCTGCTTGGCTCGCGCCATCAGTAAGGTAAAACCTTACAAAATGTCAACTATAAGGTTTCCCAATGTACAATTTGTAAGGTAAGGAAACATACTTAAGTAAGGGAGGTGTTGCCAAACAGCCCAAACAACCAGTGTAAAGTTAGATGAAAATGTATGGGGTTGCCTCATGGTTCGGACCTTAGATATTTAACATAGGGTTTAATAAAAGCAGTCAACACTGTAACAAAGAGGGTAAAATAGAGGAAGATAATGTAGAGTACTGTAGGGTATACAATAAATGAATGTTTTGTGTTTGTTCGAAGTGGGAAAATTCTACTTGTGGGGGGTATAACCTAGAAGAACTGGTCGTGCATTCTTTTTTTTTTTCCCTCTCATTTCATGTTATATAATCCTAGTTACCTCTCAAAAGGCAATTCATAAGGTTTTCAAAGACAGCGTTTCTAAAGGCTGTGTTGCCAAACAGACAAACCTTACGAAATCCCTTCCACAAGGAAAACCCTTTCAAAAATGCATTTTGTAAGGTTTCACCTTACTGATGGTGCGAGCCAAGCAGGGCCTAAGTTTTGTTTTAATTTCGCACTTCGCTGAAACCTGGTATGACCGTAGTCGAGTGACCGGATGTGAAGAATTTTCACTTCAGTCAACTTCCCGCGTGGCCAACTTTATGATTAAAGTCACTTACGGGTATGGTATGGTATACAATAGTGTTTTCCACGAGCCGAGGAGCTCGAAGGCCCGGCTTATCTAAAATTTGGCTCTAGCTTCCCAGATGAGTTTTACTTGTCAAAGGGGCTTTATGAATACTGCAGCATCTCGGCGGTAGGATGTAGAAAAAAATTTGTATTTAATATTTGGAAGACCGTATTCTCCACTCATGTCTGCCAGAGGCCCTGCTTGCAACCCGGTTGGCGAGTGACATCCAGTGGCCACTAAATCTGGGCTCGAGCTATTTTTCTCGAGCCTATGATGACATGCCCGAGCCAATTCGCCCACCAGCTTGCTCGTGGCAAACACTACTTCTGGGCAAGGGTGGTCCGATTTCATTTCCATGCACCGGCGGCGGATCCTGGACCTGCCTGGTAGGGTTCGGGTCATGCGGTACGTTGCTGTGCTTGGAAGTGCAGGAAAGTGGTTAATATTTTGTGGCGCATGTCGCGCTACATCAGAGTGCGCATTGAAGTACAGGCACAACTTGAAGTATGATAGTAGTAGTAATAAATTTATCTCCTCCCATAACATCCGCCGTGTACGTCGGTTACAAGTGCCATAGCTGATAATTTTCTTAATATCTTCTTCATTAAAAACAGGAGGACGTCCGGTACACTTGCGGTTGGAGGGTGTGCCTTGAGCCTTCATGTGTAGGTAGATCGTCCGGCAGGTTTGCCAGTTAATTCCCACCTCTTTAGCTATTTCTTTCCAAGGTGTCAGTGTTCCTTTTTCGGTTCAGTGATCTCTGAGCATCACTATATGAAGCCGTCCATCGGGGATAGTCTCTTTGCCATGATCTTTCAATGGTAATTGCTTCGAGTACCATGGATCTTCATCGATGATGGATACCAATATCTTACTGAATGCAGGTAAGCGACCTCACCCTCTACATTGTTACGATACATAAGCAATTTTGCTACACAGCGCGACACAGCGCCACAAAATATTAATCACTTTCCTGCACCCCCTAGTACAATACCATACACGATCGATACCCTAACCGTAAATTATATGTAAGGTACAATACTGGAAAACAGAAATTCGCTCCAAAAGTTTCAATGTTGGATAAGTGTGTCTTCTGCCATCGAGTTCAAGTCGAGCCGGATCCAGAAATTCTTGTCCACAATGCTGGAGTGTGATGAGGTTTCTTTTCCTCCTTTCTACTTGTCACATCTCTCTCGAAATCTGAAAGTTTCTTTGTATGATACTGGTCCGGCTCGCGGGTCTGGTAAGTTTACAGTACGTCACGCTAACTGCATTGTACCGTATCGTATTTATGCTCCGTAATCACACCAGTTCGAACGATACGGGTGACCGAGTGAGTGTTGGTGATTCCATGTATGCTAGGGATCACCATGGGAGCCTTGGCTGTAGTGATTATCAGGTGCTGGGAGGAATGGTAGTGGATGGTTCGATGTTTGAATAAATCACATTACTGCTAGTATATCCTGAGTCTTCTTCATATCCCAACTATCAATTCATCTTCGAGAAGTATCCCACCCCGGGCACAACGAATACAAAGCAAGCCTTATAAATAAAATCCCTTCGGAAACTGCCAAACATCCAGAAATATCGCCATTTTTCCCCCTCCACTATATAAAGATCTTCCACTCCCCCCTTCTTTTCCCCCTTCTCTCCCCAATAATATTCAATGTTCGGTCAAACAATTGTGTCCTTTTCCCCTCTCTGCAGACCACCTTTTACTAAAAGTGCTGTAACCTATCCGACAACATCTACCAGAAGAAATCTTAGATAGGTTTCCCCTCCCCCCTTCTCTCCCATGAACAGATGCTAGCTTAATTATAGGTCATAGATCCCGTCCTCAAATGATGAAATACATATTGGTTACTTCATAAGTAATTAAATTATGAGCAGAGGGACTTGGATTTACGTTTGGCGACCTATACGTATAATCCTTGTCTGCTGAAAATACCATTTATTTCGGAATTTCTGATGAAATCTTTGGGGATTTGAGTTTAGTGAGTGGTTTCACTTTTGGGATTGGGATAGACTTTGGTATAGTGGTTTTGGTTTTAGGCATTTTCAACTCATATGATGAGAACAAGAGGATATGATATAGAATCATCACCATATTCATATGCAGCACACCTTCTATTCCGATGAGTTCTTTAGCTTTTCTTTTCTTTTTGTTATTGCTGTTGATTATTCTTGTTTCTTACTTTTTCTTATTCTTAACTACAGTATTATACCTTACAGTGTTTTATCCCACTCTACATAGTTTATGATTTTTTTTTTTGCGTTCTTTCTTTGCTCTTCTTTTCAAGTGATTCCATCAAACCCTTTACTCAGTACACCTGCTGAAAAGATTATGTCTCGTTTCTAAATTTCCGGGTGGGGGATATCTCAGGGCTGATTTTTTTGTTTTAGGAGATAGAAACTTTGATAGAGAACCTCTGAAAGTATAATACGAGCTTAAGCTTATTCTGAGCTGTCCTGTGCTCTCGTGATCAGTGTGAACTGGAGATTGTGCTGTTGTTCGTGGATCCTGGTGACAGACTCTGGCAGTCCGGCTTGCTTACTTGTGTAATACCAATAAGCCGCTGCCATATACAGCACATCGATGCCACTCTATCGTAGACGTTTTGTGATGTATACGGCGGTGTGGCGAGTAGACTCGTGCATTCCATTATTCTAGGTTGAAGTGACTCTCGGGATGGAGTCCGGTATTTGAGCGGTTGGCGGTGTTCGAATAATACGGTACGCTACCGTATCGTATTTCACGCTATGTAAAGATACCGATTGGAACCCTACTGCCTGACGAGTGATGGGATATGATTTGTTAAATCTGATTTTACGCTTGCTGCGGATGTCGGATATTCGCGGAGGTATGTCGGGAGAATATAATATTGATATAGCAGGTAGAGGTGTGCTTCAAACAGCATGCATATATGTACTGTATGTACAGCATGAGAAAACGGGAGACCATTGAAGCCGGGGGAGTGCTTTTTCATCATAGGTGGGGTAAGTTACCCGCACTACTTACAAAGCCCTAGCGTGACGTATGGAAATTCAGCACTATCCAAACTGCAGGGGATGACGGGCGCAAAGAAACTCTATCTAATCAGATTGCTCACATTCTGGCATGAAGATTTGGCAGTTTGATCACCTTTTCTTTTCTTTTTCTTTTTCTCCCATGCAAAAATGTCTTCTACTATCATAGGATGTTGCTAGGAAAGAAAAAGTGCTATCCGAGTAAAAGTGTTCATCGAGTGATATAGCGTGGGTGGCAAATTCTGAGCGGCTCCCATAACGAATTACACTCTACTGCAGTAGTAATTGAAATGGGCCCCTAATGGCATCCCGTACAAGCAAATGCCAAATAGGCTGGACAATTATCAACCGCCACCTAGGGGCGGAAACGGGCCAATGTGCTAAGTTCGTCTAGACATTGGCAGATATTTATGGAATCCAGAATTGAGCATTGAAGAAGAGGTTAACGCAAAATCCTCAAAGACACGAATCCTGGTTATCATTGGCGCTGCTGGATGAAGTGGACTCCCTGTCGTTGACACTTTTAGTTGATCTTCAACGCCGAGACTGGTAAGGTGTTGCTACGTCACGACGCCAAGACATGCTGGTTGCCGTAGCGACGGATGACCCTAAACAACAAACCTCTCCCCAGCCTCCTAACTTCCAAGGCGCAACTACCAACCACCAGCCATCCAGCAGAATTACCCCCTCATTTTCTTCCCTCTCCCACCCACCATTCACTCGCACACATACACCTTCATTTTTCTCCAACCACCCATTTCGATCCATCACGATTTTACGAATTCCTCCTTCATTCCTATCGACAAACTTCGGATTTTCTGCTGCACATATATTCCTCCACCACCTCTATTTACCACGTTGCACTGGCACGGCGGTAGCTAGGCATGGCTCCTCGTCCGTTTCCTATCTTTGCTCCTTCTCTGGGGAATTATCCTAGCCCTAGAGACTTGAATAATCCATCTACAATCCTCAACAAACGTACCGACTACCTTCCCCGCTCTTCGGCACCTGCTTCTTCATCATCAAACCTTTTCAATGAGCTCTTCTCAAGGGCTGTCAGTTTCTTCACAGCCTTGGAACCGTCCCCTTCGGCACTAGAAGGACGGGACCTAGAACCACGTGGATCATATGTCAGACCAAAATCGATGACTGCCGGTGTACTCGTTGTCTTTTGTCTGCTTGGAGCATCAATTGGACTTATGGTTCTCTGGTTATTCGTTCGTAAGGGTGGGTTCATGTGGAAGGAATCCGACTGGGAAGATTACAAATCCTCTGTGCTGCGTCGACCAGCTGCCCGCCCTGATGACGCTATCACAGTTTTCTCAGATGGTTCCGCTCGCCGTGCTGGTGGCAGCACAATGGGGGCTCGCACGGTCGTCCTTGGGGAGCTCGACACAACATACACCAAATCTGAAGTCATTCGTGGACCACGGGCTAAGGAATTTAACGAAAAGAAAGGTGCTAAGTCTGTCGTTGGGGGGTTGTGGGCACAAGCTCAGGATGCGTTCGGAAGGTTACGTGGTGGAGAGGGTGATGCAGCAGTGATCCACCGCCCTCGCCGTGTCAAGCGGCAAACGAGAGAAGCGGATATCCGATCAGTCACTAGTATGGGAACTTTTGTTGATAACCAGGAACCTGCTCGCCCCGCCGGCTGGAAACCGGAAGACTCGGACTTGGGCAATTATCCGGATATGACTCGTGGTCAGACCATCATCAGACACCCACCTTCTGCGTTGAAAAAGTCTGGGACCGGACGTTCGAGGAATGTCCCGGGACGTAGATACCAAGACAACGATAGTGATGATTCAGATACCTCGTCGTCTTCATCTTCGGACTCGGACTCGGAGGACGAGAGTGTTACTCAGAGTGCATTGGGTATGGCAAAGGGAACGAAGGTTTATACGCACCCATACGTGATCGGACGGCAACAACAACAACAACAGGAGAGAAGTGGAATTAGTTCTGGAGGTACATACGGAGTTGTCCCTCCCGCTCCACCAATGTCGAATGCCCTCGTTCCGATTGAAACTAGCTTGGTGCATATGCAAACCGGAATGGTACATGTCCCACGGGGGGGAGCTCCGAGAAGCTCCAGGAAGAAGGGGTATAGAAAAGGGAGTGCCGGGAGTCTGAGCTCGGATGGGAGTATGAGGAGTTCTAATGCTTAAGTTATGGGGTTATGGTTATGTCTTATCTGGTGGGGGGCGGGCTCTATTCCTTATCTTGTGTGGGCGGGCGATACCTTTTTTTTTTTTTTTTTTTTTGATATCCTCTTTTTTCTTTCCCCTTTTTCCTCCTTGATATCGAAGGAAAGCATATGTGGGAGTAGTCTGTTTGTCATGGGAAACATGGAATGGGAAAGGTGTTTTTATTTTTATTTTTATATAATTTATTTATATTCTATTACAGCCTTGTGTTCTTTCTTACTGTACCCTTTTTTCCTTTTTCATATCGTGTATTTGGGAGATGGGACAAAAAATGGCTTGGATTATGGTAGGGAATGGAAAATGGATCATGTAACGTAAGGCAACGAAATGCACCGTACAGTAGCTACGATACCGGTAACTTGGGTTAGGAATGAAAACAATCGTACTGTATTGTATTCTGAATAACGTGACGACGGGGCTTTTGTTATCTGATGGTCAACTATACCAGTGTAAAGCGTATCCATCTATCGATCGACTGTCGTACCGTACCGGAGACTAACAACGGTGATGGATCCGTGAAAGAGGGAGGGGTAAGCTTTAGCAATGGCGAATAAACGGTTTATGATACAATACCAACACCACATTACGTTATTTAGTACTTTTTTTTTTTTCTTCTCTTTCCTCACGAATTGAACATGTGCTTTGTGATGGGG
The DNA here is from genome assembly GCA_003788595.2 of Choiromyces venosus 120613-1. Classification (NCBI taxonomy): domain Eukaryota; kingdom Fungi; phylum Ascomycota; class Pezizomycetes; order Pezizales; family Tuberaceae; genus Choiromyces; species Choiromyces venosus. Next base: position 24,173 of record ML120369.1, read on the forward strand.
TTAGCAAATTTATATTGTATTTGTATCATAGGGAGTTGTTATTATTCAAGTCTGTAGTACCCTGCGGTATATATTCAAGAAGTTGTTACTTATTGCCTTGCGACCCTTGTCACCCAACGGTGAAGCTAAAGAGTTTGTGACTTGACTTGATTCCAAAACGAAACCAGCCGACTATGCGTAGTCTAGCTATCATACCAGATTGGGAGAGGATGGGTGAGGAGAGTTACCGTACCGTCCTATCGATAAGCGGTACGGGGTAGTAAGTCTTGTGATGTGATAGTTAAGCTTCTCACTTACGGTATTTCTCGCTTTTACAAGTACTGTACAAGGTGCGTGACATGTTACCGGAATAGCTATTGTGACGGGAGGAGGTTTATCATACTCCGAGTTGGTGAGTACGGTATGGTAAAAACTCGTGTTATCCACCATCTCCATCACCCCCTGTAATCTCAGGATTCAGAGACAAAAGCTCCTTCCAGAATTGGTATAAGATCAGTCCTCAGGCCATGTTGGATCTCATTAACTGGTATTCGCGATTCTATTAACCTGTCCATCTAAAACAATCGTGGGTTGATCGGCTGATAATCTGATAGTGGATCACACGAGTTACATACCGGTACGGTGGAGTGCAGGCACAGAATTGGAGTCGTACGAGTACTTGAACGAGCGCTGGGAAGGGTGAGACATTGGTCACACCCGCTTGGGATTTATGGTTTTCGGTGTCGGTATTAGACAGGCCTGGCTTTACTGTGACAGTGTAAGACTTGACAGAAGAGGATCTTGGGAGATTTAACAGAATTTTTGTCTTTGCATTGAGGTTATTGTTTTGGTTGAGTTGCGTGCTTGTTTGCGGAGTATCAACGTTTATTTTCACACAAAGTACTGTACGAAGTACAAGTAGAAAAACGGAAAAAAAAAAAAGGGGAAGAGGGAATAAAAGGGAAAAAGAAAACAAGATCGATGTCTTTCACATGCCCCGCTCTTCTTCTTCTGCCCACCCCCCTTCTTCTCTTTCAAGTTCTAATTAGCTTGGCGGCTCTCCCTCGCTTTCTCCCTCACTCTTTTCTTTCCTCGCCAAACGAATTCCTGTCTTTTACCCTACCCCTACCTTCTTTCCACTCCCCCCCTCCTTCCCCTTCTAATATAACCAAAGCTTAAACAATGCCCCCAAACAAAGTCCGCTTCTCGCCCACCGTCTCCCGATCACACACCCCGCCACACTCACCCTCGCCAACACCCTCCAACCCATCCATTCTCTACACCACCGATGACGACCCGGACTCCAACGACGATGACTCGGTGCGCCAGCACCTCCTGCTGACAACGGCAACGACGCGACCGCCGGTGCGCCGGCGCCGACGACTGAGTAAGCAGAATGTCTGGGTGAGGCTTGGAATGACGGTCCTGCTGGCTGTGGCCTTGCTCGGCTTGGGAGTTCTGTTTGGGGTGATTTTTTGGGAGAACGAGGAGGGGATTGGTGCGTTTTCCTTCAGTCCTAGGTGGTGCTCGGAATTGGTTATGGGGGGAGGTGGAGGTGGTAGTGGGGAGGGGAGAGGGCGATTGTCGGGGGTTAGGATTAAGGGAGAAGAAGAACAAGATTGGCTGACGGAAGGTGCGCGGGGGTTCGGGGGTGTAGTTGATGATGGGATTCTGGTGGATGCACCGCGGGGGGCAGTTAGTAGTGATGTATGTAGGACCTACTCTGTCTCTCTTTCCTGCCAATCGTTCGTCTGAAGCTTTTTGATTGGTGGGGAAGTGTGGTGCTGATCTTGCCTTGCGGGATGTATTAGGTCCTCACTTGCTCGAGAATTGGCGTTGGACTTTTGAAGAAGGGTGGGAATGCGGTTGATTCTGCTATCGGTAATTTTTTTTCTATTATTTCGTGGCTTATGGTTAGGGTTGCGGTGCTGATGGACGTGTAAGGGACTGCGGCATGCATTGGGGTTGTGAATAGCTTCGCTAGTGGTATCGGTGGTGGAGGGTTCATGGTTGTGCGTGAGGGTAATGGGCGATCTAGATCTTACAATTTTAGAGAAACGGCGCCGGGGAATGCTTCTTGGGATATGTACAATGGTTTGTCCTACTCTTCCTTCTATAATACAGTGTTACCTCTATATCTGCAATTGTTGAGTCTTGGTTAAGGCACAGGCTGACTTGGTACACTATCATACAGGCGATCCACTGAAAGCACAGGTCGGCGGTCTCGCGATCGCAATCCCCGGAGAAGTCCACGGATACGCCACGGCACATGCCCGGTCTGGCCGGATACCCTGGCAAGAGATTTGGCAGCCGTCGATAGACTTGGCAAGAAGAGGTTTCCACGTCCCGCCGACGCTGGCTAGAATAATCGCCAAGGAGGCACCATTCTTTCAAGAGCATAGAGAGGAATGGGGATATCTGTTTAACCAGGATACCGGCGAGCTCTTGCAGGTTGGGGAGCTCATGAAGAGGGAGGCGTACGCACGCACGCTCGAGGTGATTGCTGGCAAGGGGGAGTATACTCGCGGTGGGATATATTCCGGAGTGAAACAATTCTATAACGGAAGTATTGCGGAACAGCTCGTTGAGGTGGCAAACAGCCATGGGGGTATATTGACCACCGAGGACTTTTCGAGGTATTTTACAATTATCGAGGATACGCTCAAAACGGACTTTAATGGGCGGGAGGTTATCACCTGCCCACCCCCTTGCAGGTATGTCTAACAAGTTTGGCATTTCAGGTGTGTGGGGGAAGCTTTTCTGATTGAATTGGTTGGCTACAGTGGGGTGGTATTAATCGAGGGATTGAATATTGCTGAAAAGCTGGATATGAATGATCCAGATAAGTCATTATCCTACCATTATTTAGTGGAGTATGCTTTTTGTTTTATAAACATGATAATATAAACTAACGCTTCATGCAGGATAATGAAATGGATATCAGCAGGGCGTACCGAACTGGGAGACCCCACGGACCCAGTCGTGGCATCCAATTCCAAGAGGATACACCAACTGCAAAGCAAATCCTATGCAAAAGCTGTTCGGGCGAACATATCCGCTGACACCACCTACTCGTGGGAACATTACAATCCAGCGTACGAGCCCGTAGATCCCAAGGGAACCTCCCATCTATCCGTGCTGGATAATTACGGAAATGCCGTAGCCCTCACAACCACCGTGAACCTGTACTGGGGTGCTAAAGTCCACGACCCACAAACCGGGATCGTCCTCAACTCGGAAATGGACGACTTTTCTATTCCTGGTCGCTCAAACGCGTATCGTCTCGAGCCGTCGATATATAACTACATCATCCCCTACAAGAGGCCATTATCATCCACTACTCCCACCATCATCGTTGAAGAGGATGGAGTCCCCGGACTCGTCATTGGTGGCTCGGGTGGCTCACGAATCGTCACGGGTGTGTTCCAGGCTATTGTGAAGAATTACCTGTGGGGATATAGCCTTCTGAACACGATCAAGAGTCCTCGGCTGCATCACCAATTGATCCCCGAGATGGTCTTTGCCGAGAGCGGTGTTGAGAAATGGATTTTGGAGGGTCTTGAAGAGCGAGGACACGTTGTTGAGCAGAAAGGCGTCGGGGAAGCGTCTGGTGGGAGTGTCATACAGGCCGTGAAGGGCATGGACAGTGGTCGAGTGGAAGCTGTGGCTGATTGGTGGAGGAAAGGAGGCGTAAGTTTTTTTTTCTTTCTTCCTTTCCCTTTCCCTTCCTTCCCTCCTTCCTGTTCCCTTGCCCTTTTTTCCCTTTTGTTTTCGTTCTCTCCACCGATTGATTGCGCTCTTCGCGTAGACGTCATTGGGGGTTACTTTTTCTACTCTGTCCCTTTTGGCATAATAGTCGATCTGACAGGGCTGACTGCGTTCTACAGAGAGCCGCTGGGTATTGAATTGAATGCATACTGTACGTGATAAACCCGCGGGGGTGGGGTAAGTTTGATGTTTGGGTTACACTGGCTCCTCATATGGAAACGAGGGTCTTGAGGGAAACTTCCCAGGCTCATCTCAACTACTCTACTCCCCCCGGTATTGGTAGTAAGTAAATACCTTGATAGAGCAGGTACAGGTACAAGTAACTGTGCAAGTATGAATTATGGGTTAGTAGGGTTAGTTACATAGAAACGCTTCCTTTTTTTTCTTCTCTTTCTTTTCTTTTCATTGTGTTTTTTTATCTTTTTCTTTTACGATGGTTATGGGATTGGAATGGTGGGCTTTGGTTATGTTTGTTCGGTGTACGGCAGCGGAAATTACAATAACTATTAATTCTTACTCCTTACTCCCTTATTCAACCATATTTTTTTCCCCTTTATTTTCCCACGAGGCTGGCTGGCATTGGCAATTACTTGGAATACGATACTTTTTTGTTGTTTTGTTGTATTGCTTGGTGGTAAAGTTCCAGGAAGGTGTAAGGTCTAGCTCCAACCAGACCAAGCAAGTGGGCCTTTGGGGGCAGGGCAGATCAGAATTCCATTTGTTGGCCCAATGTTGGGGGTAGCGTTTTTCCGGACGCGGTTACCGGGGGTTTCGTTTCGCTTACCCTGCTTTGGGAGTAAGAGCTACCCCGGCTGCAAATCTGGGTGCCTTTTAGAAATGGTAGGTATCATACTTATCTATCTACCCGTTGACTTAAGTTACTTGCTGATTGTAACTGTACCTCTCCGGTAGGGTGGGATAGGGGGTAATTATTAGCAGGATGATGATTTCCTTGCGGTTAAGGAGGAGCAGAGGGAGTAGGAGGGGATGACGGTGGAAGGATATCTGTGGTCAAAAGTAAGGTACGGTACCAGTTTATGATTCCCCCTCCTTACAGGTGTAACAGCGGAGGTTGAAAAGGGGGGGCAAGCGGGGATATCGATTGTACGGTTTCGATGGTACAGTAGATTTATCGAGTAGTTGTGTTACGGGGCGTTTACGCGGATCCGTTTTGGCTTTTCGAAGCTGTGGAAGAGATTGGAAGGGGACTTTGGATGGAAGGGACTGTACAGTAATAAGTTAGTCTGTAACTCTACTCTGCAGTGGTGAGAAGGTTGAGGGTTGGTTGTTGAGCAAGGTTGTTATGATGATAGGCGTGAATGGTGGGGTGTGTGAGTGTGTACGGTATGGAGGGGAAGGAAGGAAGGAACTGTACGAGTAAGGGAGGGAGGATTAATTGATGGATGGGCAGGTACGGTACGGTAGTGGGTGGGCACAAATAAGAAGGGGAAAAAGAAAAAAAGTATATGCTCCGTAGTTCAACGATACCGGGGTGTGTTCTTTTTGAAATTCTTCCCACACCCCAACGCTTTTTCTCATTGGTACTGTACGCTCGAGGCATGTCCCAACATACCTAGCCTACCGGTATCTATGGTATCTGAAGTAAAGCAAACCTCTCCTCCACCTCTCCCTCTAAAGGAAGAAAAAAAATTCCTAGTCCATCAATTCCCCTTCCTCTCCTCCTCCATCCATACCTTTATTAAAACTCCCATACCCCCCCCTCCTCTTCTTCCACTCTCTTCCTCTCTCCCGTCAATCCTTGAAATTTCTTTTCCCTTTCCCTTTTTGTTCTCGTTCTACAATTTAATACCCCATTTTTTATTCCGCTCTGCTTCTAGCACCATCATCAACCATACCACCACTCTTTACCGGGTTCTCCTTCCTCCCGCATTTCAGCATTCTCTCCCCACTACTCATCGTTTTATCCTCCCCTTCCTCCTACATCACCTCCCTCCCTCCTCTACCTGTACCAAAGCCTCCTTCAGGAGGAGAAGGAATCATAGATACTACAATATGGCGTCTGATACTTCGGCCAGCGTCGCCGCTATAATGCGGCACAACGGGACAGTAGGGGAGCCTGGGGGCAAGAAGAGACAGGTCATGCCGAGTTATTCCGCCAAATTTAATCTCCCAACTCACTTCATCGGTGGGAATCATCTTGCCGTTGCTGCTCCGAGTGCGGTAAAGGACTTTGTTGCGTCGCATGATGGGCACACAGTCATTGAAAAGGTATGGAGAATAACAGACTTGTCATCGTCCTCAATTCATATATTTCTGTAGCAATTGATTGAAGAGAAGCTAATTGGGATGATTTTTTATGCGGGATTTAGGTTCTGATTGCAAACAACGGAATTGCGGCAGTTAAAGAGATTAGAAGTGTGAGGAAATGGGCGTACGAGACGTTCGGTGATGAGAGAGCTATACAATTCACCGTAATGGCTACGCCAGAAGATTTACAGGCCAATGCGGATTACATTCGTATGGCAGATCAATACGTTGAGGTTTGTTTCCTTCCAGTTTGAAACTTCCATTTCTCTCCTACTAGTTGCTAGCTACTCAACTGCCCCGCAATTTTGCGGGAGAGAGTTGGTAGCGATTGTGTTGGTTGTGGTGGGGGGAAGGTTTGAAACGAAAAGTTTATTTTGGAGCCTCATTCGAAGCTAATTGGTTGCTTAACGACGACAATATAGGTACCCGGTGGAACAAATAATAACAACTATGCCAACGTAGAGTTAGTTGTTGATGTTGCCGAGAGAATGGGGGTTCATGCTGTTTGGGCTGGATGGTGCGTTTGATTCTGTTAATTTATTTGATGGTGGAGATTCAAAGTTTTACTTTTTTTTGGGTGGTAATGCTGATAATGAGATCTTTTACAGGGGTCATGCCAGTGAAAACCCAAAATTACCAGAGAGTTTAGCTGCGTCGAAGAATAAGATTGTTTTTATCGGCCCCCCTGGCTCGGCTATGAGATCTCTGGGAGATAAGATCTCGTCGACTATCGTAGCTCAGCATGCTGAGGTTCCGTGTATTCCATGGAGCGGATTGGGAGTCAGGGAGGTACAGATTGACTCGGAGGGTTTGGTCACCGTTGCCGACGACGTCTATAGGAAGGGATGCACTCACTCAGCCGAAGAAGCTCTGCAGAAGGCGAGGGAGATTGGATTCCCGGTCATGATCAAGGCCTCAGAAGGTGGTGGTGGAAAGGGTATCCGAAAGGTCGACTCGGAAGAGGGCTTTACGAGCTTTTACAACCAGGTTGCTGGAGAAGTACCCGGATCGCCAATTTTCGTCATGAAGTTGGCTGGAAATGCCAGGCATTTGGAGGTACAGCTGTTGGCGGACGAGTACGGAAATAATATCTCGCTTTTCGGTCGTGATTGTTCCGTACAGAGGAGACATCAGAAGATTATTGAGGAGGCGCCGGTCACTGTCGCTAACCAGACTACATTCTCCAAGATGGAGAAGGCTGCCGTACGATTGGGGAAACTTGTCGGATATGTTTCTGCTGGTACCGTCGAATATCTCTATTCTCACTCGGACGATAAGTTCTACTTCCTTGAGTTGAACCCCCGTCTCCAGGTAGAGCATCCTACTACCGAGATGGTCACTGGTGTAAATCTTCCCGCAGCACAACTTCAGATTGCTATGGGTCTGCCTCTACACAGAATCCGCGATATTCGTCTACTGTACGGTGTCGATCCGGCATCCACCGGCGAGATCGATTTTGATTTCTCCAAGGATGGCTCACAACTTACCCAGCGAAGGCCAACCCCTAAGGGCCACACCACCGCCTGTCGTATCACTTCCGAGGACCCCGGTGAAGGATTTAAGCCTTCCAGCGGTATGATGCACGAGCTGAATTTCCGATCCTCTTCAAACGTCTGGGGTTACTTCTCCGTCGGCACCGCCGGAGGTATCCATTCCTTCTCCGACTCGCAGTTCGGTCACATTTTCGCCTATGGTGAGAACCGTAGCGCTTCCCGAAAACACATGGTCGTCGCTTTGAAGGAATTGAGCATTCGAGGCGATTTCAGGACAACAGTCGAGTACCTCATTAAGCTCTTGGAAACTCCGGCCTTCGAAGATAATACCATTACCACCGGATGGCTTGACGAGCTCATCTCCAATAAGCTTACCACCGAGCGACCGGATACTTTCCTCGCGGTTGTTTGCGGTGCTGTTACTAAGGCTCATGTTGCGAGTGAAATTTGCATGACCGAGTACAAGGCTTCTTTGGAGAGAGGTCAAGTCCCCGCCAAGGATATCCTCAAGACCGTATTCCCGGTCGACTTCATCTACGAGGGCAAGCGTTATAAGTTCACGGCTACACGATCGAGTGCCGATTCTTACCATCTTTTCATCAACGGTTCCAAGTGTAGTGTTGGCGTGAGAGCCTTGTCAGACGGTGGTTTGTTGATCCTCTTGAGCGGGCGCAGTCATAACGTCTACTGGAAGGAGGAGGTCGGAGCTACTCGTGTTAGCGTAGACAGCAAGACATGTCTGTTGGAGCAAGAGAACGATCCTACACAACTTCGAACACCTTCCCCCGGAAAGTTAGTCAAGTTCCTCGTCGAGAACGGAGAGCATGTTAAGAAGGGACAGGCATTCGCTGAAGTTGAGGTCATGAAGATGTACATGCCTCTTCTTGCACAGGAAGACGGCCACGTTCAATTCATCAAGCAACCGGGATCTACTCTCGAGGCTGGTGATATCCTCGGTATATTAGCTTTGGATGACCCAAGCCGTGTCAAGCACGCTACTCCCTTCGATGGCCAACTTCCTGACTTTGGCCCGCCCCAAGTCGTCGGTACCAAGCCGCCCCAGAGATTCACACTCCTCACCACCGTCCTCAAGAACATTATTGATGGTTACGACAACCAGGTCATCATGGCCACCTCTCTCAAGGAGCTTATTCAGGTTCTTCGTGATTCCGGGCTTCCTTACGGAGAATGGGCCGCACAATTCTCTGCCCTACACGCCAGAATGCCACACAAACTTGACGCCGCTTTCTCACAAGTTGTTGATAGGGCCAAGGCCCGCAAGGGTGAATTCCCGGCGAAGCAGCTCCGCAAGACTTTGGATAAGTTCTTGGAAGATCACGTTGCTGCTGGTGACGTGGAGTTGTTAAAGTCTGCTCTTCTGCCTTTGATTGAGATAATGGATCGGTATTCCGAGGGGTTGAAGGTTCATGAGTTGTCGGTTTTCTTGGGACTTGTGGAGCAATACTGGAGTATTGAGAAGTTATTCTCGGTGAGTTTATTATTCCGGAATCGAAAGGGTTGAATTATGTGCTAATATTTTATAGGGACCAAATACCCGTGACGAAGACGTCATTCTCAGGCTCCGTGATGAGAACAGGGACGATATTAATAAGGTTGTTCAGGCGGTGCTTTCTCACAGCAGAATTGCGTCCAAGAATAATCTTATTCTGGCAATTCTCGAAGAGTACCGTCCTAATAAGCCCAACAATGGGCCTATCGTCAAGTTCTTCCGACCAATTCTCAAGAAGCTTACCGAGTTGGAATCCCGTGTTTCGGCTAAGGTTGCGCTCAAGGCTCGTGAAGTACTTATCCAATGTGCCCTGCCTTCACTCGAGGAGAGAGCCGCTCAGATGGAACATATTCTCCGCTCCTCCGTTGTCGAGTCGCGATATGGTGAGACTGGATGGGAACACAGAACTCCTCACCAGGAGACTTTGAAGGAGGTTATCGACTCCAAGTATACTGTCTTCGACGTCCTTCCCACATTCTTTGCTCACGCCGACCCTTGGGTTTCATTGGCTGCTTTGGAGGTATACGTTCGTCGAGCATACAGGGCTTACGAGCTACATGCTGTCAACTATCATAATTTGGACTCTGAACCTCCTTTTATCGTCACTTGGGACTTCCAGCTGAGGAAGGTTGGTGTTACTGAGTATGGTATGACCCAGCCTTCGGCCCCGGCAACTCCTACCGTCGAGCGCGAGGGATTCAAACGTGTCGGATCTATCAGTGATCTTTCATTCCTGGTCGGAAAGTCTGAGATCGAACCTGTCCGAAAGGGTGTTATCATTCCCGTTACCTTCCTTGATGAAGCCGAGGAGTACCTTGTCCGCGCTCTTGAGCTTATTCCCCTCGGAAAGGGTGCCAAGCCTACCGGAAGCGGATTGATGGCTAATCTTGAGGGACGAAGACGCTCTATGCCCCTTTCCGCACTCGAAGCTGAGGAGGAGGATTCCCTATCTGCTGTTTGCAACGTCGCTGTCCGAGATGCCGAATCCATGGATGACAAGGATCTTTTGGAGAGAATTCTTCCGCTTGTCGCTGATCACAAGGATGAGCTTCTTTCCCGCAACGTCCGTCGTATCACATTCATTTGTGGTCACAAAGACGGATCTTATCCTGGATACTTCACCTTCCGTGGTCCCGAATACCGCGAAGAGCAGAGCATTCGTCACATCGAACCTGCGTTGGCTTTCCAGCTTGAATTAGGTAGATTGTCAAACTTCACCATCAAGCCGGTCTTCACCGAGAACCGAAATATCCACGTCTACGAGGCGTACGGGAAGGAGGTTCAGAGCGACAAGAGGTACTTCACTCGTGCCGTCGTTCGTCCGGGTCGCCTGCGAGATGAGATCCCCACTGCCGATTACTTGATTTCTGAGACCGATCGCTTAGTCAATGATATCCTTGACGCTTTGGAAATTATTGGCAACAACAACTCTGATCTTAACCACATCTTCATCAATTTCACTCCTGTTTTCCCCCTCAGTCCCGAGGAGATCGAGCCTGCTCTTGGTGGGTTCATCGAGCGTTTCGGAAGACGTCTCTGGAGGCTCCGTGTCACCGGTGCTGAGATCCGTATCATCTGTACCGACCCCAAGAGCGGCCTCGCATACCCCCTTCGTGTCATCATCCAGAACGTGTCCGGATATGTCATCCAGGTTGAGATGTACGCTGAGCGAAAGACTGATAAGGGACAATGGGTATTCCACAGCATCGGTACCAAGTCCGGGTCGATGCACCTTCGTGCCGTCAATACTCCATACGCTGCCAAGGAGTGGCTGCAACCCAAGAGGTACAAGGCGCATCTTATGGGAACGCAATATGTGTACGATTTCCCCGAGCTCTTCAGACAAGCTTTCCATCAGAGCTGGTTGAAGACCGCCAAGAAGGTCCCCTCGTTCAAGGAGAGGATCCCCCCTCTTACCGAGTGCTTAGAGTATAGCGAGTTGGTACTGGATGATAATGGTGGCCTCGCCGAGGTTCAACGCGAGCCGGGAACTAACGCTCATGGTATGGTTGGTTGGTTATTAACCGCTAAGACTCCCGAGTACCCTCGAGGACGCAAGTTCGTCATTATTGCCAACGACATCACCTTCAGGATCGGATCTTTCGGTCCCGCCGAAGATAAGTTCTTCCACAAGTGCACAGAGCTCGCGCGAAAATTGGGCGTTCCGAGAATCTACTTGTCGGCTAATTCCGGTGCCAGAATTGGTATGGCGGAGGAGTTGATCCCGCATTTCGAGGTTGCATGGAATGAGGCGGATAAGCCAGAGTCTGGATTCAAGTACCTTTACTTTACCCCCGAGGTCAACAAGAAGTTTGCGGATAGAAAAACTAAGGCGGTTCTCACTGAGCGGATCGTTGAGGAGGGCGAGGAGAGATACAAGATTACAACCATCATCGGACAGGAAGATGGGTTGGGTGTTGAGTGTTTGAGGGGATCTGGGTTGATTGCTGGTGCCACTAGCAGGGCATATGAAGATATCTTTACTGTCACCCTTGTCACATGCCGATCCGTCGGTATTGGTGCCTACTTGGTTCGCTTGGGTCAACGTGCTATTCAGATCGAGGGACAGCCTATCGTGAGTTTCGCATTTTGTATGATTTTCCGAGTGATTTTTACTGATTTCGTTTTAGATTCTTACTGGTGCTCCGGCTATCAATAAATTGCTTGGTCGCGAGGTTTATACTTCGAACTTGCAATTGGGAGGTACCCAGATTATGTACCGCAATGGTGTCTCTCACTTGACTGCCAACGATGATTTCGAGGGTGTCCAGAAGATTGTTGACTGGATGTCGTACGTTCCTGAGAGGCGCGGAGCACCTGTTCCTATCTCGCCTTCTCCGGACCCATGGGACCGTGATATCGGATATACCCCTCCCAGTACCAAGGAAGCCTATGATGTTAGGTGGTTGCTTGCCGGAAAGGATGAAGAAGAAGGTTATCTTTCTGGTCTGTTCGATAAGGGATCCTTCCAAGAAACTCTTAGCGGATGGGCTAGAACCGTCGTTGTTGGCCGTGCTCGCATTGCTGGTATCCCTATTGGTGTTATTGCCGTTGAGACCCGCTCGGTTGAGAACGTCACTCCTGCTGATCCCGCTAACCCCGATTCTACGGAGATGGTCTCTCTCGAGGCTGGTCAGGTTTGGTATCCTAACTCTGCATTCAAGACTGCCCAGGCTATCAGCGACTTTAACCATGGAGAACAATTGCCGTTGATGATCCTTGCCAACTGGCGTGGATTCTCCGGCGGTCAGAGGGATATGTACAACGAGGTGCTCAAGTACGGATCTATGATTGTCGATGCTCTTGTCAAGTATGAGCAGCCAATCTTTGTCTACATTCCGCCATATGGTGAACTTCGTGGTGGCTCATGGGTATGTGTTTTCCTATTTTTATGAGTTATTCATTTGTTAATTATTATAGGTCGTGGTGGATCCTACTATCAACGCAAGCATGATGGAAATGTACGCCGACGAGGAATCTCGCGCTGGTGTCCTCGAGCCAGAAGGTATCGTCAACATCAAATATCGTCGCGACAAACAACTCGAGACAATGGCCCGCCTCGATCACGTGTACTCTGAATACCGCCACAAGCTTGCCTCAGGAACCCTTTCCCAAGAGGAAGCCTCCGAAATCAAGGTCAAGATGGCCGAGCGTGAGAACCTCCTCATGCCAGTCTACACTCAAATTTCCCTCCAATTTGCCGACCTGCACGATCGCGCGGGTCGCATGATGGCCAAGGGCACTATCCGCCAACCTCTGCAATGGCAACACGCGCGTAGATTCTTCTACTGGCGTATCCGCCGCAGATTGAACGAGGAGCTTTTCCTCAAGAAGATGGGTTTTGCCGATCGCGGTTCTACTCGCGGGGAGAACCTTGAGCGCCTCAAATCACTCATCATTGCTGAAGGCGGGGAATCTACCGTATTCGACGACAACGACAGACTCGTCGCGACCTGGTACGAGGACAACAAGATCGAGGTACTCGCTAAGATCGAGGGCCTGCGTCAGGACGGGATCGCATCGGAGGTTGAAGGGCTCTTACAGAAGAATGGGAAGAGTGCGTTGCGGGGTGTTGCTGCTGCATTGGCGAAGTTGCCAGAGGGTGATAGGGAGGAGGCTATGAAGATGCTTACTGGTGGGAAATAGTTAACTCTTTTTTCCTTTTCTTTTCTGTTTTTCTTTTTCTCTTGCCTCTTTTTCTCTTAAATCACTTGGTTTTACTGTATCGGTTTTTTCCTTTTTTTTTTTTCATGTTTTTTCATTTAAAAATATTGTATTATGGATTGCATGATTGGGTTTATGGCGGATGGATGGGCGGTAAATAGAGGGTGCACTATACTATATCCTATTGATAGCGATTTTCTGCGTTCTTGTGAAGTGTGGAGTTTTATAAAGCGCTTGTCTTGACTGACGGGGGTGTCGGTACGTGCAATATTTGTACTGAGTGAGTAATACTTGACATGTTAATAAATACTAAAGCCTCTATTCCACAACCTTACCAACTTACTACTTGTACTGTACCCCCATCCATATACCAAATCCGGCAAGCAAGGACTCAGCCCCGTTCTACTCTACCCTCCCAATCCAGCCACCAACTTTAACCAGCAAGCCTATCCGTTTCTGGAAAATCCTAATATTAAAGCACCCCAGTCCTTTTCTACTAACTTATTGTAGCAGTAATTATTCCATTACTACTACGGCTTTTGCCGTGCGCTGTACAATGATACAGTACGCTTGATCACATACCACTTCCCGCTAGCACTTTACAGAAGTGAGCGAGTGAGATGCTGTGAACACGCCGGACCTACACTACAGTAATCTCCGAAAGCTGTATCGGCCCTGCCAGCGTGGGAACGTGACTAGTACACGTAACACTCGCTGGAATTTGCCCGAAGGTTACAGGAGGATATGTCCATGGAGCACGGCAGTTTCCTTCCGGAAGGCTTGGAGTCGAGAGATTATGAGAGGAGCTTCTCTCTCTCTCTCTCTCTCTCTCTCTCTCTCTCTCGCCAATTGTTTCTTTCCCCCCCCCCTCGTCATGGCGGGAAATGTGATGGGAGTGTGCGGAGGTGTTTTGGACATGGAAGGGGTCGGGGTTTCCTTATTATTATTATCATCATCATATATTATGTTACTCTTGCTATTTTCGCTTTTTGGTTAGAAGATGGACGGGGCGTCACGAGATTATTACCATTCCCCCTCAGGTCCCGGGGGAAATCGGCGCTCACTCTGCGTTTGTTCGCTGCGCTGCTGGGTGTTGTCCAACTTTTGATGTTGGTTCTGATGACGCTATGTTATGAGTTGTGAGGTTTGGGGGCTATATCGGCACTGAGTGTGGGGGGTTGTGGTGCTTGATGTTTAGTGGTTTGGATCGAGGCTTTGGGCTTGGCTTAGGGATTTGGAGGAAAGTGTTTGGGTGTGGGAGAGTTTTTTTTTTTTTTTTTTGGGGGGGGGGGGGGGGGGGGGGGGGGGGGGGGGCGGGTATGTGATGGTGGGTGAAGTTTGGATTACTGTATTGTATGGGTGGGCGGGGTGTATAGTGGTAAGTTTCGTAAGGTGGATGGGATTGTCTGGAATGTTGCTGTGTTATGGAGTTGGGTGGTTCTGGTATGGGTATGAGTGGGGCGCGGAGGGAGGGAAGTGAGGTGTTGGGTGAGGTGGAGGGGATGGGTATTGGAGTGATGTGTGGGATGTTGGGGTTCTTTCTTCCCGGGGGTGGGGGTAGGTGTCGATGGGAGCGACCGGGCCGACGATAATAGAAATCTGGCATTTTCGAAATTGAGGAGGAGGAGGAGGGTAGATTTGTGGATTGTGTTGGTGACATGCTTGGGGAAGTAACTGGCTGGTTGGGAGTGCAAGGTTTTGGGAAGATTTGAAGATTAGTGGTGGTTATATGGCTAATCTAGGAATTTCACGAAAAGTACGGCATCAGGAACAGTTGCAGTAGTACTAATTTAAGCACAATAGTAGTTCTATGATACATCTATTCTTCCAGTTCCCAAAACGCAGAATCCCATATTACGCCCAATAAGGTACAAGTATCTATCCTTTTATATACAATGAGGACGAGACTAAACATTAAAAACTACCCTGCAAAAAAATGGAAAAAGAAATTTACATCAAAGAAATGTAGTAGACCAGCTCAATGGTGCTTTAGAAAAGCGAACGAAGAAAGGAAATTACACGGAGAATACATTTTATGATTAATCGTCTAATGGTAAGAAAAAGAATAAAAAAAAAGAGAAGCAAGGAGAGATATCGTAAAGAGTGATTCCCCTTCGGGCCTTTCTGTAGGACGATTCATTAAGAAAGGTTTGGCGTGATGGTTTAAAGGTAAGGCACTCTATCAAAGTCGCACGGGAGCGGAGGAGTAGACATAGTAGTGATAGTCTAGAGGAATAAAACAAAGCATGTCGGTTTCGGCGGAGGGATATCGGGGGTCTGAGGAGGTAGAAGGAGAGTCAAATGGTGTGTGAGTAAAGTTTTTTTTTTTGGGGGGGAGGGGGTGATTTGAAGAATAAGATAGCGGGACATGGCGCAGTTATGAAAATAGGAGATAGCCGGGTTGACAGAGGTCCGTGGAGATTACCATGTCTCAGTTCATGGCACAGCTTGCTCTGGCGGCGGTCTGCGTTTGTAGTAGCTTTATTACTCCCTCATGATTCCGGTGGGCAGCCCATGAGAGTGGAGTCCGGCCATCTTGGTCTGGATAGTCGGGGTTGACATCTTCCCGTGATAAAAGTAGCTCGGCAACTCCCTCATGTCCATTGTAGGCAGCCCACGAGAGTGGAGTCTGGCCATCTTGGTCTGGATAGTCGGGATTGACATCTTCCCGTGATAATAGCAGCTTGACTACTCCCTCATGTCCATTGGAGGCAGCCCACGAGAGTGGTGTTGCGCCACAGTAGTCTGGATAGTCGGGGTTGACATCTCCCCGAGCTAGTAGCAGCTTGGCGACTCCCTCGTGTCCATTAACGGCAGCCCACGAAAGTGCTGTTCGGCCATATCTCGTATCAGGACTCTTGGGGCTGATATCATCTTTCGCCAAGAGAAATTCCACAAAATCCTCGTTCCCCACGATAGCAGCCCATATAAGTGGTGTGGCACCCAAGGAATCTCTCCCATTAATATCACAACTTCCCATCTCAAGCAGAGTCTCCGCAAGCTCAACAAGTCCGAATATAGATGCACAGTGTAGAGGTAGGAGAGAGTGATCGGAAGGGTACACCCAATTCAATGGGTAAGGGCGGTTGGATACGTGCCGTGTAAGTATTTTGGCGGATACATGGTTCTTATACCGACCGAAAAACTGGAGTGCTAGAGATTTAGTGGAACTGGAGTATCCAAGTTTCGCGTGGGCTCCCCAGCGGATAGAAGAATACTCAAGAAAAGGGGTACTTTGCAAGTTACGGTAGTCCGAGGGCGATATGTCAAGGATCTGCTGAGAGTTTAGATAGGTGAGACAGGTTTCTGCCATTATCGAGTGAGCTGTCCCGAAAAGATCGAGGCGGGTAGAAAGATACTCCTGGAGGGTAAAGTGGATCAAGCGAACAGTTGAAGTATCCTTTTCCACAATGATAAGACCTTGGCAGAAGCGTAACAAGGTCAGAATTGAAGGAATATTATCAGGGTTGAGATGTGTTGCTCCTATCTCCACCGCCAGCGCATGACAGAGTTCGTCTGCATGCAATGGCCTTTGCGAAAGCGAGATCCACATGAGAGCCGCCATCCCGAGTCTTGCTTTCTCACCACCTTGTGCCGTTATTCTTTCTATTGTCACACCGTACGCATCTCCTAAGTTGATCCCATCAAGCATAGCGCTGAGCCTATTTCTCCTGCGATGAATTGTTGTTTCCTGGAGGATTGCCTCGATATTGAGGGAAACCAACAGAAATCTAGATAGAGATAATAATCAATACATGGGCTAAGGCAGCATTTCTTAGAATGATTTCTCATACATACATTTCCGAAATCTTTTCCGGGATCTTTTCCAATATATCTGCCTCAAGAGCGTCGTCCATTGCGTCAGGATTTGGGTCCTCATCTAATCTAGTGCGCAGAAATGTCACAATATCGCCTCTGCTGGGACTTATCGACATCGATTCAGTTGTACCAGGAAGCCGCCTTTCCACATCAGCCCGGACATGTGGCCTCCCGGTCATGAATACCCGAGTCCCTGGCGACTTTTTCAGGATTCCGTTGAGTGAACCTAATATCTTGAATCGATGCCCTTCCACGCACTCGTCAAGAGCATCGACACACAGAAACATGCGCTGTGAGGTCGCGATATCCTCCAACATTTTCGCAATTTCCGGAAGTCGGAGCCCCCGGCCTCCAATAACTGTTTTTTGTTTCCCAAAGGCCTGGGCTATTTCATCCGGTATTTGTTTTAAACCACTCACAACTTGCTTGAGCACAGCACCAAGCATGTTGGTCGCGGTCTGCTCGTTCCGGGCGGCAAAGTCGAAGTAAAAGCATGCGACCGAAACACCATGTCCGCCGACCTGATCACAAATGGTGTCTATCACTAGCGAACTAAAATCACCTCTTGTAAGTATCACATCCCACTATACTCGGAAACATTTGTCCTTTCGTCTCTTCCTCACCTGATATAAGTCTTGCCAGCCCCGGGGTCACCATAGCAGAACAAGGCTGCATTATGGGATCCATTCGCTCCACTACCCTCGTACCAGCTCTTGAATTCTTCAGACTGTATGAGCCAGTCCCCTATGTTCTCCTCCCGCCGATTGCGGACGTCTTGGTGCCGTGTTCGGGGCTCTAAGGGGGACAACCAGGCCAGAATCTCCGCCCGCTCATTGTCAACTGTAACATTATTTGAGACATTATAGATGGTGTTAAACGAATTATTATAATTAAAAGAATCGGTATTGTTGTTAAAAAGTTGCGACATCTCGAGTTTTTTTTTCCGGCTACTTGGTAGGTTCAGAGATGATATATTGTACCAGAGTAAGGTTGGTTGATTGAACTAATGCTCTCATTAGGAGCAGAAGAAAAGCGGGGGTGTCCTCTTATTCATGCCATTTTCGCCTACCTAGCGACAGCCCAATCAGAATTGAACCTTGTGAAACCGGAAACTTGCACGACACAACTGCTCCAATGTTTGCTATTGTCATATTAGAGCTTTTCTGGACTCCCAATTGGGTTGTTGAAGGGAAAATTTTAAGTTGGCCAAGACAGAGACACTGTTTCCTTAGGGGTATAGCCAGGAGGGTTGGGCTGGACGGATTTCTTTTCTTTCTTCCTTTAGGACCAGAGTTTCTGAGATTCTTGAGAACACAGACCTATTTTTGCGTAGATATTGCTAAAATCGTTACCGCAGAACACAATTACAAACGCCAGCTTTCGAAAAGAAGAGCAAAAGGAGGCAAGTCAATTACTTGGATAGAAGGGAAATGTGTACCGACATAGGGAATCGAACTTTTCTTTCAGACTATCACTCAAGGCTCCCCCGTGCGGCAGCGCAGCAATCCCCTTGGCAACACTTACCAGATGACATTAAAGGTATTCTTATGTATCTGATGTCTGCCCATATCATATCAAGCAACACCATTAACCGATGCATCTTTTGGTGACCGATGGTATCCCATGGACCGATGAGACATGCAGATTCTCGACCTTCCTATTGGGGTAGCCGCAGCCGGAGATGCTAGGAAGAAATTTATTATTAATCATTCACGTGATATCAAATTCAATCAAGATAATTCTGCTAATTTTCTGCCCAGTTTCATACTCGGTAAGAATAAGTTACAAAACAGTATGAAAATTGAAAAAACATTGGTTTACAAGGCATAAAGGTATTTCACAAATAGAGCACCAAGTTCCAGTTTTGCTAACCTTCATAGTTTGCAAAATCTCAGTTCGCTGGCGTGCCGGAAGAGGGTTCTTTGGATCGCCATGAATTTTCTTATACCGGCAGTACCAGCATTGCTTCCGCCAGTTTTGCTGGGAGAGTGGTTGGTGGCTTCCGGTTGTACGGAAGTGGAATGGAGGCAGTGATGTTTTTTTGGTCACATATGCCTGGAAATGAGGCTGGGGCTGGTGGAGAAGGGGATTGTGTTTTGCTGACCCGGTTTCGACAAGAGCATGAGCGAGATCACGACGGAATGCTTTGTGTTCTGTGTGGGGAAGGAGGGCACGAGTAATAAGGTATGTGTTGGTAACCGCAGTATCAAGAGCCCAAAACCATAAGGGGAGCCAATTCCGCCGACTTTTTTGATGACATGGATAGTTGCTTCGTAGCTGATCAGCAATATCCACCCCACCCATATACTGATTATAGTCGTCAACTAACGCGGGAATGGGAAGTAGTTTTTGGTGTTCGTCCTCCTCGAAAGGCCTGCGAGCGTTAACGGCATTTGTGCTTGTTTTTTTTGGCTTTCGTCGATTACTGAGTACAAGTTGACGGAGATCGTGAATTGTAGTTAGGAATAGCACGGTATTGTTGTCCTGCCAAAGTGCAGCACAAACTCCATTCACTGCTACTCCAGAAAGGTGATTCCATTCCAATATTCTTGTCGTTATATCCTTACTAATTGCCAATACTGGGGGAAAATCATGACGTTTAGCACGAGTCGTTCCGGCTGCACCGATTCCGTGGTCTCGTAAGTGACGAAATAATGGTATACTTGTGAAGTAATTATCCATATATATGTTAAACTGATATGACTGAAATGGCAAGGAAAAAACTAGATGACAGACTGCCTGGGCTGTGGGTGAGAAACCATTTGAAAGTTTAAGGTTCTCAGTTTTGGTGAGTTCATGATTGGTATAATTGAAGAGAGCAAGAGAGCGTTCTTTACTGATATGGGTATAGGCAGATGTCGTTCTTGTGAAGTTACTAACTTCATTCCCTGTCACACCGGAGTAAAAGAGAAATAGGTATGTATAGCCTCGATCGCAAAGAGCATAAATTTTGTAACCTTGGTCTATTGGCTTTCCTGGAAGTTTGATTGTATGTGCTGATTTTCCCTTACACAGCACCATCATTTCATCGAATGAGAGATTTGAAGAGGGCAGAAAATGTTGCTGGAACTGCTGCCGTAAATGGGAGGCTAATGGTTCCATTTTCCTCCACCAGTCTTCTCGTTTGTAAGTATCATCTGGTGGCGAAATATGGAGGTAGCGCTTAATTTGCTCATAACGGTTACAGGACATGTACTGCATGATTGGATGTCGGGTTTCCGTTCGCCAGTGGTCCTCGATCGCAGGTAAGTGATTTATCCCCATCCAAAGTTGAAGACCAATGAAGATCTGTATTTCTGGAATGCTAACCACACTCCAAGGACGATTGATAACCCCCTCCACTACCTTTTCACTACCTGGTTCATTCTTGTACCCATCTGAGCGCTTTATTTCGGCATATCGGTTTGTATTTTTTACAATTTCTGCCAAAATATCTTCACCAAAAAAGTGATTGAAGATACTTAATGGCTTAGGATTGTTGAGAATCGATAGAGGCAGAATTGGTTTTGAAGGGTGGGCAGGGAATGGACTTTGGTAGGCATCAAAGGCTGGTGGCTCGGGGAGGTTATCGCGGATTTTGGCATCTTCGGTAGTAAGGTCTTTTGGATTTCTTGGTATGCGAGTCTTTTTATTCTGCCAAATAGATAAGTTAATCTATGATTCAGCTATTGATATACAGTCACACCTCGCTATCCTGAATGGCCAAAATCTGAAGAATCTGTCTGACACAGTAAGGGATCTGGGACACCAGGTCAGGTTTTGATGGAAAGAAATTTGGAGTTCATAGAGAGTCATACGAGACAGCGAGGTATCCAGATTATTGAGATCCAAGACAACGAGGTGTGACTGTAGTACTATACACTGGCAAACGATTCAATATAAAGTAAGATAAAACTTACTGGTGATTTTGTGCTAGGCTCTGAAGGGCACAAATGTTTCTTCGGTTGTGCTTGAATAGGGTTTGCATCAACTGGAAGCTCACTGAGTACAACTTGCTGTTCGTAGCTCATTTTGCTTGTGCGCATGCCGGTAATTACATCTACATATTCTTGCAAGTTATGATGAGGTTCGTTTGATGGCTGACTAAACAGCAGATTAGCTACACATGCTAACTTATCTAGGAAGGTCCAGAATCTGCATGTCTCATCGGTCCATGGGATAGTTTAAAGAAGAAAAGTACTGAAAAAAGAACCGGAAATGATGAGCCGGTGATGACAGAGAATATCTATTCCGGACTTTGGATCTAATGAGGAATATCCAAAGTCCAATCGCTTTAACAAGAATTACACAATGTCTGTCAAGCCATATTTGACAGAACCTATGATGCAATATGCAGACTGTATGCTGCTGGCTATTGAGCAATACTATGAAGAATACAAACTCTCCAGCGATTCGTAATCCCAATACCCAACCCCAAGCGTACGTGCGATTGTGGAGGATTATTCTGTGGCCTGTTCAACCTTAGAACATCGGCTTCATGGACATTCCTCATGGCAGGAAGCAGCATGGAGGAGAATAAAAATGACTCCAGGGGAGGAAAAGGCTAATGAAGAATGGTGTCTGACTGTAGCCTCTTGGTGTATGCCTCTCTGAGTGAAAATGCTACATAATATGTCGGAACAACTTTTGTAGGCAGGATTGGGTTCACTGGGAATGCTTCCATCTCACAGGGGGCCCTTTTCTTCTGAACTGCCGGGATGGATTATGGTTGACTTGGAGAGTGCTTTGGGAAAGAATTGGACTAAAGATTTTAATGATTGACACCCAAAGCTTCAGAGTGCTTGGAGTAAGTAATTTGATTTCAAGAGAGCTGCCTGTTCGTATAACTTTGAAAATATATATGCTTATTTTGCATTGGTATGAATATAGCACCTTGAAGAACAAGTTGGTTGAATTAGTATGGCTAATCCGGTCATATATAGCTTACAGAAACAATTTATTGCAATCGAATTGATCCAGAGAATCTCTACAATATGGATGAGATTGACTTTCTACTTGGCTTTTACATGTCAGAAAAGGTGGTTGTGGGAACACATGAGCTGTACATCAATGGTGCTTTAAGAGCATAAGGTATAAAAGAAATCTTCTACTCCAAATAAGAGACAGTTAATAAATCTTTAGATGGCTTTCGAGAATTGATTATGGTACTTGATGGAGCTTGTACTGATAGGACTTCACTGGATCCAATGATCGTTTTTAAGACAGAAGAGTTATGAGAAGGATACTTTATTAAAGAGTAGGATATTGCTTCTACCATAATGGTTGGAAAGAGTAGTAATGGTTGGACAAGTTCAGCATTAGCATTGGGATGGTTGGAGCAAAACTTTGGAGCTGAAAGTCAATCAGCACATAAGGCAAAAGATAAATAGAGAATGCTAACCTTAGATGGGCATTTGACACATCTCTCATGGGACTTTCTGCTTTGGGGAATTGAACACCATATTATCATCTTCTGCCCCCCCCCCACATACAACTAGCATTTTGCAGCCAATAGATGTAGGTTTGTTTGAACTATTAAAGCACTATTATACATCAATTCTGCAGGAACAGAGAGAATGTCCAGGATGCTGAGCTGGTATTCAAAAAGCAGATTTTTATTCACATTTTATTCAGGCATGGACTCTAGTATTCACAACATTCAATATTCAAAAAGCCTTTTCTGCTTCCAGAATATGGCCACTAGATTGACATCAAGTATTATCCAAAATGCCCACCTTTGATCCTGCATGGGACCCAGATGTAGATATAATGTATCCCAAACTTGTCTTACCAGCATCAGTATCTCTTTCTACTTAGCATGGAAGAGTTCAGGACCCTTTAGTCTCACCATTTCTCTTAACATATAAACAATATCCAGAATCAGCAAATGAAACTAGCACTCAGCCAGCCTACCTCCCTACCCTTGAGTTGCAATCCCATATACCAAGACCTATTCTCAGCTCTTCACGATCTCTGGCTGCTTTAGGTATACAAATTAAGCATCGGCTTGAGGCAATTCCAGTTCCCACATCACCAAATACTGAGTGGAACTATCATAGTCTTTGCATAGATTCCAAGTTGCTTCTTGCCACTGCCCAGAAGCAATATTGCACTTCATAGTTTTCACAAGAGGTACATAAGTAGGCAAATCTTGCAAAGGTTAATCAAAAAAGAAAGAGGAAAGCAAATGCAGGTTGCATTATACCTATGGGAGGTCAGACATTTCTTGATAGAGGAGAAATATGATGCATTATTCAAGAAAGCAATCAACAGGCCAAGCACAACCTACACATCCAACTTGAGCAATTAGAGAAGTCTAAAGCAGCCTTACTAGCAAAAATTGATTCCCTTACAGGCCAAATCAGTAGTGTGCAAGTACGAGAATCTAAGGAACAAAACCTTACATCTCAAGAATGCCAGCAACAGGAGCAGCAAAAACTCAAAGCCCTCTCTCAAGGAAAGTGGTCCAAAAGCTTTAAAACTCTGTCCCAACTCTCCGATGAGCGTATTCGGGAACAAGCTAAAGTTCGTGAAATTACTAAGAAAATTGAAGTGAAATGAATAGAACTGGACAACTTTCTCTCCAGCCAAAACCTGCAATTGCAAGACTTATCTTCTCCTATTTCAGACTCCAAGTCTGCTGGTCAGCCTACCTTTCATGAATTAGGCTTAACCCACTCTAATGAGGACACTGGGTAAGCCTACCCCATATTTCTACTTTCACTTGAAAGAACACTCTTTGCATTATCTCTCAATTCCTATAGGACTCAGACATAATTAATTAACTCTTTATAGCCCAGACTAAGCCCTTCCGATATCCGATCCCAACGCAATTGCAAGCCCCACAATAGCCACTCCCTATTTGAGCACTAAGACACCTCCTGGTTCTCACTAGTTCATACATCATCAGCCCAACCCCATAATAAGAGACATGAGAATACCTGTCCAGTACCAGGTCCAAGCTTACAGACTCGGAGGTATAGTGTGTAGGGAGGTTATTATTTGAGTGTATTACTGGGATGTTATATGGGTATGTGAGTAAGAGGAGAGGGTAGTTCTTGAGGTTTTAGGCATTATTGTTGTACAATGTTTCTCTATCTTGTAAATCCCACAAGGATAGCAAGCATTTGCTATTTATCTGCTAGCCTTTGATGGAGTCACCAGTTTTAAACTCCAGTTCAAAGCATTTTGTAAGCCAGCACTTGTTGTGCCAGATGCCTTGCAGTGTCGGGAAATATTGCAGTTGACTGAGAAGGTTGCAACTAAGTATGAGTGCTCTAACCCAACTTGCTTAAGTGCTACCCTCCTTCTTGCTTCACTGTGTGCTCGCAACGTAGTGAAAGATTGTACCAATAAAAATCAATCTCATCCATCATAAGCCCTAAGGGCTGGGGTAACATTTAGGAACCCAAACCGGAACCTCTCGTAAAAGGAAATCCTCCTAGCTTCACTGGAAAATTTACCAAATTCTTAGAAACAAACAACGAAAATTTCTTAATTAAAATCCTTCCTGCCTCATTTTCCTTCCATGGGGCCGAATCCAGCCCTATGTTAAAACCCTCCGGTTCCTTCTGCATTGCCACAGCTCACGCAATATTATACCATACCCTTCAAAACTTGAATCCCAGAATTAAAATACCCAGAATCACTATTTTGCGAATAATTGATTTTCTTGCACTGCAGGTGGTTGAATTCTGGTGCTGTGAAAAAAACATATTTTTGATGTAAAAGTGGCCATCAACGATGACATTTGTCACCTCATTGCACAAATTGTGGATGGTACAGGCCAGTTACAATACCTACTCTTACAAGGCCCAAAGTGCCTACTCTTCAAGGAAAATATACTGAATCTCCAAGGAATTTGGCAATCTTGAGTTAATTAAATTCCATTTTCCCACAACATACTATGTACCTACACCAACGAAACAACCACACTTTGCAAATTTTTATTCTAGCTAGTGGATGGTTTTGTGACAGGATATTAAATGTTAAAGCAATACCGGTAAACTTACTTGGATCACACTATCGTACTATGGGGGTGAATTCGTGGTTGGCGATTTTGTGTGTACCCTTGACCTTTATGTGTGAATGGATAGCTAGCTTTACTTAGTTGGTGTGGAGGGCTGTCAGGTAACTGTTGTGTGAGAGCTGAGTTTCTTGGTTGGGTGGTGACAACCATCCTCTCCTCTTTCGCAACAGAGGCACAGAAGACAAGAACGGACAACGATGATGAGCACAATGAAAGTGCAATTAACTACAACGAGGAACTACCGAAGGACTCGATAGTGGTAGTAATTTACAAGGCTTTTTCTCTTCTCCATATTGTTTTCTTCTTCTGTGTGAGGTGCTGATTGCCTATCTCCCTCCAGTGAGTGAAGCTGGACCATCGTTTGTGTTTGCCGGATCCACCCAGCTTCGTACTTTCAGTACCTAGACAAATATTGACATGGCAAGATTTGATGAAAACCTCTGGAAGATCACTCAAGTTAGGACAGTCATATCATTCAAGTTCAATACCTTCCTTGTGTTTGATGTATAAATTCGGCTCCTAGCTTGGCTGAAATCTATCCTTCGTAATTATGCATTGCTTTTACCGTTATAAGAGTGGCTTAACTGGATAGATAAACAACAGATTATGGGGCGGGTAGGCCAGGGTTAGTTAACAAGAAAGCCAATGCCACAACAGGTACAGTAATAAATTTGACTACCGGTAACTCTTGAAAACTCCCCACCCCACCCCACATCATCCACAATAGGCACTTCAAGTTGTGCTCTTCCTTGTATAGCAACATCGTAATCACATTAACCCAATTCGGTAGCTCCAGGGCAATGCTGACAACTTCACGCTTTTAAGATCAATGAGTTTCTTTCAGGTGGGCAGTGGTGTCTATTGTTGAGGGTCATATATTAGGGGCACTTGTACTGAGAAACGAAACCGGAACTTGCAAACCGCCTTTTGCACTGGCACACAGTTTTCACAGTTTTTGTCGTGTTTGCGATTTTCGGTACTACCCAAAACCGACCAAAACGGCAAAAAAAAACAGCACAGCGTGAGTGCCCCTATTTATCGTATTCAATCTCTGGCAGAGCTCTACTTTAGCCTATAATTTTCACCTCACTAGCACTCTATGAGCTGTTTTATTTTTCCTCCTTGCTGCTTGAAATTTTGTTCTTCTCTATTCTTGAGTTTTACACAAAACCTTAGTGTCTCGATTGAAAAGAAATATTGCAATGAAACAGCCCTGGCCCAGCAAAGAAATCCCACAAGGTAACTTCCTTATGAACTGATTCACAGCCTGCAGACTCCTGATACAGAATTAAGCAGGTGGCCCAGGGTCCAAAACTGTCCAAAAGGTATTATCTGTGTGACATTTAATAGCAAATATAATATCAATTATTTAGTATCATAGGAATTGTATTTCTACAGTTTACTATTGCATGACTCAATCTTCTTGAATATGGTATGGTGCAAAGCGTCCCCAATGTGTACCAAGCCCGTTTCATTGTGTAATGCCTCTATTTTACCAGGGTACAGGGTTATGCTGGAACAATGACTCAAAGATCCTGAGTTCAATTCATGTATATGTCAAGGTTTTTTTATTACTTTGATTAGTGTTCAAATGATTTCAGTCTACAATTTTCTAGTATACTATATCACTTTTATATCTTTACAAATAACTTGTTCATTTATCTTACTTAAAAAGTGTATAAAGAAATGTGAGAGAGGCCTGGATTGAACTCTTAATTTCCAGAGATAATTTTCCTACATAGTATAACCCCATACCCTGGTAAAATAGAGGCATTACACAATGAAACAGGTTTGGTACACGTTGGAGATGCTTTGCACCATACTACGGGATGTTGTAATTCTTTTGGTACTTTTCAACTGTTTGTACTTCACTGGGTTCTGCACGTATCTCTGCCCAGCACCATATAGGATTCTGTATTGGTAGAGGATGAGCCTACAAAGTGCATTCCAGGTACTTCCCCAGCAGTTGCCCATGGCTCCTTACCCGGAACCTGGTCTATTACCACTGGCCCAGAGATCACTGTACCTTTACAATACCCATCCTTATTAACTCTATATTCAACCAGGTATGCAATCCCAGTAGGACCATATCAATGCACAACAGACAAACAAATTAGCAACTCTGTTGCTTCTGTGGTTTTTCCTCTTATAAGGCTCAAGGATGCTGAGTTAGTAGCTTTAAGTAAATCTTTCTCATGTCTTTTCATTTAGTTATATATTGTTATGATTGGCTATAAGATCTCTCCCAGCTTATATCTCGCAACAGGCAATGACTTCTGTTTTCTTCTCTTAGTCGGGGAAATACTTACCTCAACTTTCTCTTTCTTCTGAGAGTTCTAATACTTCATTATCTTACACTACATCTTAGAAATTGACCATTGCCAAAACTAAGTCCTTATAGTACCAACTAGTATTAGTTGTGTTCCTTCTTTGTGATAGTTGGTCTTTGTAGATAAAGAGCGTAAAGGTGTTTTATTGATAACTTATAAGATAGGAAATAACTTAGGTGGTTGCATGAAGAACTAATTATCAGGTCCTATTGACCTCCTTATATAGTTCTTCCAGCAACCCACTTACAAATCAAATAAGTCACAACTGTAACTCATACACTCGCGCAACATATAACCTTATAACCATACTTGGTCATGTGCGAAAGTCCTATGACCTTAAAGGGGTCATGTGTGAAACCTCATGACTCATATAAATAAAGTCATGCCTCTTAATCCTTATGACTCATATGCACACATATGAGTCAACACTCAACATACCAATCAAATTCAAACATAAACAACTATGACTCATAACTGTGAGTCATGTGAAATTCTATGACTCGTATATGAGTTATAGTATGAAAACATAACATCATATAACTCGACTGAGTCATGTGCAAAACCTTTAACAAATAAAATATTATGACATACAATTATATGTCATGTGAAAACATTACAAACCATGCCAGGTTTGTAATACTAGCTCCCCTTTCTCCAAATCCTTAGTCCCTTGAGGATCTGTGATGGTACTCATCATAGTACACATTCCATCTGATGTCCCTGTGGATGTACGCCATGTCTCCTGCAATCCTGCTAAACCTTTTCTTCTCCTCTTTTCTTGCATAGCATTCCCTTGCTAGATCTTCTTCCAAGGGACAGATCCTAATGTCCTTGTCTTTCATCACTCCCTTGGACCATTTTCTGTACACATCTAGCCTATGTATTGCTCCTTCCATGGTCCTCCTGACTCTTGCTAACTCATCCTCCACTTCCTTGATCCTCTTTCTTAAGGCTTCCTTCATCTTGAAGGAGGCAGAATGGATTGTTCCTGGTTGTTTTTCTGTCTGATCTGCCCATGTCATCTTTTTTTCCTTCTTGACCTTGGGCCAAGATTTTTTGCCCCCTTCCTTCCTGACTTCATCCTCGAAGTCTTTTTCTCTGCCTTTGCTGAGAGGGTGGGTTGTTGGACCTCCCAGTCCTAGCTTAATTCGCTGGTAGGGGAGTTGATTGGTGTTATCGAAGATAATGAGGGTGGCATTCTGTCGTGCAAGCATGGGTAGTACCCATTGCCTTCCTTCTCACTTTTGTTCATGGGGCACTTGTCGTCATAGCATGCTGTTTATGACATTGTTGCATACAGGTTGTTTTCTCTCTGAATTGGCATATCTGCCAAGCCAATCCATTCATTGTTATCCAAGGGACTGAATTCAGGGCTTGTTGGTGGTCATATGTTTTCTGGGCAATCTGTCAGGTTGACTGGGCTTGCCTGGGTGTTTTCGGTAGAATTCTCTGACCGATGAGGCTGCATTGTTGAAGTTCTCTGCTGGATACTACTCTTGGTCATGTTGTGCAGAGTAGTCAGTCCACTTGGCCCAATATTGTAGTTTTCTGTAATGTAATCTTGAATTAACTATTTGATTAAGTTCGTATTCGTCTTCTCCTTCTATCTCAATAGGAGGAGGGGGAAGTTTCTTTTGTGAGGGTAGAGGATTGTCTAAGTAGAGTTTGAGTTTGCTGATGTAGAAGACTGGATGCTTTGTTTTCATCAAGGTTGGGAGGTCTAGCTTATAAGCTTTTTCTCCAATCTTTTTGATAATTCTGTATGGTCTGATCTTTTGGTAGTCCAGTTTCTTTAATGGTCTCATGGTCTGAATGTCTTTCATAATTAGCCAGACTTTATCTCCTGATTCCAGTCTTGGATCGGGTTTTCTGTGTCGATCGTTGTTTTCCCTCATTTTGTCTTGTGACATTCATATTTCTGTCTGGATGAGTTCATGTAGTTGGCTGATGTCATCCTTTTCCAATATTTCTAGTAAACTTGTGTATCCCATAGGTTCGTTAATAGGGTGATGTCCATAATTCACATAGAAGGATGTTGTCTTGATAATATCCTGTCATGTGTTGTTGTATGCAAATTCTGCAAATGATAGCTATTCCTCCTAGTCCTGTTGGGAATATTCTACATATGCCCTTAGAAATTGTTCTAGTGAGGCATTTGTTCATTCTGTTTGACCATCTATCTGAGGATGAAATGCCATACTTATCTTTCATGTGATGTCCAATCCTTTGGTCATCTCTTTTCATAGGTCCGATGTGAATATTGAATCTCTATCACTGATGATATCTTTCGGTAATCCATGCAACTTGGAAATATTTTTCATGAATAACTATATAAGTTATTTCATTTTCATATCTTTTCGATAAGGTATGAAATGAGCCATCTTGGTCAGACAATCCACAACTACCCATATGGTGTCATAGTCATTTGATAGTGGTAGGTCTGTAATGAAATCCATACTGATAGACTTCCATGGTTTTTGTGGTATTTGTAGTAGTTGTAGTAGTCCATAGGGTACATGATGACTTGGTTTTATTCATTGATACATGTTGCAGTTTTTGACATATTGCTTAATGTCTTGGCACATGCCTGGCCAATAGTATGTTCATTGTGTTAATTCCAATATCTTGGCCATTCCACCATGTCTGTTTTGTGGTGTGTCATGATTTCTTCTGATTGTGTTAGTTCTCATTGGTTTGTCTTCTAGTAACCAGATTTTTCCTTCATACCACATATATCCTCCTTTCCAGTTACATGACTCTAATGCAACCTTCAGATATTCCTCATCTTTCCTTTCGATTACTTTTTGTATATCTTGAAGTAAAGTATCTTGTGATGTTTTTTCCTTGATATTCTTTTCCATTCCTTGTTCTTCCATCATCTGTAGTTCTATAGTGTTGATTTCTTCTGAACCCGAAGCATACCATTCATCCTTGAAGAATAGTTCTTTGGGTAAAAGAATCTTTTGTCATTGTGTAATGCGATCGTCTTCTTCTGTTGGTATGTTATTTGTTCTTCATGTGAGAGCATCCAGTTTTGCCCCCTCCTTGCCTGGTCTATATTCAATTTCGATGTTGTATTGGCTATGTTAGGCATATGGAATAGTCTAGCTAGTAGATCATGTGATTCTAGGGATAGGTCACATGTTCAAATCCCTGACATGACATAGTTATTTTAGTTATGAAATATTATGAGATATTTTCTACCAACTAAATAACAACCTGAAATTGCGAGCCTATGATACCGATGGGTAATCATAGAGCCGAGCCTCTTGCTTTGAAAGAAGTAGTGCCCCAAGAGGGCCTACTCAAGAATCGGTATGAGAGGTTTTCACTGGATAAGCTATTGGCTTGATCCAGAGCAAAAAACCCTATATATCTGATGGGCCTTGTGATGCATCAATATGCAACACAATGACCATGCTCATTCATTAAAGCTGATGACTTTATATTTTGAGGCAGAACAATTGATATAGTTGCCATTAGGACGACATACTCAAATTAAGTTCATATAATGGAGAGATCGAAGACTACCTACTGGAGGAGCGTTCACATCTCCCAGAAACAATAGGAGTCTGAAGAGATCAAAGCTGAGCAAGGCAAATATTCTCAGGGTCAAAAGTGTTCGCACTTACGGAATTTAAGAGGTTTTTGACAGAGGTACTTAGACAGTATGGGAGTTGATTGTAGCTCGCGATAACCCAGACACAGAATATAAATATCGAGGTACTCCCAACTATTAGAAACATCAAGCAACGGAGAAGAGATCTTATTAATATATTTATTATCTTACACTTGAAAAAACCTTATTACACTTATTCCTTCCAAGCCATTGGAAAATACGAGTCTACCTTAACAATCTTCATTTTATCTTTACCATACCTTATTTCAAGAAGCTTACAGCTTAGACCTACTGGCCCTATCTATGGTTGGACTACCCCTTAACAGTATATTAATACTCTCCACATTACCTAGGCTCACTACCTACACAATTACCTCTACCTACTACCTACACCTATCATGGATTGCATTAGACAAAACTCACCTATGCCCTTGGCAATTCAAGGACTAGGGTGCGATGTACAAATGGAAGAAGGAGCCCCTTCCTCAGCCAGCAATGTGACATCTATACTAGCCACCACTGCTATTCAAAACCCCCCTTACCTCTCAAGCAGAACTTCTCCAGCAGGCTCTTTAAGAGGAAGGAGATCATGGGAAAGGATCGAGAAAAGAACCGCTATCCCAAGAGAAGGATCATGCAGCCCCCCGAGATAGTCGGAGGTTCCGGCTATCTTAAGACATATTATGCAATCCCTAAGCCAAGTTGACCACAATGCTTCAAGATCCATAAACGAACAACATATAGCCTATAATAAGCTGTCCATACGAGGACACCAATATGCCGACGAGCTCGAAAGCTACTACACTAGGCTTGATCAGGGAGAACATAGAGTAGAAAATGAGTTAAATGGTATAAACATAAAAATGGGCGCATTCACAGAAGAGGTAGAGACATCTCGAAGGCATTTCCAAGATCAAGTAGCAGCAGAGCTACGAAAATATAATGCTCAATATAAGCAGCAACAGGAGGTAAGTACCTAGCTGCATCAGAGTATTGACCAGACAGGACAAGCATCCCTCATGAGAGATCAACAATTGGAACAGTTGATCTAACAAGTCCAAGACCAGGTCGAGATCGACTGGGAACAACGGAGAGCTGCTGAACAATAGGTGTGAGAAATGATGGAACTGGTGCAGCTGCAATTAACTGAAGTAGCTCACTCAGTAGCCACCCCCTCCATTCCAGCAAGACAAGCGACAGTAGAAACTACCCCACCTTCCTCCTCTGGCTCCTTGGCTAGAAGACCAAAGAAAGGAAAGGAAATCAACTGAGGCCAGCCAGAGGCAATGGGAGGAGGAGGAGGAGATGAAGGAGGAGGGGGCTAAGGACCCCCAGTAATGCACAGAGCTGGAGGTGGGGACCCTAGCAGTAGCAGCAGCAGCTCCAGTAATGGTGAAGGTCCAGCCCCAGGTCCGACACCTAGACTCGAAAGCCAGCCCCCCCAAGGGAGTGCCCCAGACCCAGACAATCTGATAGATATACTGGGAAGCATGATTGCTAGAGGAAAGTGGCACGCAGACCCACCATCTATATTCAAGGCTAAGATCTATGAGGACATTAACACATGAGTGTTAGACTGTGAAGACTATTTTGCTAGAAACCCAAATCAATGGATGGAAGATCATCATAGAATCGTCTACGCTTTAAAAAGTACGAAAGGAAAAAAGGTCGCACCCTTCACTGAATGGTACCGAAAAAGCACGGCAGGGGCCATGGGTGCTCCATTTCGGCCCGAATTGGTCTCTTGGACCAGGTTTACCTAAGAAATTGTTAGCAGATATTCGGGCATCGAACAGGAAAGAGAGGCAGCATGGGACATGAAAAAAATCCCATACAATAATGACATTGAAGAATACCTCCTTCTACTCGAAAACCTTAATATCAAAGCCAAAATGTCAGGCATTGGATGGAGGCTCCTGGTCGAGGACAAGCTCCTGGAACAAATCCTGAGAAGGCTCTCAGGAGAGACATATGATTCTGATGAAGATTGGCTTAAGGCACTAAGAGGCTTTGGCAAGCTAGAGGAATCTTTCTTACAATGCCAGAACCTTTCCCAGGCAATGGCAAAGGGGTGAGGAAATGCCACGAAAAGAAAGTGTGGCAATGAAAATAAAAGTCCCGATACCAGATTTAACAAGAAGCCTCGGTCACCAAAATCAGCCACAGTAGGGTGCAAGACAAAAGCCAAATGTGGGAGAAGGCAATTGTAATGACCCACAAGAGGGTGTCTTACAGTAAACTATTTCTTACACCCATACTGGAGACCTTGAGGTCAACGGGTAAGGATAGTTTGGTTCACTATAGTGGATAACTATGCACACTATAAGATTGTAGTATAAAAAGCGGGCTCGGGAAAGGCTCGTGTAACGAAGCCTGAGTTACCCTGCCATAAGGTCTAAGTTACCCTGACATGGCACCCAAGTTACCCTACCTAGCATTTAGAGGTACTTACTTGGGGCAGGGGGCGATCCTATAAGGATTGGGCACTCTGGTAGAATCTAAAGACAACAAACTTAGTAGTCTTTGGGGGACTATAGGAGGAGCTATAGGGCTCCGAATGCCCCAGGATTTTACAGAGGTATTTCTAACATCCCCCTGCGGCCCCAGTGTAAGGACCGCACGTCATGGGCTTACGGTTATTGAGTTGCTCCATTCCTTACAAAAGGAACTGAGTGGAGGCACTCTTGTAACACCATATAGGTTGTCACCGTCCGTCCGACCGGATGCTGTCCGTAGGATATATGACAGGGCATAGGATGTGCTCCAGAAGAAGGGCTATCTTCTGGTACCAGATATGTGCAAAACGGACAAGAACTGAAGGAGTTACTCAGGTAATACCGGAAGGGTAGTCCAGAGCCTCCCGGGTAGTCCCGGGGTGGCCTGGAAGATGTTGAAACATCTCTGGGTAGGTGAATCGCACATAGGCGCAACTCATGCCCAATCGCTGTGAGACTATTGGGGTTGTTTGAGAACTCTAAGAGCATGATTCTTATCACGGTAGGGGTGCTTTCGGGGAGTTGACTGTGGGTAGCGCCCACCAGGCCAATCACCAAGGTACTCCACCGGGGGAGCCGAGTAAACTTTCCCATCAAGTAAAGACTTGATTAGAATAAAGTAGAAGGTTCAGCTCGATCGTGAGAGCTATGTCTACTAAAGGCTTGCATAGATGAAATGCATATGGGTATGAGAGTTCATGAATGGTATATCTCCTCAGTTGCATGATAGTTCGCCACTAACATGTCAACAATATGAAGAGTTTTTCTCCTACAGTCGCATTAGAGATGCAGCGCTGAAACACTTGATGTCGGAAGGAGATTTCCAGAGTGGACCAACATCTACACAGAAATAATGTCCTGGGTGGTGTGTGTTGGTCAGCCCGGAGGAGACGGGTGTGCTCATGATTAAGTTAGAGTAGTGATGGGAGGGAACTGGCAGTATATGATATTCTACTTAAACTATATGCGAGTCCCTCTCTACTCTGGCAATCAACTACCTCTCGAGAAACTTACTGAGTAAAGCTGCGGCTTAACGATATTAAGTTTTACTGTTTTGATTCTTCTTTACTCTACTGTTGATTATCACTTTTGATCTTTGAGTCACTTCAGTGCGGTCGCGAACTTGGGATCCATCTTCCCTTAGGGCGCCCCCGTTACAGCAATCCATCACCAATATACATGGATTGGAAGAAAGCTCATGAGGGAATTCCCCAGACTCTAGTAGATAAGAGGAAAGAGACACCAGGCTTGTGCACCCATTATGGACTTATCAACCACAAGTAGGGCATGTGTAGAAGAGTAGCTATGGTTAGTTCTGTAACTCGACGCAGACAGCCAAAAAGACAGAACGCTCAACTGGAGGTTCGGGCCCCCCAAAGGAGGTAGCTACAGGTTGGTCAAGTGGCAATGACTAGGCTGCCACCACAACTTTGGGAACTATCTGACCCGGGATCCAATTGAGGGGAACTTAACGAGGTCTATACACCCTCTTCTGAGCTGAAGAGTATTGGACTGGTCACTGTCTAATTGAAAGGGTTATCCCTGACACTGATTCGTGTCTATGCTTGAGCTTAAGGAGGCAAAGGGGTTGAGTAGACAAGGAACGGATTGGCACCATATAGCAATAGCATATGGGTACTTGTGGTCTGGCACAAACTCGCAATGGGGGCTTAAGCCCCACCAGACTTAAATCTTAGCCCAAGCTGATAGCACTGGCGGATCGCACCCATGCTTTACTATGAGAAAAGCACTGGTCAGGTTATATTTGGGAACCCCTCAGCAGGGGGTAAAGACCACTAGTAGTGGGCTGCCCAATAACCGTAAAATACTCTACTCTTGTCAGTTTACCTGAGGAGACCTGATTGGTCGAAATAACGTGGGCATTATAGTAAACTCAAAAAGCTTTACACCCCTTACATCCAACTATACAGAAACTGCAAGGATAAAATGATTAATGCCTACACCGATTATACCTTAGTACCAACAAGACTTCATTCAGTACATGTCTTAACATGGGACCTGGAACTTTTATCTTTTGTCCCACAGCAACCATCATCTTTTGTACACCCCACAGGAAACATCTGTACAAAAATTCAGGAATACACTAAAGTACACCATAGTACTATTATCTCCTTGTGCTGAATATTCCTCCAAGCGCACCAAAGACCTCAAGTACCTAGGTATGCCAGGTCAACATACTCATCCAGACAAAAGTTTTGCTCAAGAAGGACTCTCAAACCCTCACTAAGTGGGAAAGGACCCGTTGAAGTCCATACCAGATTCTGGTTGGGAAAAAATGTCTAAGCAAAGACATATCGAGACAGAGCTATCAGGCAAGCAACGCAAACTCATTACCCTGCAACCTACCCTTTACAAGCACTTGGAAGGTCATGCACACCTCCACGTTAAAGGAAAACACTACCATATCTAGGTCTTAATAGACTCGGAAGCGAATGTTTTTGTCTTAAATGAAAAATTGGTATGAGAATTAGATGTACCCTGCATAACTCGCAAAAATCACATTCTGATTAAAGGCTTTACGGGCGACATTGCCAAGGCCAGTGGCAAACAATATACTACCTCCATAAAAATAGAGATAGGGGTGAATTGCCACACCACTGAAGTCTCCTGTGAAGTGGCATCTACAAATAGATGGGGAATGATAATACCCTATGGATGGTTGAAAGAACACCCCATATCCAATATAATCTATTCGGATAGGTGGGAATTTCAAAACCAGAAATGTCATGACCACTGTGGTCCAGGTACATGGTGTGACTGGGATGAACAGTTTGAATGGGATGATGATGTAGCACACGATCCAGACACAACAGTTGTTGGTCTGGTAAGCTCTATTGATGAGAGCAGGGAACTGGTGATCAGCCAGTTACCAGAAGAATACCTGGATTATATGGACCTCTTCCTACCTTCAGCTGCAGAAATATTACCACAAAGAAGGACCTTCGATCACACAATTGACCTCAAGGAAGGTCTAAGTCCCCCTTGGGGACCCATTTACAAGCTTTCCACCTCTCAATTAGAGGCTCTACGCATATACCTAAACAAGATGTTAGAACAAGGAAAAATCAGACCTAGCATGGCCCTGTGTGGGACTCCGATACTATTTGCACCAAAGCCAAATAGGGGCTGGCACCTGTGCATTGATTACAGAGGCCTCAATAAGGTCACAATATCCAACAAATACCCACTCCCCCTAATGATGTAATTACGAGACCAAGTTGTTGGCTCAACCATCTTTACTAAATTAGACCTAAAAGATGGGTTCCACCTGATTAGAATTAAAGAAGGAGATGAATGGAAAATGGCTTTCCGGACTCGCTATGGGTACTTTGAATACAAAGTCATACCATTTGGGCTGGTTAATGCTCCAGCTACCTTCCAAGCAATGATGAACACAATATTAAGAGAATTCCTAGATCATGGGGTCATGGTCTATATGGATGACATTCTCATCTACTCAGCAGATGAGGCAAGCCATGTGGAGCTAGTCCGAAAGGTGTTAGCACGCCTAAGAGAATATCAACTAGCAGTCTCTATCGCAAAGTCTTACTTTCACATTACCACAGTGG
This sequence comes from Choiromyces venosus 120613-1, assembly GCA_003788595.2. Lineage (NCBI taxonomy): Eukaryota > Fungi > Ascomycota > Pezizomycetes > Pezizales > Tuberaceae > Choiromyces > Choiromyces venosus. Next base: position 61,216 of record ML120369.1, read on the forward strand.
AATATCTTGGTTATGTAGTAACCACAAAAGGAGTCTCCATGAGCAAGAAAAAGGTGGAGTTTATTCGAAATTGGAAGCAGCCAAAGTCAGTAAAAGACATACAAATCTTCATGGAGTTCACAAACTTTTACCGGAGATTCATCAAGGATTTCTCGGCCATTTGCAAACCAATTACAGAGCTCCTGAAAGGAAATTCCAAACATTTCACCTGGGGCAGAGAACAGGACAAAGCTTTCGAGTTCCTAAAGGAACAATTTGTGACAGCTCCAATTCTTTGCCATTTTGACCCCATGAAAGAGACAATAGTGGAAATGGATGCAAGCGATTTTGTACTAGGCTGTGTTTTATCACAACTAATAAGGAAAAAACTACACCCGGTAGCATTCCACTCATGAAAATTCAGCTCGGCAGAACAGAACTATATTGTTCATGACAAGGAATTGTTGGCAATTGTGGAAGCCTTCAAAGAATGGCATCACTACTTGGCAAGAACTGAGGTCCCCATCACTGTTTACACAGATTATCAGAATTTACAGTACTTCCTCACCACCAAAGCATGGAGTATGAGACAAATTTGATGTGCCCAAAAGCTGTCAGATTTTAATTTCCACATTGTTTACCAACCAGGAACCCAAGGTGGGAAACTAGATGCACTGAGTAGATGGCCAGAGTACCATCCTGAAGGGGGAGCTACCCATAGTGAACAGTCAATTTTGAAGCTGGAAAACTTCTTACAAATTGCTATGGTATGGAAAACCCCCAAGGACAAAGGATTAACCCCCATAGAGGACATCAAACTCGATCCCAGGCCAGAGGATGACCAGATGTCGGAGATAAAAAACTTGGATGAAAATTTGGAGCCATGAGGAATCCACATCCACAAACTGTCAGAAAGTGCTAGGATCCCTACTAGAGGATCAACTTTCGCAGCAGGACATGACTTGTATAGCATGGATATGCTAACCATCCCTGGGAAGGGACAAGCTCTGGTTGCAACAGGAATAGCTATAGGGCTTCCTAGAGGAACCTATTGGTGAATTGTGCCTTGAAGCAGATTGGCGCTTAGACATGGCATACACATAGACGCTGGAGTAATAGATACTGACTATATGGGCGAAATAAAAGTCTTAATGGTTAACCTGATGAATGCAGATTACAAAGTCAGAAAGGGGGATCGCATAGCTCAAATTATCATTGAGAAAATCGATAACACCGAGCTCCAGGAAGTGGCAGACTTGGCAATAACACAACGAGCTGACGCGGGCTTCGGAAGCAGTGACCTGCTTGGAAAAAAGCCAACGGTATGCTTTCTACAAGCAAGCTCTAGGAACAATGAGTATTTTGACCATTACGATGAGGAACACAACCCTAAACTATCACAAGAAGTGGTAATATTGTCTAATGCCATCATCGCAAGAGGAGAAATAAGGAAGTTCGATGTAGACTTTGTGGCCAAAGTCAAAGAAGTAGCCGAACAAGATGAAGAGTGGGTTACGAGAAGGCAAGAGTTAGAAAGACTGAGGAATGATGGCATGGACCTTCCCAAATTCTGGAACTTGAAGGATGGGCTGGTATACTACAAGAACTGGCTTTTTATCCCAGCAGACGAAGGTATCTAAACCCTCATACTGAATGGATGCCATGACTCAAAAATTACTGGACACTTTGGCCAGGAAAAAACCCTAGAAATAGTCACATGAGACTTCTACTGGAAGGGGCTAACAGGCTGGGTTAATGACTATGTCAGATCCTGCAATGAATGTCAACCCAATAAATCTCCTCGACATGCAATGTATGGGTTACTTCAAACCTTACAAGTACCATATGCGGCTTGGACATCTATCTCGACAGATTTTATTGTTCAACTACCAGAATTGCAGGGACACACCCAGATCATGGTCATAGTGGATCGGTTCACTAAGATGGCACATTTTGTCGATCTAAAAGAAAATGCAACTGCAAAGGATGTTGCCAACATCTTCCTCCAAGAAGTATGGAAACTCCACAGGCTACCCATGGAAATTATTTCCAACATGGATGCAAAGGTTCAAGGTGAATTTTGGGAGTCATTGTGTCAGGCTCTGGGAATTAAAAGAAGAATGTCAACGGCCTACCACCCTCAGACTGATGGGCAAACCGAAAGAACCAACCAAGTACTGGAAGGTTACTTACGAAGCTTTGTCAACTATGATCAGGATGATTGGTATCAACTCCTGCATGTGGCAGAATATGCCTACAACAACTCTATCACCAATGCACACAAACTGACCCCCTTCTTAGCGAACTACGGTTTCTATCCACAAACAGAATGGATGAGAAAATGTGAGACTCAAAATCCAGGTGCGGCCCTTTATGCACACTGGATGAAAAATATACATGAACAAGCCAAGGAGATACTGAAATCTACACAAGAGGCTATATCAAGATACTACAATCGAAAAGCCAGGGAGCAACCAGACATAAAAGTTGGAGACCAAGTCATGCTCAACGGCAAGAATATGCAATTGAAAAGGCCCTCAAAAAAGCTGAGCCCAAAGCTCTATGGGCCTTTTAAAGTATTGGAAAAGAAAGGCGAATGAGCCTACAAACTCCAAATACCCAACTGGTGGAAAATCCATCCAGTTTTTCATGTAGCACTGCTCAAACCCTACTGGGTTTCTACTCGCCCCGGATGGGCACAGCCACCCCGCAACCCAGAAGAAGTCAAAGGCGACTTAGAATGGGAAGTGGAGAGAATTGTGAGGAGTGAAATAATCTCATACACGAGACGAGTTAGAGGACAAAATAAAGTCCTCTGAGAGCTCCGATATTTTGTGAAATGGAAAGGTTGTTCCGCAGACGAGAACACCTGGGAACCCCCAGAGCACCTAGAGCGTGCTGAGGAATTAGTGGCGGAATTTCATAGATTGAATCCTGAAATGCCAGGACGGGCAGAATTGCAATAATGTGGCAAGGTTTTCTTTGCATGGCCAAGTAAATGTGCAAAAGTTTTTTACCCTACCATGTTGAGTTCCCATGAAAAAACTTTTATTTTGTATTTTTATTTTTATTTTTATTTTTTATTATTTTTTTTATATTTTTTTTGAAAAAAGAGACATTCAAGATGAAGTCTTGGGAGAGGGAGCTACTGTTAGGTATATGGAATCGTCTATCTGGTAGATCATGTGATTCTAGGGATAGGTCATGTGTTCAAATCCCTGACATGACATAGTTATTTTAGTTATAAAATATTATGAGATATTTTCTACCAACTAAATAACAACCTGAAATTGCGAGCCTATGATACCGATGGGTAATCATAGAGCTGAGCCTCTTGCTTTGAAAGAAGTGGTGCTCCAAGAGGGCCTACTCAAGAATTAGTATGAGAGGTTTTCGCTGGATAAGCTATTGGCATGATCCGGAGTAAAAAACCCTATATATCCGATGGGCCTCGTGATGTATCAATATGCAACACAATGACCGCACTCATTCATTAAAGCTGATCACTTTATGTTTTGAGGCAGAACAATTAGTATAGTTGCCATTAGGATGTCATACTCAAATTAAGTTCATATAGTGGAGAGATTGAAGACTACCTACTGGAGGAGCATTCACACCCCCCAGAAACAATAGGAGTCTGAAGAGATCAAAGCTAAGCAAGGCAAATATTCTCAGGGTCAAAAGTGTTCGCACTTAGGGAATTTAAGAGGTTTTTGACGGAGGTACTTAGATAGTATGGGAGTTGATTGTAGCCCGCGGTAACCCAGACATGGAATATAAATATCGAGGTACTCCTATCTATTAGAAATATCAAGCAATGGAGAAGAGATCTTATTAATATATTTATTATCTTACACTTGAAAAAACCTTATCACACTTATTCCTTCCAAGCCCTTGGAAAATACGAGTCTACCTTAATGATCTTTGTTTTATCTTTACCTTAACTTATTTCAAGAAGCTTACGGCTTAGACTTACTGGCCCTATCTACGGTTGGACTACCCCTTAACAGGCTGAGCTCCTTGCTCTATCATATTTGTCATCCATTCAGGGCCTTGGTGGTCATAAATGGGACAAGGTTCTTGTAGTCTATAAGAATCTTGACTGTGTGTGGGTTTCCTTGTGTGTATTTCCTCCATTCCTTGAGGGCTTGCATGATTGCAAGGAGTTCTTTATCATGGATGTCATAGTTGCATTCTGCCTTGGTCATTGTCTTTGACCAGTAGGCTATCGGTTTCCACAGCCCTTCCTTATCTTGTTGTGATATGAATCCAGAACAGACATAATTGGATGTATCTGTTTCGATGATAATAGGTGCCTCCGAGTCGAAGTGTCTTAGTATTGGAGTTGTGGTAAGTCTTTTCTTAAGACCTTCAAATGCCCTTTGCTCCAGCTCTCCCCATTTCCACTTCCAATTTTTTTTTGTCCTATTGTATAGTGGCTTGGCTATTCTGGTGAACCCTTCTATGAATCATTGGTAGAAGTTGCAGAATCCTACAAAGCTTTGGATGTCTTTGACTTTCTCTGGTGTTGTCCATACTTTTATGGCATCTGTCTTGGTAGGGTCCATTCGTACTCCTTCAGAGTTGATGATGAATCCTAGGTATTCAGTTTCTTCCTTATGGAATTCGCATTTTGTGGGTTCAGGTGAACCCCAATTTCTTTGAGTTTTGCTAGTATCTTGGCTACATCTTTTTGATGTTATTCTATGGTATCTGAATATACCAATTGGTCATGCAGGTAAGCTATGCAGTTGATATCTAGGTATTTGCTGAGTGCATTATTGACCCATCGTTGAAAGGTTACCGGTACATTGGCTAATCCAAATAGCATGACCATATATTTATATAGTCCATATCGTGTCCTAAAGGCTGTCTTCTATTCATCTCCTTTGGTAATCCATATATGTTGGTATGCATCCTTGATGTTGAGTTTGGTGAAATATTTCACTATTTGCAGTTGATCCAAGGCTTTGCTTATCAATGGTAACAGATATCAGTCCTTTTTAGACATAGCATTTAGGCCCCTGTAGTCTATGCAGAGCCTTGAGCCTCCATCTTTTTTCTTGACAAAGAGTATTGGTGCTCCTGCTAACAAGGACAAAGGTCTTATCCATCATCTTTCTAGATTCTTTTCCAGGTATTCTCTGAGTTCCTTAGGTTCTTCCCCTCTTAAGAGATAGAGCTTTATAAATAGTGGCGGTGCTTCTGTTTCGATTTGGTAGTCCACCGCCCAATGCAGTGGTAATTCGGTTCTTTCTTTTTCTTCAAGTAGGTCTAAGAAATTGTGATATTCTTTAGGCACTATTTGCTTCAAGGTTTCTTTTCTGCCTTTCCCTTTCTTTTGCAATGCTAGCTCGGTACTAATAGTCATAGCCACTAGTATAAGTCTTGCATCGTCCCACTTTAGGATTCCCATGATTTCTCCTTTTTTGTGCATCCTGCCAAATACTTGTGCTGAGATAAAAGCTATTGATGGCTTTTTCTTGTCCTGAGTTGGTCCTTCTTCTTGGTGATCCGTGCTGCTGAATCCTTGGTCACCCCTTTCTGTGGGTTGGAGTTGTTGTACTTCCTTGAAGAGTGTTGAGACTATTTTTTTGATAATTATCTGGGCAATCCTATCCCCTTTGTGGACCTCATAATCCACTTCTGACAGGTTTGCCAATAGGAACCTGATTTCTCCTATGTAGTCCATATCTATGACTCTAGCGTTAATGGTGAGGCTATTTTTGCTTGCTAAATCACTTCTGGGTACAATGTAGGCATAGGTGTTCTCTGGAAATCCCATTGAGATTTCTGTTCTGATGAGCCTTTGTCCTCTTGCTGGAACTATAGCTCCTTCGATGCTGAACAGGTCACTGCCTGCAGCCTTTTGTGAACCTTTCATAGGTAATTTTGCATCCTCTCTCAGCTTTTTGACCACAACCTCATAGTTGGGTTCTTCTTTAGTGCAGATCCTTAAAATCCGACTTTTCATATTTTCCTGAATTGCTTTCTTTTCAGGTATTGTGTATACCAGAGGGGATGCATCAAGGCATACTGCCTTACACCTATCACTATCGAAGGTGATTTCTTCTTCTCTTCAGTCGATCCTTGGATTGTGTTCTTTTAACCATGTCATTCCAAGGATCACTTTGTGTTTGACAAGGTTCGCTACTAGGAAAGTCACTTTCTCTTTATGGCTTTCGATATCCCTAGAGATTTCTGTGATATGGGTGATTGGTCCTGCATCTAACACAGTTCCATCTACCATGTATATATCTCTTGGTTTTTCAATCTTTATCAGAGGTAACTGATAGCTTATAGTGAAGTTACAGTCTATGAAATCTTCAGTTGCCCCTGAATCTATCATCGCATTTGTTGATATTTGCTGTTGTCTATTATGGAGTTGTACTTTAACCATTATATAGTCCGATTCAAGGTTTCGTAATTCTTTGTTCATGATTGTTGAGTGGAGGTGTGCTATTTTGATGGTTTTCGTTTTGCCATCCCTTAATCCATCCTTTCCTGGAGACGTCATCCTTCTTTTGATGGGTTTTGTCATGTTGTTCCTGGGACCACCTATTCCTGGGGACTTTCATCATTTAAAGCCTCTTTTTGTTCTTTCTCCACCTCCATTCCCCTGATCTTGGACTTATTGATATTCACTTTTTGGACTCGACAATCCTTTGCCATATGTCCCTTCCTTCCACATTGATAACATAATCCTTCTTTCATTCGTTTTTTCCATTCCTCCTAGGGTAACCTTTGGTACCTTCTTTGGTTTGTGGCATCCAGATCCATGGGATCCCATCATGGGGTTTCTTTAGGTGCTGCCTTAAAGGTGCCATTGTTGTTTCTTGGGGTGTCGTATGTCTCCATCTTGGCTTTCTTTGCTTGGTGTAGATTTTTAAGTGTAGCCAGTCAGATTTCCTTGCCCATAACTCATATTGCTAATTCTTTGACCCCCATGATTGTCTCATCATAGTGGTCGAATTATTCTTGCAACCTTGTGTTCATGCCTGTGTATAGCCATTCTCCTGCTGTTGTGTCGTCTAATTCTGCTTCTGTTTGTACCAGTCTGAATTTATTCCAGTATTCCATCATGGTCTGGTTTCCTTGAGTCATGTTTTTGAGCCATATTCTTGCTGCTCCCTTTGGATCGATTTCTCCAAATTGGATTTTGATTGCCACCTCGAATTCTTCCCAATTGTTCCAGTTCTTTATTCTGATTTCTTCCATGTAGGGTGTGAGACACATGCTAGCCTCTTTCCTTAATAGACTAGACACATAGGTGACCTTTTCTTCATCATGTTCTTGTACCCATCTTACTACCTGAAAGTAGATTTGCAGTTCTGTTAGCTAACTCTGAAGTTCCTGTCATTCTCCTGTATAGGTGCTTGGTGGTTTAACCTTCAGTTTCACACTGTTCATTGTCTGTAGTATTTGGGCTAGTTGTCCAACTAGTTCTCCTTCTTCTAGGGGTGGATTTGGTCCTGGTCCTGCCGCTTGTCCCGAGCCTTGTACTGCTCCTGTACCTGACATTCTCTCTTCTCTTTCTCCTTCCTCACTTGAACAAGACTTATTAGGTGGTGATCTTTCTTCTGGTGTCACTGGACTTGGTGTTCTCCCTCTTTCTGAAGCTGTCCTCACAAGTTCTGTTGCAATCTCTGGAAGTTCTAAAGACTGGTCTTCGTATTCGAAATCTGTGTTGTCATTGGGTGTTGCTTGGAGACACAACCAAATGTTATGATCGGCTATAAGATCTCTCCTAGCTTATATCTCGCAACAGGCAACCACTTCTGTTTTCTTCTATTAGTCGGGGAAATACTTACCTTGACTTTCTCTTTCTTCTGAGAGTTCTAATACTTCGTTGTCTTACGCTACATCTTAGATATTGACCATTGCCAAAACTAAGTCCTTATAGTGTCAACTAGTATTAGTTATGTTCCTTCTTTGTGATAGTTGGTCTTTGTAGATAAAGAGCGTAAATGTGTTTTATTGATAACTTATAAGATAGGAAATAACTTAGGTGGTTGCATGAAGAACTAACTATTAGGTCCTATTGACCTCCTTATATAGTTCTTCCAGCAACCTGCTTACAAATAAAATAAGTCACAACTGTGACTCATACACTCACACAATATATAACCTCATGACCATACTTGGTCATGCACAAAAGTCCCATGACCTTAAAGGTGTCATGTGCGAAACCTCATGACCAATATAAATGAAGTCATGCCTTATAATCCTTATGACTCATATGTGTACATATGAGTCAACACTCAACATACCAATCAAATTCAAACATAAACAACTATGACTCACAACTGTGAGTCATGTGAAATCCTATGACTTGTATATGAGTCATAGTGTGAAAACATAACATCATATAACTCAACTGAGTCATGTGCAAAACCTTTAACAAATAAAATATTATGACATACAATCGTATATCATGTGAAACCATTACAAACCATGCCAGGTTTGTAATATATATTACTATAAATTGTGTTCAAGATTATGTTGCGATTTTGTAGCTTAATAGTCGCAGTTATTCTGTGTGCAGTTATTTGATGTTTGAGGGTTCAATTCACATCATTGAAACCTTCTTCCCCTCCTTTGCTCTCAACCTTAATTTTATTGGATTTTCTTGCCTGATCCTTTACTTTTCAAGACACTTTTTGTTATCACCTTGATTTTTCCTAATATCATATTTTGCTCAGCAAATTTTAGCTTATTTCAAAACACAATGTTTACTTTTCTGTTCCCACCCAAACCGACAAAATGCATTTGTTTTATGGAGAACTTAAACCTGAGATTGCATACGAAAGAGCACAGTATATCACTCGGAATCTTAGCAACATTACCGTATAAGAACATTGTTCTGCAATACTATACACTAACATTTGGACAAGCGGGTTTATGGTAGGCGATTCGGGAGAATAGGACTTATGAAATTGCGAAAGACAAGGCAAGACTTTCCTACCAGTACTGTGGAGAATGGCGTGTGCTGGGAGCCGGGGGTGCTCCGGGTAGCCTCTGATGGGGTTCTAGGGTCGGAAATGATGATTACAAGAGATAGACCACTTTTGTTTTTCTTGTGCCAAAAAAAAACACATGACGGATGGGCAAACTCTGTCTTGATACAATACCGAGAAATTCTTGCTCGCTTGGATGCGTGGCAGCGCATGTATTGAAGTGTAGCGAGATTTTGGAACTGCTCGCGGTTACATAATCTGCAGGAACCTCGGCACGGTTATGTCTATTCTTCCAACTCTCAAAACGCAGAATCCCACATTACACTCAACAAGGTATCATACAAGTATCCGTTCCCCCCCCCCCAATATACGGTGAATGCCGTATGAGGCTAAACATTAAAAACTATCCTGCAAAAAAAAAAGAACTAGTAAAAGCCTGGAAAAAATGGAAAAAGAAATTTACATTAAAGAAATGTAGTAGACCAGGTCAATGGTAAGTTACTTTGGAAAAGCGAACCAAGAAAATAAATTACACGGAGAATATAGTGCATCACCAACCGTCTAACGGCAAGAAAAAGAATACGAAAAAAAAAATGAAAAAAGGGAAAATGAACCAAGGAGAGATATCGCAAAGAGTTATTCCCCTTCGTGCCTTCCTGTGGGACGATTCATTAAGGGTGGTGGCGATCCGGGCTTGTAGTAGCTTTATTACTCCCTCGTGTTCTCGGCGGGCAGCCCGCGAGAGTGGAGTGCGGCCATTTTGGTCGGGATGGTTGGAGTTGACATCTTCACGTGACAAAAGTAGCTTGACGATTCCCTCATATCCTTGCTCGGCAGCCAACGAGAGTGGAGTCTGGCCATTTTGGTCTGGATGGTCGGGGTTGACATTATCCCGTGACAAGAGCAGCTTGACAACTCCCTCATGTCCTCCCTCGGCAGCCAGCAAGAGTGGAGTCCGGCCATGTTGGTCTGGATAATCGGGGTTGACATCTTCCCGTGTCAATAGCAGCTTGATAACCCCCCCATGTCCATTGTAGGCAGCCCACGAGAATGGTGTTCCACCATCCTCGTCTGGATGGTCGGGGTTGACATCTTCCCGTGTTAATAGCAACTTGACAACTCCCTCATGTCCATTGTAGGCAGTCCACGAGAGTGGGGTCCGGCCATGTTGGTCTGGATAGTCGGGGTTGACATGTTCCCGTGTCAATAGCAGCTTGACGACTCCCTCATGTCCAACTCTGGCAGCCCACGAGAGTGGAGTCCGGCCATGTCGGTTTGGATAGTCGGGGTTGACATCTTCCTGAGCCAATAGCAGCTTGACGACACTCTCATATCCTCCCTCGGCAGCTAACGAGAGTGGAGTCCGGCCGTTTTTGCTTGGATGGTCAGGGTTGACATCATCCCGTGTCAATAGCAGCTCGACAACCCCCGAATGTCCCTGGTCGGCAGCCAGCGAGAGTGGATTCCGGCCATCTTCGTCTGGATGGTCGGGGTTGACATCTTCCCGAGCTAGTAGCAGCTTGACAACTCCCTCATGTCCATTGTAGGCAGTCCACGAGAGTGGGGTCCGGCCACCTTGGTCTGGGTGGTCGGGATTAACATCTTCCCGTGACAAAAGCAGCTTCACTACGCCTTCATGTCCAATTTTGGCAGCCCGCAAAAGTGGTGTTCGGCCATATCTCGTATCAGGATTTTCGGGGCTGATATCATCTTTTGCCAAGAGAAATTCCACAAACTCCTCATTCCCCACGACAGCAGCCCATATAAGTGGTGTGGCACCCAAGGAATCTCTCCCATTAATATCACAACTTCCCATCTCAAGCAAAGTCGCCGCAAGCTCAACAAGTCCGAATATAGATGCACAGTGTAGAGGTAGGTCAGAGAACGAGGGAGTATATTCCCACTCAAATATCTCACAACGCTTAGTTGTGTGGTTCGAAAGTAATTTGGCGCATACATGGTTCTTATAGTGGTCAAAGAGCTTCAGCGCGAGTGATTTAATGGAACTGGAGTATCCAATTTTTGCGTGGGCTCCCCAGTAGATAGAAGAATACTCAAGAAAAGGGGTACTTTGCAAGTTACGGTAGTCTGAGGGTAAGATGTCAAGGATCTGCTGATAGTTTAGATAGGTGAGACAGGTTTCTGCCATTGTCGAGTGAGCTGTCCCGAAAAGATCGAGGCGGGTCGAAAGATACTCCTGGAGGGTAAAGTGGATCAAGCGAACAGTTGAAGTATCCTTTTCCACTATGATAAGGCCTTGGCAAGATCTTAATAAGGTCGGAATTGAAGGAACATTATCAGCGTTGAAATGTGTCGCTCCTATCTCCACCGCCAGCGCGTGACAGAGTTCGTCCGCATGCAATGGCCTTTGCGAATGCGAGATCCACATAAGAGCCGCCATCCCGAGTCTTGCTTTCTCACCACCCTGTGCCGCTATTCTTTCTATTGTCGCACCGTACGCATCTCCCAAGCTGACCCCATCAAGTATGGCGCCAAGCCTATTTCTCCTGCGATGGATTGTTGTCTCTTGGAGGATTGCCTCGATATTGAGGGAAACCAACAGAAATCTAGATAGAGATAATTATCAATACATGAGCTAAGGCAGCATTTCTTAGAATGATTTCTCATACATACATTTCCGAAATCTTTTCCGGGATCTTTTCCATTATATCTGCCTCAAGAGCGTCGTCCATTGCGTCAGGATTTGGGTCCTCATCTAATCTAGTGCGCAGAAATGTCACAATATCGCCTCTGCTAGGACTTATCGACATCGATTCAGTTGTACCAGGAAGTCGCCTTTCCACATCAGCCCGGACATGTGGCCTCCCGGTCATGAACACCCGAGTTCCTGGCGACTTTTTCAGGATTCCATTGAGTGAACCTAATATCTTGAGTCGGTGCCCTTCCACGCACTCGTCGAGAGCATCGACACATATAAACATGCGCTGTGACGTCGCGATATCCTCCAACATTTTCACAATTTCCGGAAGTCGGAGCCCCCGGCCTCCAATAACTGTTTTTTGCTTCTCAAAGGCCTGGGCTATTTCATCCGGTATTTGCTTCAAACCACTCACAACTTGCTTGAGCACAGCACCGAGCATGTTGGTCGCGGTTTGCTCGTTCCGCGCGGCAAAGTCGAAGTAGAAGCATGCCACCGAAACACCTTGCCCGCCGACCTGATCACAAATGGTGTCTATCACTAGCGAACTAGAATCACCTCTTGTAAGTATCACATCCCACTATATTCGAAAACGGTTGCCCTTTTGTCTGTCTCCCACCTGATATAAGTCTTGCCAGCCCCGGGGTCGCCATAGCAGAACAAGGCTGCATTATGGGATCCATTCGCTCCGCTACCCTCGTACCAGCTCTTGAATGCTTCAGACTGTATGAGCCAGTCCCCTATGTTCTCCTCTCGCCGATCGCGGACGTCTTGGTGCCGTGTCCGGGGCTCTAAAGGGGATAACCAAGCCAGAATCTCCGCCCGCTCGTTGCCAACAGTAAAGTTGTTTGACACATAACGAACCGAGTTGTCCACGGTGCTAACATACGAGTTGTCTCCGATAGTATTAAAAGAGCCGGTATAGTTAAAAGAGTCCTTATTGTTATTAAAGAAGTGCGACATTTTGTGTTTCCCACTGCAGGATGGGAAGTAAGGTTGGTTGATTGAACTGCTGGATCGCTGGGAGCTGAAGAAAAGCGGGGCTGCCCGTCTTGTCACGAGGGACATAGTAGTCCGATCACTCCAGCTGAAGCTTGTGGAACTGAAAGCTTCTCAGCCTTGTACGACACAACTACACTCTATCGGGAGTCCACAGATATTTAGTTCTTGGACAAAAGTTCTCGTTGGTCAGCAGAAGTGTCGGCTAAAACGCACCAAAATGGCCGAAATTCGGGGTCACAGAAGCCGCAAAGTGCACCTCCACCTCTCGATCAATTAAAACGAAAAATATACCAGTGGATAGACAAGGACCTAGCAATTCTGGAATTTGTATTTTTCCAAGATATTTGTTTGCTCTATCAGCAGTGCTGGTCTGTTTGGAGCCACTGAGTCGTGAACATGAGTTTAGTGACAGGAATTTGTACGGGTGCCAACACAAAAGGATACATGTTTTGAAAATCGCCAATTCTGCATCGCCATGGCTCACGCAATATTGTACCATACCCTTCAAAACTTGAATCTCACAATTAAAATACCCAGAATCACTATTTTGCCAATAATTGGCTTACTTGCACTGCAGGTGGTCGAATTCTGGTGCTGTGAAAAAACATATTTTTGGTGTAAAAGTAGCCATCAACGATGACATTTGTCATCTCATTGTACGAATTGTAGATGGTACTGTACAGGCCAGTTACAATACTGACTCTTACAAGGCCCAAAATGTCTACTCCTTAAGGAAAATGTACCGAATCTCCAGGAAATCCTGCAATCTTGAGTTAATTAACTTCCATTTTTCCACAACGCACCATCTATCTGCACCAACCAAACAAGCACATTTCGTAAAATTTTGTTCCAGCCAGTGGATAATTTTATGACAGGATGTCAAATGTTAGAGCAATACCGGTAAACTTACTTGGATCACACTACCGTACTATGGGGGTAAATTCGTGGCCGGTAATTTTGTCTGTATCATACCCTGGACCTTTATGTGAGCGCGGATAGCTAGTATTAATTAGTTGATGTGGAGGGTTGCCAGGTCACTGTTGTGTGAGAGCTGAGTTCTTCGGTTGGGTGGTGACAACTATCCTCTTCTCTTTCACAGCAGAGATGTAGAAGACAAGAACGGACAACAACGACGAGCACAACGAAAGTGTAATTAACTACAACGGGGAACTCCCAAAGGCCTCGATAGCGGTAGCAATTTGCAAGGCTTTTTCTCTTCTCCGTTTTGTTTTTCTTCTGTGTAAGGCGCCGGTTGCCTATTTCCCTCCAGCGAGTGAAGCTGGACCATCGTTTGTGTTTGCCGGATCGACCCTGTCTCTTCCTTTCAGTACCTAGACAAATATTGACATGGTAAGATTTGATGAAAACCTCCGGAAGATCACTTAATTTAGGATAGTGATGTCATTCAAGTTCAATACCTTCCCTGTGTTTGATGTGAAAATTCCTCTCCTAGTTTTGCTGAAATCTATCCTTCGTAATTATGCATTGCTTTTACCGCCATAAGAATTGCTTAACTGAGTGAATAAACAACAGATTATGGGGCGGGTGGGCCACGGTTAACAAGAAAGCCAATGCCACAACAGGTACAATAATAAATTCCACTAACTCTTGAAAACTCCCCTCCCCACTGTTGGAAATAACCTGGTTAGACTGCTCACCATATATCACAATCATCAGCGACTACTTAGACATGCTGGGAATGTCTAGAGCTGTTGGCATACTTCGGATATGGATCCCAAACTACGGAGGAAATTCCGTTCTCGCGAAACACTCGGAAGGTTGGCCAAACATTAGCATCGCCGGTGAAACTCCACCATCGATTGGCGAAACACTAGCATCATGTTTCATGGGGATACTATGAAACACATTTTCACTACTAGCGAGAATGGAACGGAAGAGGTTTTCTTTTGCGCAGGATTTATCACTCGTTGCTATGTCTTTATAAGTCCTGTATATTTCCTTTTGTCTTTAACACACATCCATAAAAAACAATCCATCATCGTCGCTCTTTTGTCTGGCGGCAGTCTGCCTCCGTCTGTTACTGCCTATCAGTCATCTGTCTCTGTTCTCTTTTACTCTTTGGTTATTCGTTTTGTTATTCCTTATACTATTCAATACACATCGTATCGGTTTACGTCGTTACCTCTGAACCAATTCTGCTGTGAACAAACCTTGTTGCCTAAAACCCACAACACATCACCCACAATAGGCACTTCAAGTTGTGCTGTTACTTGTATAGCCACATCGTAACCACATTAACCCAGTTCGGTAGCTCCGGGGCAATGCTGACAACTTCACGCTTTTAAGATCAATGAGTTTCTTTCAGGTGGGCAGTGGTCTCTATTGGGGGTCTTATATTAGGGGCACTCATGCTGAGAAACGAAATCGGAACTTGCAAACCGTCCTTTGTGCTGGTACACAGTTTTCGCAGTTTTTGTCATGTTCGCAGTTTCGGTACTGCCAAAAACCGACCAAAATTGCAAAAAAAAAGGGCTCAGTGGGAGTGCCCCTATTTATCATATCCAATCACTGACAGAACTCCACTTCAACCTGTAATTTGCATCTCACTAGCACTCTATGAGCTGTTTTATTTTTGTTCCTCGCTACTTGAAATTGTGCTCTTCTCTATTCTTGAGATTTACACAAAACCTTACTACCTTAGTGTCTCAATTGAAAAGAAATACTACAATGAAATGCCCTGACCAGCAAAGAAATCCTGCACAATAACTTACTTATGAACTGATTCACAGCCTGCAGACCCCTAATACAGAACAGAGTAGGTGACCCAGGGTCCAAAACTGTCCAAAAGCCATTATCTGTGTGACATTTAATAGCAAATATAATATCGATTATTTCATAGCATAGGAATTGGATTTTTATAGTTTACTGTTGCGTGACTCAATCTTCTTGAATATGGTACTATGGGATGTTGTAATTTTTTTTGGCACCTTTCACACGTTTGTACTTCACTGGGTTCTGCATGTATCTCTGCCCAGCACCATATAGAAGTCTTTATTGGTAGCGGATGAGCTACGAAGTACGTTCCGGGCACTTCCCCAGCACTCGCCTGTGGGCTCTTTACTCAGAACTGGCCTATCATCGCCGGGCCAGAGATTGCTATACCCTTTACAATACCCATCCTTATTAACTCCACATTTAATTGGGTATGCAATCCTAGTGGGACCATATCAATGCACAGACAAACAAGTTAGCAACTCTGTTGCTCCTGTGGTTTTTCTTATAAGGCTCTAGGCTACTGTGTTAGTAGCTTTAAGTAAATCTTTCTCATGTCTTTTTATCTATTTATATATTACTATAAAATGTGTTTAAAATTGTGTTATGGTTTTGTAGCTTGATGGTCACGGTTATTCTGTGTGCAGTTTGATGTTTGAGGGTTCAATTCACATCATTGAAACCTTTTTTTTTTTCTTCACTTTTCAAGACACTTTTTTATCACCTTGATCTTGCTAATATCATGTTTTGCTCAACAAATTTTAGATTATTTCAAAACACGGTGTTCACTTTCTGTTCGCACCCAAACCGACAAAATGCATTGGTTTAATGGAGAACTTAAACCTGAGACTGCATACCAAAGAGCACAGTATATCACTCGGAATCTTAGCAGCATTACCGTGTAAGAACCCTGTTCCGCAACACTGCAGACTGACACCCAGACTAGCCAGTTTACAGTAAACGATTCAAGAGAATAGGGCTTATCAAATTGCAAAAGGCAAGATAAAATCTTTCTATCGGCACTGTGGGGAATGGCGTGTGCTGGGAACCGGGGGTGCTCTGGATAACCCTTGCTGAGGTTCTGGGCTCGGAAATGACGATTACAAGAGATAGACCACTTTTGTTTTTCCCGTGCCAAAAAAAAAATCATGACGGATAGATAAACTCTGTCTTGGTACAGTACCGAGAAATTCTTGCTCGCTCGTATCCGTGGCAGCGCATGTATCGAAGTATAGCGAGATTTTGGAACTGCTCGCTGTTACATAATCTGCAGGAATCTTGGCACGGTTACGTCTATTCTCCCAGTTCTCGAAACGCAGAATCACACATTACACTCAACAAGGTACAAGTATCCCCCCCCCCCAAATATGCAGTGACTGCCGTATGAGACTATACATTAAAAACTATCCTGCAAAAAAAAAAGAACTAGTAAAAGCCTGGAAAAAATGGAAAAAGAAATTTACATTAAAGAAATGTAGTAGACCAGCTCAATGGTGCTTTGGAAAAGCGAACGAAGAAATTACACGGGGGAGAATATATTCTATGATTGATAGTCTAACGGTAAGAAAAAGAATATGAAAAAAAACAGAAGCAAGGAGAGATATCGCAAAGAGTTATTCCCCTTCGTGCCGTTCTGCAGGACTATTCGTTAAGAAAGGTTTGGCGGGATGGTTTAGCAGTAAGGCACTCTGTCAAAGTCCCACGGGTGCGGAGGAGTAGACGTTGTAGTGATGCAGAGGAAGAAAATAAAGCATGTCGGTTTCCGCGAGAGGATATCGGAGGTCGGAGGAGGTAGAAGGGGAATCAAATGGTGAGTGAGTTAAGTGGGGAGTGATTTGAAGAATCAGATAGCGTGACTTGTTGAAGTTGTGAAAGCAGGAGATAGCCGGGTTTTCAGAGGTCGGTGGGGATTGTCATGTCTCAGTTCATGGCCGAGCTGGCGGTGGCGGCGATCCGGGCTCGTAGTAGCTTTATTACTCCTTCATGTCCATTGAAGGCAGCCCGCGAGAGTTGAGTCAGGCCATATTTGTCTGGATAGTTGGGGTTGACATCTTCCCGAGCTAATAGAAGCTTGACGATTCCCTCATGTCCATAGAAGGCAGCCCACCATAGTGGAGTCCGGCCATGTTGGTCTGGATAATCGGGGTTGGCATCTTCCCGTGTTAATAGCAGCTTGACAACTCCCTCATGTCCATTACAGGCAGCCTGCGAGAGTGGAGTCCGGCCATGTTGGTCTGGATGGTTGGGGTTGACATCCCCCCGTGACAAAAGCAGCTTCACTACGCCTTTATGTCCTTCGCGGGCAGCCCACGAGAAAGGGGCCCGGCCATCTCGGTCTGGATGGTCGAGGTTGACATCTTCCCGTGACAAAAGTAGCTTGACGACTCCCTCATGTCCACGGCGGGCAGCCCACCATAGTGGAGTCCGGCCACCTTGGTCTGGATGGTTGGGGTTGACATCATCCCGTGACAAGAGCAGCTTGACGACTCCCTCATGTCCATTGAAGGCAGCCCACGAGAGTGGAGTCCGGCCACCTCGGCCCGGATGGTCGGGGTTGACATCTTCCCGTGACAAAAGTAGCTTGACGACTCCCTCATGTCCACGGCGGGCAGCCCACCATAGTGGAGTCCGGCCACCTTGGTCTGGATGGTTGGGGTTGACATCATCCCGTGACAAGAGCAGCTTGACGACTCCCTCATGTCCTACCTCGGCAGCCCACGAGAGTGGAGTCCCGCCATATTTGTCTGGATAGTCGGGTTTGACATCCCCCCGTGACAAAAGCAGCTCCACTACGCCTTTACGTCCATTGAGGGCAGCCCACAAGAAAGGGGTCCGGCCACCTTGGTCTGGATGGTCGGGGTTGACATCTTCCCGTGACAAAAGTAACTTGACGACTCCCTCATGTCCTACCTCGGCAGCCCACGAGAGTGGAGTCCGGCCACCTTTGTCTGGATGGTCGGGGTTGACATCACCCCGTGACAAGAGCAGCTTGACGACTCCCTCATGTCCATTGGAGGCAGCCCACGAAAGTGTTGTTCGGCCACATCTCGTATCAGGACTCTCGGGGCTGATATCATCTTTTGTCAAGAGAAATTCCACAAAATCCTCATTCCCCATGACAGCAGCCCATATAAGTGGTGTGACACCTAGGGAATCTCTCCCATTAATATCACAACTTCCCACCTCAAGCAAAGACGCCGCAAGCTCAGCAAGTCCGAATATAGATGCACAGTGTAGAGGTAGGTTAAAGAACGAGGTAGTAGAGTACCACTTATATATCCCACAACGCCGAATTGCGTGGTCCGAAAGTAATTTGGCGCATGCATGGTTCTCATAGTGCTCAAAGAGCTTCAGCGCGAGTGATTTAATGGAACTGGAGTATCCAATTTTTGCGTGGGCTCCCCAGTAGATAGAAGAATACTTAAGAAAAGAGATACTTCGCAATTCACGGTAGTCGAAGCGTGAAGTTTGCCATTCACGGTAGTCTAAGCGTGAGATTTGCAATTCACGGTAGTCTGAGGGTAAGATGTCAAGGATCTGCTGAGAGTTTAGATAGGTGAGACAGGTTTCTGCCATTGTCGAGTGAGCTGTCCCGAAAAGATCGAGGCGGGTCGAAAGATACTCCTGGAGGGTAAAGTGTATCAAGCGAACAGTTGAAGTATCCTTTTCCACAATGATAAGGCCTTGGCAAGAGCTTAACAAGGTCGGAATTGAAGGAACATTATCAGCGTTGAAATGTGTTGCTCCTATCTCCACCGCCAGCGCGTGACAGAGTTCGTTCGCCTGCAGTGGCCTTTGCGAATGCGAGATCCACATGAGAGCCGCCATCCCGAGTCTTGCTTTCTCACCACCCTGTGCCGCTATTCTTTCTATTGTCGTACCATACGCATCTCCCAAGCTGACCCCATCAAGCATAGCGCCAAGCCTATTTCTTCTGCGATGGATTGTTGTTTCTTGGAGGATTGCCTCGATATTGAGGGAAACCAGCAGAAATCTAGATAGAGATAATTATCAATACATGAGCTAAGGCAGCATTTCTTAGAATAATTTCTCATACGTACATTTCCGAAATCTTTTCCGGGATCTTTTCCAATATATCTGCCTCAAGAGCGTCGTCCATTGCGTCAGGATTTGGGTCCTCATCTAATCTAGTGCGCAGAAATGTCACAATATCGCCTCTGCTAGGACTTATCGACATCGATTCAGCCGTATCAGGAAGTCGCCTTTCCACATCAGCCCGGACATGTGGCCTCCCGGTCATGAACACCCGAGTTCCTGGCGACTTTTTCAGGATTCCATTGAGTGAACCTAATATTTTGAGTCGATGCCCTTCCACGCACTCGTCGAGAGCATCAACACATATGAACATGCGCTGTAAGGTTGAGATATCCTCCAACATTTTCGCAATTTCCGGAAGTCGCAGTCCCCGGCCCCCTACGATTGTTTTTTGCTTCTCATAGGCTTGGGTTATATCATCTGGTACTTGCTTCAAACCGCTCACAACCTGCCTGAGTAGGGCACCGAGCATCTTGGTAGCGGTTTGCTCGTCCCGCGCGGCAAAGTCGAAGTAGAAGCATGCGACCGAAACACCTTGCCCGTCGACCTGATCACCAATGGCATCTATCACTAGCGAACTAAAATCGTCTCTTGTAAGAATCGCATCCCACTATACTCAAGTACATTCAATCATCTGTCTTTCTAACCTGATATAAGTTTTGCCAGCCCCCGGATTTCCATAGCAGAACAAGGCTGCATTACGGAATTCATTCACTCCGCTACCCTCGTACCATTTTTTAAATTCCTCAGACCGTATGAGCCAGTCTCCTATGTTTTCCTCCCGCCGATCTCGCACATCTTGGTGGCGTTTTCGGGGCTCTAAAGGGGATAACCAAGCCAGGATTTTGTCCCGCTCATTGTCAATAGTAACATGGTTTGAGACATGACGAACAGAGTTGTCCACGGTGCTAACATATGAGTTGTCTCCGATAGTATTAAAAGAGCCGTTATTGTTATTAAAGAAGTGCGACATTTTGTGTTTCCCGCTGCTTGCACGGTTGGAGAGGATGAGTAGTAAGGTTGGTTGATTGAACTGCTGGGTCGCTGGGAGCTGAAGAAAAGCGGGGTTATGCTCTCAGCCTTGTCACGAGAGATATTCCAATCACTTCATCTGAACGTTGTGGAACCGAAAGGTTGTAGTTCTTGTACGACACAGTTGCACTCTACCCGGAAGTCCCCCGATATACGAACTGGTAATGGAACAAGCTTGCTTCCAACTTCTCCAAGACCTAATGTATAGCTACTCTGTGGGCAAAACATACATAGCCTGTAGGGAATTTGGGAATCTCAAGTTAACATACACGAACGAGGTTTGAAGTTTTCGGTGCTGGGTAGGCGTATATGTACATGGAATTCGGTCCATCTTTCCTAAACCTTCTGGCGAGGAGTCACATAATAATGTACAGCACACTCTGGCCGACTTTTGAGATGTATCATAAGTTAGTTCTTTCGTTTTCCCCAATTGAAACACAAACTAAAATACTGCACATCATAATTTAATCTACCCTGAGGTCATTCTATTAAAAAAGAATAACCCTTAACATGTAGCTAGCAGATTGCCCAATACTGTATGCTACCGTAGTACAAATCCGATATGTTAATGGGTTACGGTAATTCCAAATCTCCACGATATTCTGGCACTAATATAGGCATAATTAGTCGGGGGGAAAAATAAACAAAAAAAGGAAAAAAATAGAAATTACATCAAGCGTCTAACTTACTCGAGTACTCATAATTCCACCACCACACAAACCTCAAGAAAGAAAATGTTGGACACAAGTAGCAAGCCTCACCGCAAATAACACACCCGTAATAATCCCAGCTTCACCCTCATTCCCGGTACGACATGGCATGGTGTGGTGCTACGGACTAGTATATCTTGTGATACAGTAATTGAGGTGAACTTCATGGATGGATCATGATACTGCATTCTCCACCTACCTTTGGAAAACCCCCAGTCTAGTCTTGACTTCCTACTCACAATTCGGGGCAATGATTATAGGCACGGATGCCAATACTCCGCGTGATATTCGACCTCACTAACTTACAGTGGGATACATACATCACACTTGTATCCCCGCCCATCAGATAAAACAGTCACTCAATCAATCTTCCGCTACGATAACCCCTCCACTTTCCGAGCACCTAATTGTCGGAGTGCCCTTCCATATATGGTATCGGGGATACCTTAAGTCAGTGAGTGAGATAACAGGTGAACACGGGAAGCCGGTGGCCGGTCCTTTACCGTATAAGTAGTGGGGCGTATAACACTGTACCCCCTCCAGCCTCAATCCAGTCAAACCGCTACAACACATATAATTGATGTGACAGCGTGAGCAAGTAACCTCCACTAACCCCCGAAAACCCACACTCAAGCCAGGCACTAACCCACCAGTCAGCCCGTCAGGAATACCAGAACGGGTAACCCAATAAACCATCCCAAACATTAAAACTCCCAACTATATCCCCTTTAACAATATCCATTCACGAACCTATCATATCCCCCCTTTTTCCTCCACCAATCAAAGCACACAACCAATCCGCAATTCAACAGATAGGTACCCGCCGAGTGACACTTCATGTCTCACCCCAAGACAAACCCACCAAGCCGCGGACACATCCAAAAATCAAATCCAAATAGCGTATTGTATGTTCCATACTACTGCTACCGAAAAGAGGAATGTGAGGTGAGATCTAAGTATTAAATGATTAACTTATGGGGCATACGGTAAGGTTGGCGGGTTATATCAAGGTAAACGGAGGGACGGATGGATGGATGGATGGAGTAAACCTTATTATATTCATTTTCGAATGTGCGAGGTAATTACAGCTATTGACGGATGCATGCATGGATGGAGAGATGGGTGGGCTGGTAAGCTAAACCGTATGAGTTTCCGGGGGTCCACAAGTTGGGATTATTCTCAACTCTCTCAACCACACTCTCTCATTACAATCACTCGCTCCCACGAGTTAACCCCCCCCCCCCCCCGATTAACTACTGTACTGTACTCAATCTGTCCATCTCAAGGAGATATATATAAGTAGTTTTTAAGTTAAGCAAAAAAGAAAAAAAAAGTACTTGTAGAAAAAAAGAAAGAACGCCAGAATTGTTAGTTAGCCCCTAAGTTACTAGAAGTATGTACAATACAAATTTTCATTTTAGAAAACAAAGAAAAAGAGAAAGAGAACGAGCAAAAGAAAACAAAAGAGAAAATGACACAGCTATCGTAATTTAATGTTCATTTTTTCTTTGGGGAAGCTCGAGTAAAAAAGAACCGAGCGATCACTGAAACAAAAAAAAAAAAAAAGAATCATCTCCAGATATATTATACATCTGCTCTATGTATGGTATTCCCATCGTTCTCACACGTTCACGACGGCGACGGCTGTAGTATCGGTGGTGGTGGTAGGCGTTTCCACAGCGGTTGTGGGAGGGGCATCTTCGCCGTGATTGTGGAGTTGTTCGCCGGTAAGGTAAACTTCGTCGATAATGCTCTGCTTCCAGGAGTCCACGAGGATTTTCCAAAGGTAGCCTAATCCGAAGAAAAAGAAGATGGCAAAGACCGCGGGGTAACTGTAGCGGTATATTTGGCTGATCTTTTCTGCGGGGGCGTTTTTGACTGCAGTGTGGTGTGGTCTCGTTAGTATGTTGTTATGTAATAAGAATAGGAGGAAGGGTGGAGGAAAGAGCTTACGGAAAGTATTGGCTGCAATGGAACCTAGACCCAAGGGGAGTAGTAACGCTACAAGCATAAAGCCGCCGGCAGGAGCGATAAAATGTTTGGTTGCCAGTTTGACGTCCGGGTCTAGATACCCGCGTGCAACTACGCCTCGCAAAGACCGTGCCCAGGCGCTCTCGGTATTGACTAAAAGCATCCGACCCATCATTTTTATGTAGAGAACCCCAAGTGTCCAGTCTTGGATAAAGTGGATCACGTGTTGGTCATCGTTGGAGAAGTAGGTGTGAATGGGAATGATGACATAGAACTCTATCATCAGTGCCAATAGCGTAGGGAGTACAATGCCGAATGCCGTGAGGACGTATGAAATCTTGGCAACTCGAACAAGCCATTTGCTCATTGCCCGCCAAAGACTCTCGCTTTCCCTTGCAGTGCGTATTCCTCTTTTGATCAACTTCCTTGCCAATTTCCATTTCGCCCCAGCGTAGACGAAAGCGCCAATGATGTAAATTCCGACACTGAAAGCGTAAATGTCATTCAGTTTAATATTCGGGGGCACTAATTGCTTCAGTACAGCCCTTCCGAGTAATAGCGGGCCGATGGTTACTCCAATGCCCGTAAAAGCGGCAAACCCCCAAATAGCCAAGACAAGGAGCCCAATTCGCGTCTTGAACCAAGGCGGAAGATAGACAAGCTTAAAATCAGGAGAATTGGGGCCAGTTGCTGAATCGATAGGGTCATCTTGTTCATCAAGGCGAACATTATTCTCGGTGACAGGAATAAAGACCCTTCTCCCTTTAGGCCTTCGCACAGAATCTGATGCTGGCGCTCTAACATATCTCCCGTCTCTTTGAAAATAAGCATCGACATTGGCTTCCCTAGCCTCCTTCAAGTAATTTGCTTCGATTATCGGGTGATTGACGTCTCCTTTTTTGCGCAACAGCCGAGCAGCCCAACCTTGCCGGATATGGCGCCCTTCCTCATCTACCGTCCTATCCCCAAACATGAAGCTTGTCAACCTCAGGAAGCGAGCGCACTTTCTGAACCACCATGCGTACATCTTTTGTAACCCATCAGACGGCTTGAAAAACTGCACCGCGATAGGCATAAAAAAGTTGTAGAACAACAAATCCACGGGAAATTCAAGTACAGGCTCATTAGATGACCAATGGATAGGGAGCACAGATTCAGTGGCCAGATATAAAGACCAGACTACCCCACCTAAGCAGACAATTACCAGAACGCCATATATGAGCGCACTGAATCCTATTTTTCGCAGTTGCATCATGACAGGTCTATCAAGTACATCTTTTACCGGATGAAAGTTTGGGTCATCGGGATCTCTGATAAAGTCTTTTGCAATGTTAGCAATAGCCTGCCAAAAGATACATGTTTCCAACTCACAAAGAACACCCGATCTCATAATCTTCCGGCACATTGATACAAAGAGAGCGAAATGGAACATATAACATGTCCCAACAAACCAGTGCACGAACACGCTTGTCAATGGAAAGTCGGCAAAAAATTGAATCCGGGAGAGGATCGTGGCTTCCTCGAACAAAGGCAAGAGTGCGAAATCTAAAAAAAAGTGTCAGCCTATGTAGAACGAGTCGCAAGAATATTAGACTCACCAAGTAGCAATCCGCAATAGAGAGGAAATGCAAGCATCTCGATGCCTATGATCAGCACAACCTTCATCACTCCTCCAGCTTGAGACAGTAACTCAACAGCAATCTTTTCCAGCACTCTGCCATTCACAGCAAGATTTTTCTTCCGAGCATTCTGGAGGTAGAGCATTCCAAGAATCGTGAACAGCGTATACCCCAGAAATACCGCAGTTACTCGATCCCACACAGTCCAGATATAGACAGGATCTAGCGATGGGAGACCTCCGAGAGAGGCAACTTGAGCAGTGGCGTTTGTAGTATTTTGTGGAGTTCGGGAAAGAGCGGCAATGACTTTTGTAAAGCTAGAATTGAAGAATGCAATTGGTGTTGAGATGTTAACACCTTTGTCTTGGAGAAACGAAAGTGAGTATGTCTGATTAGTTCCAAATCCCAATTTCTCTATTGCCCAAGTAACCCCAAGTGAGGCTTTCACCCATCCTTGCCGAGTTAAAGCAGACACCGGTGGGGCACCAGCTGACGGAAATGTTCTCAAATCCATATAAATCGACTCGAGATTAACCATTTTCTGTGTTACCCTGTCCTTACCGTCTAGGGCCAACCGTTTAAGGATGTCAGATAGGAACAAACTAGAGGAAGCACCCGAGAACATAGGGACAACACGTTCGATCGGCCTGAATAAGAATCGCACGAATTCCTCCACAATCAATAGCAACGAAAAGAGAAGGCATGTCGAAGATTCGACGGCAAATTCTGCGACGAAAGAAACTACAGTAGTGGGAACCTTGATGAAGAAGAAGACAGGATTGGCCTAATGTATTGTTAGCAAGTCAAAATTAATATTGTATTGTGGAGGAAGTCCCATACCAGAATAATCATGACGATTTTTCCCATGACATAGGGGAAGGCAACACCAAGCGCTACAGTGGTTGTAATCAACACAATACTAATGGCTGCGTTCTGGAGTAACCCAACAAGTGGCCCTCTCATCCCAATCAACTCCATGATACCATCAAAATCATCAGCAGCATCTTCGTCTGCAATCGCTTGTTGAAGATCTTGAGGTACTTCATTAGCAGGCGCACCGGCAACTTCATTTTCCGCATTATCTTCAGCATCAGTGCCATCATCCACATCACCCTCGGTTCCAGTGTCGTCTTCTGCCATCGCTTGAGCAACTTCTCGTGCAATGTCTTCATCATCAGGAGCCCTGTTCCACAAATCAAATGGCGGCTGAGGTGGCTGATCTGGTGTGGGTTCTTGTATAGGCGCCGGAGACCCTTGGATAGCCTCAGCTTCTAGGTTTTGTCTTTGAAGCGAGCCAGCTATACCAATCTCCTGAGGTTCATGTTCTGCGATTTGATCATCTGTGTTCGAAGTGCCTTCCGCCACGATTCGATCCCAAGGAATATCTGCCCCTGGCCTAACACTAACCGGTGCGTGGATGGTTACACTAGAATGATGGGGTAAAGAATCGCTAGTTGGAGTAGAGGGCTGGGAAATTGGCGGGGATGAGTATCGAGCAGCGGCGGGTGTTGGAGCCCTAACCCTGGTTGTTTTCGATGTAAAATTATAGTAAGTTGGCGCCACAAACTCAAAGGTACCCGCCGCAGGCGGCTGGTAATAGAGGGAAGAATCAACATGGGAAGATGATTTTTTGATCCCTTTCCCTTTGGAATCAATCATGTCATCTTCCTCTTCTTCATCTTCCCACTGATCCTCATTATCCATCAAACCCTCATAAGCTTGAAAAACAGACTCGGGTTGTTTTCCTTTATTAATTTGACCCCCTGTGGAGCTCG
Source organism: Choiromyces venosus 120613-1 (assembly GCA_003788595.2). NCBI lineage: Eukaryota > Fungi > Ascomycota > Pezizomycetes > Pezizales > Tuberaceae > Choiromyces > Choiromyces venosus. The sequence goes on from ML120369.1 coordinate 87,709, forward strand.
AACTTGAACTCTCGCCAATGGCAGCCGTTTCGGGTGAGCTATTACCAGAAAAGTTGTATAAGGACCTTTCCCTACCAAGGGGAGCGCCCATATCAATAATATCTCTTTTGTAACCGACCGGTGATGACGCTCGACCGAATCTCGCCGGGGTTCGACTTCCACTGGAGCCACCACTCTCAGGAGAGTATACAGGAGATGGAGTTTGATCGCGGCCGGCAAACGAAAATTTAAATTCGTATGCATTTGTCGCGTTCGGAGCTGTCGTGTTAGGAGCGCGGGAATTGCGATCAGAAGCCTCGGATCTCTCCTCCATTGCTCTTCGAATCTCTGTAGGCTGGGACATCGCCTTACGGTTAACTTGGGGACGCCTTGTGGGTTGATCAGAGCTTTCGCCCCAGTCTGCCGGCCTAGTAGTAGCTGATTCAGAACCTCTGCCACCCAAAAGATACCCTTGACCATATTTTTGCATGTTGTGGGTGTCCGTATTTGCATTTACATTAAAATTTCCCAACCGAACTTGAACAGAATCCGCTCCCGGATTGGCTGCGGGTGCGCCCTCAGGAAAAAGTCTTCGACCTCTTGGGTTGGCAAAAACTCTGGGAGGTACAGGTTCCCTGCGGGCTGGGCCCGGTTCGTCCAATTGCTCAAGTGCACGAGCTGGAGCTAACTCACGTTCGCGCACAAGGTGATCCTGCGGTGGTGGGTTTATTTCGGGCAGATGAAAATTGTCAGGCTGAGGTCCTTGAAGCTCATCCAACCGTGGGAATGCTACAGCACCCCCTAAGGCAGGCTGTTGCTGGACGACCCATTCACGAATCAAAAAGACTAGAATGAATGATATGACAATTAGAGCCGTCAATAGTTGACCTTCAAAGATATCCACAATAACTCCGTTTAAAGCAGGATATCGAGTAAAGTTGTGGAACGGATTTGGATCGAGAAAGAGTCCTCCAAGCCGAGCCCCGATTGAGATAGCAGTATTAGAAACAGTAGTGTTGACTGCAGTGGTGATGTTTGTTGCTGCCTTGTCTCCATTAACCGGGCTCATTACCGGCCCAGAGAATAGAGGAGATCTAAGAAAACCTATGATGCCACTACCGAAAGCTGAAGTCGTTGAATTTATAACTGCGCTCGCCACCGTAGGTGTTCCAGGTAAATTGGTAAGGGGAGTTGTAGTTGCCAAAGTTGTCGTCGTGCCATTGTTTGTCTGATCTGTCCACCATCCACCATCACTCAACCAAAACCACATTCTCCACATCCATCTAACACAATATGGTAATCCGCCCAACCATACACAGCCAACCAACAATGCTCTTGCCCACAAAAGAAAATTTTTGAATAGATGTCCAAGTAACCTCCGCAGAAATAATGGGGTTGGAATAGTAGTAGGCATCTGAGGATCGTAAAGTTTTGTAAAATGAAATGGAGTCTTGCAAAGCTCGCAATGCTTCTTCTGAGAATGTTGTAACCATTCTAACAAACTATAAAACAAGCAAAAAGGTCAGCGAATAATTTTCTGGCGCCAGACTAAATGGAATCGCGCAGGGCTGCGATTCTGTAAGAGGAGAAATAACATACCAATCTTGATGAACGAATTTTATGGAGCCGCTACACTTGCAAGGATAAAACAAAGGCTCCTCCCTAGATCCTTCGGAGCGACATATACGGCAGTGATCGGGTTCGCCATTATTATCATTGGAACCGGAAGCCGAAGAAGATGCATTATAGGCGGGGTCGTTCATGATGTCCACCTGCGGACCTGATCCTGAAGCCATAATTATGGTAGAGTAAAACTAGAAGAAAAGGTTAAGAGGGGAAAAGGGAAGAAAGGAAAAGGAAAAGGAAAGGAAAAGAAAGTCAGGACTGTAAAGGAATGACGTGTAGGCAGAATTAGAATGGGTGTCTTGTGTTTATTAGAAACAGTTGAGAGGATTCTAGACAACCTGTGCTGCCCTTAGAGCTCCAAGGTTCGGGGTTAGGTGGGAGATGGATGGTGAGGAAAATCGGGGATGCAACGACTCGCAGTCGCCGCCGCCACAACAACCGCCTGAAATGTATGATACTGAGAGGCACGCGCAGATACAGGTAGAGGTAACTTGGAAGAATTGCAGGCACGACTCCCAAATAAGGGCCGGGGGAGCGGGGGAGCGGGGGGGAGAGGGGAGGGGAGAGATACAGTAAACTGTGGGGGAAGGGGGCAGCGGGTAATAATGTAATGTGTTGGAGGGGGGGGGGTATATGTGAGAAGGCAAGGTATGGTATGGATGTTGATTAACAAAGTAGTATCGGAGCCGTAGACTCTTGTACGATATTGAGGTTGAGTAGAAAAGTGGAGGGGGTGAATGTGCTCAAAGTAAGATACGGTAAAAAGGGATTTACTGAGTCTGTATCGAATTCCCTGAATACGATAAAGGAATTTCAATGACAGGCGGGCAGGCTATCTTTGTCCGTTAGCTGCGTGGCATCAATTCACCGGCACCATGCATAAATATACCAAACCACAAGGTAGATTCAGTAACGCATGATACGGTACAAAGGGAGTGTTGCAACGTTGAATGTTCGCGTGGAAAAGAAAAGGGTACGGTATAAGAGAAGAGGAAAGGTAAATTCCGAGTATGATAGAAGGCTTTGAGTGACGAGATCTAAGCCAACACGCAGAAAGGCCCAACACCCTTAAAATTATTCTCCTTACTTGGTGTGTGTGTTGTCTTGGCAAAGGTTCCTTATGGTAACTCATGGAATGATTTGGTTTCAGGAGTGTGAGTGACGATGACAGCAGACCATTCGTGAATGCCAAGACATTTAACATCAAGGTAAGTTATGGGTTAGGCCAAGTTTGCCTGCGCATCTTCAACAACTGTGGTATGATACTGGTATGATATTCTGAGTTTGAGGCCTCAGAACCCCTGGAATGGAGAGGAAAGGTTAATTAATAACAATTTGGAAATGCACAATCTGGACTCTTCACAATTGAAAGGAAGATGGGTAACCTACTGTACGCCACGGTGAGCCGAAATACGGTACACGGTGACATGAAACAAGTGGCGACTCTACTGGCTTTGCTTACTAAGCAAGCTGTCTCCTTGACGGTTGTTCAGTGTCACCGTGCATTTCGGCCCACCGTGACATACGTTATTACCGTATGGTACGAGTATACCCTACCGTAATCACATTACCGGTAACTTGTACCATCAGTAAGTCAGCCCATCAGCCCACGATAGGTTTAGTTGCGAATATCATATATAGTACCAGTTATTGAGATCCAACAAGTCCTGAGAGCTGACCCTATCCCTTAGCCTGTCGGGTGCTGCGCCCAAGAGATCTGGTTAAGAAAATAACGGGATCTAGAAAGTATCCTCCTTTAACTGGAAATAAATTACTAGAGTTTCAAACTGAGACATTAATCCACCCATTTCTTGGCCGCTCTGACAGACTAAGGGATACTGTTTCAGGAAAACGCTAAACCTTCTCCGGGCCTTTTGTTTCTGAACCTGGAGATTACGGGGCCTGGGGAGATACTGTAGTGGATTTCAAGAGATTTTATGGTGCTACGGTCTGGCATGATAATCCTCTGTTAGAGTTGGGATTAGGAGATAAAAAGAAAAGAAACAAGCAAGCGAAGGGTAAGCAGGGCACGAGCCAACCAGTTGACAATAAAACAGCCTCCATAGAATTTCGAAGCTTCTTTCCATGTGTTCTCTCAGAGTCTTGCTGCTTGCTTGCTTGCTTGCTTACTTGCTTGCTCTTCTGAGGCCCTCACCAACCAGGCAAAATGTCTTCAATCAGGACTGCAACCATTAAAAGAAAGTACACATCCTAAACCGCTGGATCATTCTTGTTTCTCTTACAGGAACTGGATGGAAAAGGCCACCCATATCGTTGGGGGAAATCGGTGCACTGATCAGGCTTCCCTTTCCATCATCATCAGTTTGTCTACCTAATTGGTGGCTGGTATCATCATACCCGTAATCATCATAATCATCATCTCCATCTCCACCCTCGCTACCATCACTCCCACACCGTGTTTGGTAAAGCATTTCTCCCCCATTCCTGCTGTCCCTTTGCCTACACTACACTACATCCTGGTCAAATTCGGTGACTATTCAGAGGGTAAAAAAATCAGCATTTTTGCTGCATATAGTACGGTATTGTACTGTACTTAAAAAGTAGTGCATTCCTGCTGTTGTTGCTATTGCTCGACTAGCTACCGTATGATACTACTTATTACAGACTCCGGCTGTTCATCCTCTCGCGTCTGCCCAGTTAGCCAACTTACCCTGCTACCGTCCAGTAAAGGCAGTCCACAGTCCATGCAGTCTGCAAATCAAAACGCGTTTCATCGTAGCCTTCGCTTCTGCTACTAACTAACCCTCACTCCCTGCTAGTAGTCGCCTCACTTTCTTCTAATCCGGTCTCTCTTTATTTTCTTCCTTCACTTTCTCTCACATCTGGCTTCTTCTCCTCCCATTTTCCCGTTTTCTTCTTTAACCTCTTCATCCTCCATCCCTCCTTCGTTATCTTCACCTTTGTTAGGATACCTCGGCGAAAAGTTTCAGTACCTCCCCCTTACTCCTCCAAGGCAGCCATCAGAATCGCTACAGGATCTTTTTCGAAAAATAAAATAAAAAAATAAAAAAAAAAGGGCAATATGGGTGTAGCGGACACCAAGAGGAATGTCAGAGCTCGTCATCCAACTTCTCGGACGACTGGTGGCGGTTCTAGTCTTTTCAATGTCGTTGCTAGGTTAGTCTTTATCCTTTATCTCAAATTTTGAGGCTTCTCCTCAACGGGATAACCCCCTTGCGACGTATGGCGCTAATAGCTTGTCATAGAATTCTGGCATGGTACACATTATACACTGTATTATTCCGCTGTCCAACAGTACCAACAAATGATTCCCCTACAATTTGCCATACATCTCATGCTATCTCGAACGCACTCCGACCACATCTCGAGCCATACTATGATACCTACGTTTCTCCTTACGTCACTAAATACGGCCCTCAAGTGAAACTTGCCAATGAGCACTATATTATTCCCGCCTACGAACTGGCTTCCTCTTCATACGAAAAGTTTGCTGCTCCTCATGTAACTCGCGGTCAAGAATACGCATCAAAGGAGTACAAAAGGTCGGTGAAGCCTCTTGTTGACGAGGTTTCTAAGAGAACGAGGGTGTACTACGACGGCTACCTTTCTCCTCATGTTGCTACAGCAAATGAGTTTTATGCCACAGCCCAGCCTCATTTGATCAAGGTTCGGAAGGCGGCTGAATACCTTTACGGAGATTACTTGGTCCCTGCATTTGAGCAGAGCCTGCCGTATGCTATCACTGCCTATCAAAAATTAAGGCATATCATTGTTACTATTGTTGCTCCTTTGGTAAAGGCTAATGGAGAGAAGGCTGTTGGATGGGGTATCGGTATATGGAGTGAGGTTGTTAGGCCTCACGTTGGAAAGATCGGGGAACGACTCGGAGGCACCGGAAGCGGGTGAGCTGAAATTCTCCCCAGATTTCTATTTTTCGTCCTTAGATTTCATTATATCTTCCTGTTTCCATGGGAATTTGTAGACAGTGAGTCGTGGAGTTTTAAAATTAGCGAGTGGATATCATGGATCATGTAGAAAGTTATGAGTATGGGTCACGAGTCAGGTTTCCTTTATGACAAAAGCGTTTTTCTCTACTTTTTTTCTTTTTTCTTTTTTTCTTCCTAATTAGAAAATTTCAAAATTCACTCCGTTCAATAACTAATGCATTCTATTCATGCAGAGTTCCTGCTGCTTCTGTCTCGGCATCAATATTTTCTTCATTTTCTTCGACCGATACAGTCAAGGCAACCGCGTCTGCGGCTTCGTTATCTTCCATAATTTCCTCTGCGTCTGCGGAAGCTGCATCTGCCAAGACTTCGGCTTCCTCGCAAGCAGCCGAGGCCAATGAGAGTAAGACGTCGGAGAATGAGGCTAAAAAGCCTACGAAAGAAGAAATTAGGGAGATAATTAAGGCAGACCTTGAGAACTGGAAAGTCAAATTCGACGCAGCTACCGAAAAGGCAGCCATAGATCTCAACCTTCAGATTGACGAAATTTCAATTGGGGCCAAGAATAGGCAGGGAATACATGTTCGGATAGAAATTGAGTCCCTTGAGGAATTGATTGAACGGGAATTCAGTTCTCTTAAAGAGGTAGCCCGGGAACTCGCAAGACCAGTTGATTCCGAAAAGGAAAAAGAACATCAACAAACCGCTGAAGAAACCTTTGCGGCTAAATCCAAGGAATCTGGTATTAAAATTAGAGACAAGGCTCAGTCAATCAGAGTCGAGAGCCAGCAATTTTTGTCAAATGTTTACGACGATGTTGCTAAGGCGGCTGATAATCATTTGGAGGTTTTGGACTCGGTGCTTGACCATGCAATGCAAGAGCTTGGAATGAAATGGGCCTGGATGGATTACGTCACGTACAAAGACTGGCAAAAATATCACGAACTCAAGAAGGACTTTGATAATCTCCGAAGAAATGTCGTCGTGGCTGCCCAGAGGAACCAAAACTTGATTGAGATCACCCGCTGGACTGAGAAAGATTGGGAAGAAAAGGCAACGGAGATTGCGAAAAAGGCGGCTGATGAACTGAAGAGATTAAAGACGGTTTCCAAGAGGAAGATCCAATTGTCTGATCCTAGCGATGATTTTTCCGAGTCGATTTTTCCAGTCGTAGCACAGAACGCGGCTCAGGCGGTCATGAAGGAGGCGGAAGACGTTTTATCCGCAGCGGAGAAATTAATGGGCCAAGCATCGGAAGAAGTGATTAGCACTGAGCAGCCTATGACGCAAAGTGTGGCTAGTGTTGCAAGCGAGAAGGCGAGGAGCGCTGCCAGTGTGGCTTCGGAAAAGGTAAGAAACTCGATCATTTCAAATGCTTGAAACCACAGTATTAACTGGCAATTTAGGTGTATGGTACAGAACCCAACGCTGCAGAGAAGGCAGCCACGGCCATTTCAGAAGCTATTCTCGGTAAAGAAGAGCCTACCCCCGTGGTTTCTTCAATCTCCTCTGCTGCTAGCGAGATCAAAGAATCCATCAAGCCAAAGGTTTGGGGCGGTGTGGATGCCGGTTTTGTCGCAGATTCTAGAGTGGAATATGATATCGACGAGGAAGATACCATCAGTGAGAAAGTGCAGAGTGTGGTTGATGCTGCCGGCTCGAAACTTGCAGATGCTTCCAGGGCTGTTTCGGAAGCCATTGCCGGAGCAACGACCACTCAATCACCCGGCGAGAAATATGCCTCCATTGCGAGCGAAAAGTACGAATCTGCCATCAGCGCTGCCTCGAGCGCACTATACGGGACTTTACAGCCCGCCGGGGAATCACTTGTCAGTATCGCAACTGACAAGTACTCTGCTGCTGTTGCTGCTGCCAACAGTGTTATCTACGGAACACCAACCCCCAGGGCTGAGGCTTTTGCGGCGGAAGCCAAAAGGAAGTACACAGCAGCTTTGGCAGCGGCAGAAGAGAGTTATTCAAGTCGGCCCGCCTCTGGTGCGAGTGTCCAGAGTCAATACGACCATGCTATCAAGCAGGCACAGATCACATATCAATCCGTGATTGATGCAGCAAGCACAAAAACCCACGGAACACCGCAACCTACACTCGAAAGCATGATTAGCGCCGCAAAGGCTAAGTATCAAGAAGCCTTAAGTGAGGTCCAAAAGACATATGACAGTTGGTACAACGCAGCCTCAACAGCAGTTATTGGTGAGTGATAATCTATGCTTACTACCCTCGTAAATCAGTACTAATATCATGTCCCAGGCACCCCAACCCCAACCCCAGCCTACCAATTCGTAGCCTCCGCCATCTCCGAGCGCGCCAAAAACGCCGCAAGCGCGGCCTCGGAAAAGGTATACGGAACCCCCAAACCCTTCACCGAATCCGCAGCCTCCGTGGTCGGAGAATACATCGCGACTGCAACCACCAACGCCGAGCAAGAATACGAGTCCATGAAAGCCTTCATCTCAAACTTGATCTACGGGAAAGAACCGACGTACGCTGAAAGCGTAATGTCCCGTTTTTCCTCCCTTTTCCACGCCGCCACCCCAACACCACAACCACTACTATCCCGCGCCGGCGACTCATATAGTTCCGCAACCGACTACTTCAGCGACACATACGACTCCGCAACCAGCGCCCTCGGAGAAATATACTCCTCCTCCGCAGCTCCAGCTTTGGAATCTGCAAATGCGCTGATTAGCGCTGCGATAGAGAGTGCCAAGTCTGCTATTGAGCAGGCGGTGTATGGGACGAAAGTGGAAGAGGGCTTTGTAGAGAGTGCCTAGCAGAGGATTGAAGATGTATTGGAGAATGGACGGAGGAGGGTTGGAGAGTTGTATGCTGCTGCGCGGGAGGAACAGAAGAAAGGTGGGAGTGAGGTTAATAGTAGGATTAGTGATGCTACAGAGACGGTTAAGGATCCGCACGAGACGGTTCGGGAGGAGTTGTAATGGGTGTTTGTTTTTTATATCCTTTTTTGTTTGTTGTTCTTTTTGCTTGTTTGTCGGTTGTTTGCACTTTTATTCTAGCTTCTCTGTTTTGAGGGGGTATGGTTTTACAGTATCAGATTTCTTTACGGTACGCACAGTACTTTGCGGGCGGCAGGGGTAATGATGAACTTGCTCACGGTATGGATATGAATTATGGGATGAATATTGTTTTTGTTTGCCTCACTTTTGCTTGCTTTACTTTACTAAGCTAGTAACTTATATAACTTAATTCCCTATGAGAATTTGTTGCTTTTTTTTCCATCTCTTGCTGATGGGAATTGTTTGTACTTGTATCTACGGTATGCCAGGCGGCGGCGGCGGCGGCGGCGGGGGGATTGGGGGGCTATGTAAAGACTATTTATTATTCTGTGTTACGATAGGGGAAGAAGAAGAAAAAGAATATTCTGGAGATTAAATGGTTTTGTTTTTGTTTTGTTTGTTTGGTATCTTGATTGTGGCTGTTGTGGTGAAGGTGGTATACTATTGAGTTGGGGTGAGGTGAGGTAAAACTTAGCAGTCCCGGTGCGGTGGTGAGGGAGGGGAGTGTAGCATGGTAATTATGAGTACGATCTTGGCGACATAATTAGCATCATGGGCTTTGCAACTGCTCAGGCTTCTTCAGACAAATTTTTGTGATGTCTGCCACCCTTGTGTGAGGGCTGATAGCTAGAAGTTTGTGTTGCAAAGCACCTTTTATATGGGAATTTCATATAAAACTCGAGGCATCCTTTGCTCACCATCAAAACCCGAATGCCATGCCCCCAAAATCTATTGATGAGACTTTATTTTTTAGCAGGGTAAATTCTTTATGAGTCTAAAAGATCTAGTGAGTTTTAATATTTTTTTTTATCAAAGTGATTAAGTAGAGATTTTCTGGATGCGAGGTTGCTCATTTTTAGTGTAAAATGCGGGACTGTCAAGGAATTATGTCGCCAAAGATCGTACAGTACTCTACTGGTACAAGTATCATGGGTACGGCGGTCGACATTGGGGAAAGCAAAGGGATGATATTACGGTACTCTTACGGTATAAGTAGTCGGATAAGGATTCCACTGCGCCTCTCCTGTACTGTATAATCAAGAAAAGATACAAAACGGGAAATTCTACACCTTCAGGTCTGGAGAAACCCATCTCTACTGCATGTAAAGTATGATACTTACACAAGCAAGGAAGGAAGGAAGGGGATACGGTAGCTATCCCCACTCAAGTCGCCCACCCCAGAGTGGAGTAATAATACAAGTTTTTATTACCGTACTATGGGTTGATCCTGGACTTTCTACTTTACTTTAGATTACCATGCATATACCCAGTACGTACTGATGGGATGGGGTGGGATGGGCATCGAGTAAGGCCGGCCATGCTTCTGGGATGCGACTTGTTTGACACGCTGCGGTATTGATTAGGGGAGTGGTATAAATACCGTGTCATCGGTTTTGACAGGTATCGGTATTGTACTCGGGTGTGTCTGTTAAAAATCGGAAAGAGGAATACCTCTGTTGCTTAATGTTTAGCAACGAAAAAAATAACAAAATATGGAAACCTCCGATAAGGATCGACAGTCTAAAAACCTGTAGTGTGCAGAAAAAGCAAAAAAAAAGGAGGGAGGAACCAAATACCGAGAAACTAATGACTACATAGAAGGGGTATTCAAAGTTAAAAAAGTGTACAAAACTTAGCTTACTTTGCTGTTTCATGTAAGCTTGGCGCGCATGGAAATAGTTAACTTACCTTCACTTTACCTTACTATACGATACCTCTGTTACCGAGGTCTAGAGGTTGGTAATAGGTAAGAGTAAAAGATGTAAAGAAGGTAAACTAAGTGTGAGGTACCATCTAGGAGCCAACAACAACAAAGATGCCCCACACTGTGAAAAGGTACCACTTGCAATGCGATTGCAGAACCTATCTTTTGAACGTCATAACAACAATTCTCCTCTGTAAAGACAATTAGCTTTTCCTTTCTACTTAATCCTTATACATTCTTGGTTGTTGTCTCTTTTTTTTTTTTCTTTTTTTTTCTTTCCATGTCTTCTATATCTTTGGTATATGTAGGTTAAGAAATTTACATACAGCACCTTGTACCGTAGAAACTGATGAAATTGGCTATCCCCGGACCAGGATGTCTTAATTCCGGCCCAGTTAGATACTGTACTGTTCGAGATTTTGGTGTAAACAATGGATTGTGATTGACCAGTGCTTGTTGATATAAACCGACCTGTCAGAAATGCTCGCTGAGGTGAAATTCCACTGTCTAACTGGACCGGAATTAACACATCCTGGTCCGGGGATAGCCAATTTCATTAGTTACTATGGTAATGCTTTTCTCCCACCTTCTAAACCCACTGCTACCAATCCCCATCCTGATTGATACTGTATTCAACTTCACTGCCCCTCACTCCTTTATAGGTGACATCATTTAGTTTTATCCATAACCTAACAGCGCAAATTTTCTAACTCAAAGTATACTAATTTAGCTTACTCTGATAATTACATACTCGAGTACTTGAGTACACTTTTGTTTTTTTTGATGGGGCTCTCAAATATGTTACCCTGTTTCTATCAACACTATTGGCTCATTCTCTAAAGTACCCTAATGTTACGATCCGCTATATGATCTCTCCTTTCTTATATCTTGCAACAGGTAACGACACTATTGTTAGCTTTCTTATAGAGATAGTACTTACTTATCTCCTATTGTATTCTCCTTCCTTCGAGAATTCTGATACTAGTTCTCTTACGCTATGTCTTAGATATTGTCCGTTGCCAATACTAAGTCCTTATAGCGTTAACTAGTATTCGTTCTGTCTTTTCTTTGTGTTGGTTGGTCTTTGTTTGTAAAGAGCGTAAAGGTGTTTTATTGATAACTTATAAGATAGGAAATAACTTAGGTGGTTGCGTGAAGAACTAACTATCAGGTCCTACCGACCTCCTTATATAGTTCTTCCAGCAACCCGCTTACAAATCAATTGAGTCACAACTGTGACTCATGCATTCGCGTAACATATAACCTCATGACCATATCTGGTCATGCGCGAAAGTCCCATGACCTTAAGGGGTCATGTGTGAAACCTCATGACTCGTATAAATGAAGTCATGCCTCTTAATCCTCATGACTCATAGGCGTACCTATGAGTCAATGCTCAACATACCAATCAAATTCAAACATAAACAACTATGACTCACAACTGTGAGTCATGTGAAACCCTATGACTCGTACCTGAGTCATAGTGTGAAAACATATCATCGTATAACTCAACTGAGTTATGTGAAAAACCTTTTTAAAATGAAACCATTACAAATCATGCCGGGTTTGTAATACTAGCTCCCCTCTCCCTAAATCCTCAGTCCCTTGAGGATTCGTAATGGTATCCTTCATAGTACACATCTTTTTTTATGTTTCTGCAGATGTGTGCCATGTCTCCCGCAATCCTGCTGAACCTTTTTTCTTCCTCCTTCCTCGGATAGCGTTCCCTTGCTAGCTCTCTTTCCAGGGCTCGGATCCTGATATCCTTGCCTGCTATCTCTCCTTTTGACCATTTTCTATGCTCCTCCAGTTCCGCAATTTGCTCCTCCTTTTCCTTGACCTTTCTCTTCAACGTTTCCTTCATCTCGAAGGAATCGGTATGGGTTATCGTTGGACAATCTTCCAACTGGTCTCCATCTTTCTTGACCTTGGGCCAAGATTTTTTGCCCCACCTTCTCTTTGTTTTCGTCCCTGAAAACCTTACTTGTTTTGCCGTTAAAAGGATGTTGTTGTCGCATGGCAACTGGGGTGGTGTTCTCGGGGACGGTGACGTTTCTTCCCATGTCGTCATGGGTGGTTCGAGTGGTTGTAGGGGGGTTCTGTATCTTTTCGGCCAGTAATCGGCCCCTTCTTTTTCCGTAAAGTGTACTCGGCATCCATCGTCGAAACAGCCTGTCCAGTTTCCCTGATTGTGTTTTGCTTGTTCGGGTGTAATTGGCTTGGATGCGGGGAGATCGACTAGATTGATCCAGTCTTTGTCGCTCATTTGTTCTTCCTCTTTGACCAGGCTTTCCTGGGTTTTTTCGGTGAAAGTGTTCGATTGCATGTTCGGCGTTGCTGAAGTTTTCTGCTGGGTACCACTCTTGGTCGTGTTGTGCAGTGTAACCGGTCCACTTGGCTCGGTATTGTAGTTTTCCGTAATGTAGTCTTGAATCGACTATTTGATCGAGTTCGTATTCGTCTTCTCCTTTTATCTCGATAGGAGGAGGGGGAAGTTTCTTTTGTGAGGGTAGAGGATTGTCTGAATAAAGTTCGAGTTTGCTGATGTGGAAGACTGGGTGTTTCGTTTTCATTGAGGCTGGGAGGTCTAGCTTATAAGCTTTTTCTCCAATCTTTTCAATGATCTTGTATGGTCCAATTTTCCAGTAATCCAGTTTCTTGGATGGCCTTGTGGTTTGAATATCTTTCGTCATTAACCAGACTTTGTCTCCTGTTTATAGTCTTGGATCGGGTTTTCTGTGGCAATCGTTGTTTTCCTTCATTCTGTCTTGCGCCATTTGGATTTCTGTCTGGATAAGTCCTTGTAGTCTGCTGATATCTTGTTTCTCTAGTATTCCCAGTAATCCTGTATGTCCCATAGGTTCGTTGATGGGGTGATGTCCATAGTTCGCATAGAAGGGTGTTGTCTTAATGACGTCTTGTCTCATGTTATTGTATGCAAACTCCGCAAATGATAGCCATCCTTCCCAATCTTGTTGGGAGTATGCCACGTATGCCTTTAAGAATTGTTCTAGTGAGGCGTTTGTTCTTTCTGTTTGACCGTCCGTTTGGGGGTGAAATTCTGTGCTTATCTTTCGGGTGATGTCCAATCCTTTGGTCATTTCTTTCCATAGGTCCGATGTGAATATTGATCCTTTGTCGCTGATGATGTCTTTCGGTAATCCATGCAGTTTGAAAACATTTTTCATAAACAGTTGTGTAAATTCTCCAGTTTTCATATCCTTTCGGCAGGGTATGAAATGAGCCATCTTGGTCAGGCGATCCACAACGACCCATATGGCGTCATAGTTGTTCGATAGTGGCAAGTCTGTGATGAAATCCATACTGATGGATTTCCATGGTTTTTCTGGTATTTGTAATGGTTGCAATAGTCCATATGGCGCATGACGACTTGGTTTTATTCTTTGACACATGTCGCAGTTTTTGACATATCGCTTAATGTCTTGGCGCATGCCTGGCCAGTAGTATGTCCGTTGTGTTAATTCCAATGTTTTGGCTGTTCCACCATGTCCATTTTGTGGTGTGTCGTGATTTCTTCTGATTGCTTCGGTTCTTGTTGGCTCGTCTTCTGGTAACCAGATTTTTCCTTCATACCACATATATCCTTTTTTCCAATCGCATGATCCTAAGGCCACTTTCGGGTATTCTTTATCCTTCCTTTCCATGGCTTTTCGAATACCTTGGAGCAATACATCTTGCGATGTTTTTTCCTTGATATTTATTTCGTTTTCTTGGTCTTCTATTGTCCATAGTTCCATAGTGTTGATTTCTTCTGAACCCGAAACGTATCCTTCATCCTCAAAGAATTGTTCTTTCGGTAGCAGAATCCTTTGTCTTTGTGTAATGCGATCATCTCCTTCCTTTGGTATGTCGTTTGTTCTCCGTGTGAGGGCATCTGGTTTTGCCCCTTCTTTTCCTGGTCGATACTCGATCCGGATGTTGTATTGACTGAGCTCTTCACTGCATCGTATTTGTCTTCCATTTAGAGCCTTGGTGGTTGTGAATGGGACAAGGTTCTTGTGGTCTGTAAGAATCTTGACTGTGTGGGGGTTTCCTTGTGCGTATTTCCTCCATTCTTTGAGAGCTTGCATGATTGCAAGGAGTTCTTTGTCGTGTATGTCGTAGTTGCATTCTGCCTTAGTTATTGTTTTTGATCAGTATGCTATTGGTTTCCATAATCCTTCCTTGTCTTGTTGCGATATTATCCCTGAACAGACATAGTTGGATGCATCTGTTTCTATCATAATAGGTGCCTCGGGGTCGAAGTGTCTTAGTATCGGAGTTGTGGTGAGTCTTTCTTTAAGACCTTCAAAGGCTTTTTGCTCCGGCTCTCCCCATTCCCACTTCTGATTTTTCTTTGTTCTGTTATACAGTGGTTTTGCTATTCTGCTGAAGTCCTCTATGAATCGTCAGTAGAAGTTGCAGAATCCCACAAAGCTTTGGATGTCTTTAACCTTCTCCGGTGTCGTCCATACTTTTATGGCTTCTGTTTTAGTAGGGTCTGTTCGTACTCCTTCAGAGTTGATAATAAATCCTAGGTATTCAGTTTCCTTTTTGTGGAATTCGCATTTTGTGGGTTTTAGGTGCACCCCCATTTCTTTAAGTTTGGCCAGTATCATGGCTACATCCTTCTGATGTTGTTCTATGGTGTCTGAATATACCAGGAGGTCATCTAAGTAAGCTATGCAGTTGACATCCAAGTATTTGCTGAGTGCATTATTAACCCATCGTTGGAAGGTTGCCGGTGCATTTGCTAATCCAAATGGCATGACCATATATTCATATAGTCCGTATCGTGTCCTAAATGCTGTCTTCCATTCGTCTCCCTTGGATATCCGTATGTGTTGATATGCATTCTTGATGTCGAGTTTGGTGAAGTATTTCGCCGTTTGCAATCGATCCAAGGCTTCACTTATCAATGGTAACGGGTATCTATCTTTTTTTGATACTGCATATAGGCCTCTGTAATCCACACAGAGCCTTAAGCCTCCATCTTTTTTCTTGACGAAGAGTATGGGTGCTCCTGCTGATGAGGACGATGGCCTTATCCACCGTCTTTCCAGATTCTTTTCCAAGTATTCTCAGAGTTCTTTAAGTTCTTCTCCTCTCAAAGGGTAGAGTTTCATGAATGGTGGTGGTGCTTCCATTTCTATCTTGTGGTCTGCTGTTCGGTGCGGCAGTAGTTCTGTCCTTTCTTTCTCTTCAAATATGTCTAAGAAGTTGTGATACTCCTTGGGCACTATTTGTTTCAAAGTTTCTTTTCCGCCCTTTCCTTTTTTCTGCAAGGCCAATTCAGTGCTAATTGTTGTAGCCGCTAGCGTGAGTTTTGCATCGTCCCATTTCAGGATTCCGGTAATTTCTCCTTTTCTATGCATTCTACCGAATGCCTGTGCCAAGATAAAGGCTATTGACAGCTTTTTCTTATCTTGAGTGTCTGTACTGCCAAATCCTTGTTCTCCTCTTTCTGTGTGTTGAAGTTCTCGTACTTCCTTAAAGGGGGTTGAGACTATTTTTTCGATAATTATTTGGGCAATTCTATCCCCTTTGTGGACCTCGTAATCCACCTCTGACAGGTTTGCCAGTAGGACCTGAATTTCTCCTGTATAGTCCGCATCTATGACTCCAGCATTAATGGTGAGGCCGTTTTTGCTTGCCAAACCACTTCTGGGTGCGATGCGGGCATAGGTGTTCTCCGGAAGTCCCATTGAGATTCCTGTTCCGATGAGCTTTTGTCCCCTTGCTGGGATGATGGTTCCTTCTAGGCTGAACAGGTCACTTCCTGCAGCTTTTTGCGAGCCTTTCATAGGTATTTTCGCATCTTTTCTCAGCCTTTTGACCGTAACTTCATAGTTTGGTCCTTCCTTGGTGCTGATCTTTAAAATCCGGCTTTCCAGATTTTCCCTTAATCTACACCTCTTTCCTGTTCTCCTCCGAAATTTGCTGCTTTCAGGGGTTCTTATCTACCAGGACCCCTGTTGGTTTACTTTGGGTAGTTTTCTTACTACTGCAGGAGTCCTTTTCTACCCGGCCTTCTGCTGTTCTGTTTTTTGTAGTTTTGGTGTATGGAGTTGTGGTGAAATTGGTTGTTTCTTTGTTTTTTGGAGCTTAGCCTGGTGTAGTACTAGTTTCATGTTGAGGTGTTGTCTGTCCTTGTCTATAGTTGTTTGCGTTACTAGCTAAGTCCCCGTTGACTTCTAAAATATCTGACGTTGAAGTGATATTTAGTGGTCGATGGAAATTACTTTTAGCTTTTTGGTTCTCTATATATGTACCACCTACCTTGACATAGTCTACGTCGTGGTTAATGGGTACAATGGCTTTAGGGATACCTGTAGCCTTCGGTGTTTCTCTTTCGTTGAAAGGATCACCGGTTGGAACAGTTTGTGCTTCAGTAGGAACCGTACTGGACCAATTTCCTGGTGTTGGGTTCCTAGCTAACCTCTTTGCTTCTTTAGTGGAAGCTATCGCTGTCCACATTCCGTCATACGGAACTACGGAGGGGTTGCCATATACGCTATGGTCTTTTCCTTCGTTAAG